>WUAM01000071.1:15586081-15596811 GCA_024336885.1 Actenoides hombroni
TTTTATTTTATTTTATTTTATTTTATTTTTTTATTTTCCTCTAAACTGGTGAACTGTGACAGAGTTATTTTGCAACTTAACAAGTCTTCAAATTATTCTCATTTCCACTTTGGCATTATTCCTCACTGAGCTGATTTAACTAGTGTTAAGTACAATACACTTTAGCAAGGTAAGATTTGTATATTCACAAAGCTAGATTATGCACAAGAGTAATTTCTGACATTGGTTAAACATCTCTAGCACTGAACTTTGTGAAAGTAGGATTGATGAGTTGAACTATTAGGTGCTGAAGTGTAGAGCAAGAAGAGCCGACGTCTTTCATGTGATAATTGAAATCATTTCAATTCATTTCCTTCTTGGTTGGACAGAAACATGTTTTCAATAGTGAAGAAATCTTGAGGGAATCCATTGACCCAACCAGTCATATAATGCAAGAAGTTAATGGACAAAAATGATATTCATCTTCAGTTTATAATAGCATTTTCTTTTCACAGAACCAAAGCCATACAAAGGCAAAGTATATTATAAGAGCAACTGCTACTCTGGTAGATACATGACCTTTGTTTTATGTGACAATTATTGGGTTGGTGGAAAAATAAAATAAAATAACATAAAACAACACAAATTTTTATGCTAAGATAATAAATTATAAATTATGAAAGTCTAAGGTACTAAGGACCTTGTAAGCAACAGTCCTGTCTCTTAGCAACGAGACAGGGAAAGCAGCTTGTTGATACGAATAGAGCAGACAGTATTGTTTTGCAATGATTACCACCAAGGAACTAGGAACAACATTTTAACACCTGCCTCAGGGCACTTCTGCACCTAGCTATCCATCTCTCCAGTGGCCCACAAAGCCTGGGCTGGATGCCAAGTGGCTTCTGAGTCCTGCCTCCTTCCCAGAGCTGGCCTACTGCAACAAAAAGGACCCCAGAGGAAAGATCAAAGAGGTGGAGTTCAGGTGTGTTGCACGCTTCCACCTGCTTATATTTCTTTAAATGCTTTTTTACAACTAATGTGTGATCATTAGTGTAAATGTTTACTTTTTTTTTCTCTCTGCCCCTTCAGTGCTGTGTGTCTAAACTATAGTTAGCACTATGAATGAATGCAGACAAGTATTTGATATGAAGCCAACAATTTTTAACTGTAGTTTTATTCTTAAATAGCCAACATTAAGAGCTGGAGCAAGAGTGCAGTCAGAAGCACCAAGTTATTATTTTGCCATTGTGCTGGTTTCAAAAACATGCGAAAAAGATATTTCCAGAAAGAAAGTGCAACAGAATTGGTCTGCTAAGTCCCTGGACTAAAATTAGAGATGGCTCATTCATTCTCCCAGGTAGAACGCTGTGACAGTGTAAGGAAACTGTAGTGAAGGATGGTAAGAGTTAAGGAAAAAACCCTGATGTGAAATCCAGGCAGATGATGCAAAATATCTTAGTAGAGGAATGAAAATGAAAGATGGGAAGGAAATAAAATAGTGTGAAGATGAGAAGAGCATGAAAACAGAAGATAGAAATGGGACAGTGGAGAAATAGAAAAGAGAAACAAAATATCAGGAATATACACGCTGCTTTGCTGTTAGCAGAAGTAATTGCCCTTGCAGAAAAGAGTGTAGGGAGAACAGCTAAAAGGAGAATTTAATTCTGATCTGCTGGAAATCCATCATTGACTCATGAGACCTGGAAATTCTTCCAGTCCACTCTAAGCCCTAAGTGAGTTGGAGCACTGATCAAAGCCTACAGGCCAGCTTAGCCTATAACCCTATCTATCTCCACGTTATACCTGAATGTATTAAGCAATGCAACTGTGCTAAGCACATTTCTATCAATATAACTTTCCTGCTGCTGGCTAGAATGCACATATGCCAAACTTTTTTTTTTTTTTTTTTTTTTCATTCTGGACCAAACTGCCCTATGCTTGCTAAGAATACCTGGAGTTGAGTCGGAATATATTTATTTAACATGAGGCGTTGTTGGCTTGGAGGACAGACACTCACTGCAGAAAGCCAAGTTTTGTTATTTCTTTTTCTAATTCTGTATCCAGAGCAGACTGATTTAAACTACATTTGCTAAATATAACTACTGCCATTCCTGCATAGGCATATTAAACAAATGCATGGGTTGATCCACCTCAAGAAACTATTTGTTTTCCCTGATGCAAAATCCTGAAGGAATTGGTCATTGTGTCTTATACGATGCTGAGGCTTACCAGGCAAAAGTGGGCTTTCTCCTTCACTTTTCTTTTGGGTGATTGAATATGAAGTCCAGCTCACTGCACATCCTTATGTGAGATAGTTTAACACAGTACCTCGAGGCTCTATGGTCCCAGAATGCAGTGCAGCTCACTGGCAGTAGTTCAGCTGAAGACTAAACATTTGGCTCAGTGACAGCAGAGCTGCCAAGAGTTGGCAACAAGAGACTCACAGGGAAGCAGCAGGCTGCTAAACCCTTTCACATTTTTAATTAGATCCACACACCCATGTCTTTGAGCTATCATAAATATACAGATGACATAGAGAGCATTATTTGGGGTAAGAAAAAAAAAAAAAAAAAGAAAGAAAAGAAAACTGTACTGTGGTATCTCTTACCTTATTAAAATAATTTACCTGCAGCTAGTCTTTGGAATTGGGGGGAGGGGGGGGGGGTTGACATTTAACTCAGATAAAAGTCTCTCTCTGACTACAGTTGAATTCACTCTGCACATTGAAAATGCAGGGTCCTGAGATGACTAACACACCGACTTAGCTGCAATAGCGTCGCCAGAAGAGGGCATTATTGGCAGTAACTCCAGTGTGTAATTTCCCAGAAGAGCTATACATTCAAGGCCTAAGTATTCTTAAGTGTGTACCTTGCTATGGTGTTGTTGTTCAAACTATTTAGTTATTTTCCCTTGCACTGTTGTTAGTATTTTCTACTCACACCTTGATATATGCAAACACCTTTTATTTATTTTTTATTAATTTCTACAAAGACATTCTCCCAGTTCAATTCTTCCTAACCTTTCTTTCCTCCTGACTCTCCTGTTCTGCTCCCTCCTTCAAAATACTGATGAGACTTTCTTGGTTGTTTAATTCAGCTCCTTTTCTTATGAACAATTACATACAACAATTCCTTTGCCACTTATCACTGTTTCATGTGACACTGTTGAGAACTACAGCAATAAAAACATATATCAAATACATTTTATACTGACAATTGATGTCATCATGTAGGACAGTCCAATGCATAGGGTTAAAAAATCTCTTCTTCTATCCAGCTATAGTGACACTCAAAATATTGTCTCTTGTCTCCTTTCTTACAAAGTCTTAACATTTTATTCAGAATAGAAAGTGTAACTCTATCATCAACCTGCAGCATGAAAACATGCACAAAGGATCTTTGCAACTGGCCCTGAAGGGCTAGGGTTTTCTGCTTGTATTTCTCTTAATTTTAAAGAAAATCTAATAAGGAAACAAAATCCTTGAAATGCTGTAGGGGGGAAAAGGAATCACATGTTGTCCCGCCTGCAAGCACAAATTTTATAAATAGACACTACAGCAAACATCAAAGAAATTGCTGCGCAGAGAAACCAACAGATCATGTATATTTTACTTTGCCCATTTATTCCAAACTGTGTTAGCCACACGCTGCCAGTTAACTCCGAATGTGCAAACTGCATTCTCTACATTCTGGATATTCAGAAAATTGTTCATGTCATCTTCACTGTTTCCTTATGTATAAGTTAAACTGACCATATCTTACTTCTGCTTTTCTCCTTTGTACTTCACCACAAACTGAGAAGTACAGAGCGATCTAGTCCTTTGTAAGGTTGTGAGCTAATGTCATGTTCATGGTACACATTTCAACACACAAATTCCATGACCATTACAAGCAAAACTGCTCTGAATTGTCATGTACCCAGGAGCTTTCTATCCCCCTTAGTACAGACTCTGCCCTGCACCAAAGAGCTGAATGTATAGGAAATACCTCTTACAAATGCAAACAAGAGCAGTATCTAAGGAGTAAGTTAGCCCTTGGGCTATGCAGAAGCAGGTCTGCTTGGGGTAGTTCCCTCAGAATAGAAGGGAAATGTTCATCTCTTCTTGGCCTTGTTTTTTCTTTATTACTCCTTATGTCCACTGGAGTATTCTGGCAAAATGCTTTGATGTTCCACAGGGCAGCCAAAGGGAAAAGAAACACTCCAACATCTTGCCAGAAATTCAGACCCTCCATTGCTAAGAGGCATTTAGTTGAAAAATTTAATTGGAGGTGGGCTGGGCCACTACAGACCTTCACATTATAAGGTCATACGGCTGTTAAGCAAGACATAAGGTTTTTAAATCATTGTGTGGGGATATTTTTAATGTTTGTAAAATGTTTAACAAAATAAAACTGCTGTCTTGCTTTGGGCTACACCAGCATAGAAGTGAATAAATAAAAATAATATGAATAAAGATAAAAATAATTGATTCTCTTATCAGTGTTGCTGTTGTTAATAAGACAACACCCTTCTTAGGGGCAGATTCTGTAAGAACTATTTATGTTGAAGTGGAAAAGTAAAAGAAAGAAATAAAAAGTAAAAAATATTTTACAGAAAGATGGCTAAAGAACCTGCCCAGCAAATTAATCCGAGTTTTTCACCAAACTACCACATGCCAGAAGCTCAAGAACGAACATTTCACTGATACAGCCACAGAAAAATCATCTGCTAATAATAGTACTTATAATACTGTTACTCATTGTTATCTATGGTATAAAACATAGTTTTCTTTGATAACAAAACCATATTGTTAATATTTTTTGGGTGAGTTGTATCAGTATTAGTTATACAAGTTTCAACATACATAATACAAGTGATCTTATACCTTGGTTACGTGTACCTTTTCCAGAAGAAGACATTTTAATAGACATGTATTCTGTAATGAGTTTGGGATTTAATTTATCAGAGATTCAAAAGGAGTGGTGCCTTTCTTGTTCCCTCTCGCTGTCTCTTTCTTTCTTATTTTCCTCTGGAAGGTACCTATCTTACTACTAACCAGCCCCAAGCATGTTTGGTATAACTGTCCAATGGTGGTAAATACCCTTGTTCAGATCTGATCAAAACCCAGATGTCAAATGTATGGTCTGTCCACGCAGGCTTACCCACACCAGCTTCTTTCAGACCTGCCAAGTTACCAGGCTTCTGGCTATTAACAGTTTGGTTCACAGGTTTTATGAGAAAAATGGACAAGTGGAAATCAAGGGTGGAAAATCCTGTTTAAATAACCTACTCCATAACCATGTCACTGCTGGAAACTTTGCTAAATTTACAGACTTTGCTGTCATCAGTGCTGAAAGAGGTTTCTGTGTTCAGTCTTTGATGCATCAGATCCATGCAGCAAGCTGTTATGAAAGATGGGGTAGATGGGTGTGATTTTGACCTTTCCAGAAAAAGTCATGTGTCTGTGGATATAGAAAAACCCCAACCAGAGTTCATGTACATTGGTGAGAATATTTCCATCAACTTCATTGAGCCTTGGGTTAGCCCTAAGGGTAAAAGAACAAAGAATGAGGGCTTATGTTTGTCCCCACTACCAGCCTCCCATTCTTACAAACCCATAGAGTGAAGAAAGACAAATCTGTTTTAGAGATGTTCTGCTTTGACTTGGCCACTAATCAGTCTGTCAAAGTTTAGGTTCAGGGTTGTCCACTAGACCTACAACAGATGCTCTCTGTTAACCCCCTTCCCTCCCCAAAGGGGAAAAGAAAGAGAATAAGGGAAAGAGACTTAGTGATTATGAAATCTACAAGAGCTTTAATGAAAATAATAATAATAAAATGGAATATATACAAAACCAGTATCGTACGACCCCCCTCCCACTGGGCAATAATGATGGCAGTTACATCACTGTCATCACTGATGCTGTGGAGTAGACACCAGGGAAATTCCAGCAGCAGACTGGAACTGGATTCAGGAATAAAAGGATTGGGAACAAAGGCAAAGGGGAGAGAGACCTCCTCAGAAACCAGCCATTGAAAAAGAGAACGTGACTCTCATGATCCCTCAGCTTCATACTGAATATGACATATATGGGATAGAAAACCTCGTTGGTTAGTTTAAGGTCACCTGTCCTGTCCGCTTCTCTCCACAGGTGCGGCCTTTTACATACTAAATACCCACCACGGTAGATGAGATTTAGCCATGACCTTGGTCTGCATGAGAACAAGTATAAGCAAGAGCCCTTCTGCATACAAATCCTTGGTAGTAACTCTAAACACCAAGCATTATCACTGCTAGAAGCAAGGCACTGTCTGTGAAAATATGCCGTTAACTTCAGAAAGTGCCGTTAGTTAGAAGAAACTGAGATGAAAAGTAAAATCACTGAACAGAATTAGTGCTGTTTCAGTTCAAGCCAGGACAGTCCTTTGTGGACTTTTTTACTTACAAAAACAGATGAAGGACAGGTATGTTTGGAATATCCTCCGCTCATTCCAGTCGATCCCCTTTACACCCAGCCAGAAAGGCAGACTATATGCCAGACCTTAGGATGGCGGTACTCATCAGGGAGTACAGCACAGAGCTCCTGCCTGAGAGTCCTTTATCAGGCGCTGCTTTGCTCAGTTGCATTGGAGAGGTCATATCTGTGATCTGACAAACTGTGCAATTGCAAGAGTAACTCATACCTGTCCCCAAAATTTTCATGGTTGGCCTTACCCATTGCAATGCAATGCTAAATTTCAGGAAAGAATTTTTTGACTCTGAAAATCTCAGTTCAGTCATGTCTATTTCATTGTACTGCTCTACCTAAAAAGTCATGTTCACGAAGTATTTATTTTAAAGTAAAGAGGCAGCTTTCATAGTTTCTTTCATCTTTTAATGAGACACAAAAATACACTACTTTAAATCAACAGCACTGAATCCAATTAAAATATATAAGAAATGATATCTGTTTTACTGTCAGACTTTGCAGATGCCTCGTGTCTTACAGAAAAAAAATCATATACACTTGCCTGTCAAAATAAAAAAAATTAACTCTTTTCTGCTTTGTTATTTAAATAAAAAATCATACTCTTTAATTGTTAACGTATATTCATATTATCCTCACTTCTGTCAGCAATATAGTTCTAAAAAACCCCATTTTAGCAAGCAAATTTACTACAGTTGTAAATAGTGATTATATTAGCAGCTGTAAAATGTTCTAATATGCATTGCTACTATTTCTTCAGTAAAGGTCTAAACACACTATTTTGTGCATTACATGTTATGAGCATGTGGTAGTCCAGGGTTAGGAAGACTACTTTTCCACAAACCAGCTTTAATCAAATTAAAAGCTAAAGTTGCTTCCACAGAAATCACAATACTGACTCTCCATTCAATTGAGTCATGTGGGACTGGACAGCAATAAATTCCTAAACAAAATGGACACGAGAAGCTTGCTTATTGATGCATGCAAGCAGCTCCCTACCCCATCCTTCCCCAAGAGTCCTCTCATCCTTAACTTACTAAAAATCATGGAAAAAATGTTCAGGGGCTTTTCTGTGGTAGGGCTATCATTTTGAAAATACAATCTATGTGCTGGATTTTTTTCCAGCATAAGTACTGCAAAGAATATATTTAAGGGGCCTTTATTTGAGTATAACTAGGAATACCTGATGTTAGATTTCCCATCTATTCTGTCTTGAAGATCATATCAATGCACTGGAGGATGAGAGGGAAAAATCCCAAATTCTGTTCAAGCCATTACAAATTTTGTCTCTGACTCCAGAGAGGGCAACATTTCTCTCTCATTAGGCTCTTGTTCATAGATCACAGTATTACCTTACACCTTTTGTCCACAAGATTGCACTGGAAACTTTTATTTAGGTTTCTTCACTTCCTTCTCCCCTTATCCTGCTTCATACTCTTCTTTTAATCTGAGTCTAGAAGAGTGTAAGAATCAGTCACCAAGGACAGGGACCCAGGGTTCAGAGATCGAGGCATTGGTCTTTACCACAAACACATCTGTGGATGAAACCTAGCAGGATTCAGAAGTCTGGCAGAACAAGCTTAGTCAGCTTCCCTCAGCCTTTTCTCCACTAGAGAAGTTTCTTACGTATACCTCAGATGCCAGTTCCAAATATCCTATAAAACTAAATAGGTGCTGAGCAAACACCAATTACCCATATAGACACCACTGACTGGAGTGTGTAACTCATTGCCAAAATGTAGAAGCAGAATGCAAGCTAATCATTGTAACAACTACGCATTTCAAATTTAGTCTGTTTTCTACTAACAAGAAGAAATAACATCCCATCCTGGTGGTACTAATTCTGCCAACTAAACTTCCTAAGATTTCCCTTCAGCCATTAGCCACGGCATGCTGAAATCAATAGGAATCTTTCCTGCTCCAAACAAAGGGCAACTGCAAGTCTTCTCTCAACCACACCCAGAGCAAGGTTCCCTCATTTATGAAATGCCCGTAACAAGGGAAGATATTTTCATTCCTTCCCTCCCTGGCAAAGTCCCAGGTACAAGCAGCAACAAGTACAGGAAGGCTGATACATAATCTGTTGAGCCTGACTCCAGCATTCTTCACTCCTCACATGACAGATCAGATACTTGGTCAAAACATATCTGACAACACTGCAGTCTCTCCAGTATCAAGGTAGCCTGTTTTTGTAGGGAAAAGCTCAATCTATTTGTTACGGCCTCATCTGTTTGCCCTGAATAGCCTCTAGACATTTACTGTATTAATCACCTCTCTTTTTTTGCTTCATTTCTGCTTAACATTGTAATCTCTAAATACAGAAAACCCGTCATTTACAGGCACATTCTCAGAACAAAGTTAATATTATTTTTCTACTAAAATTAAGTGTGCCGTGTGCGCAGTTTTCTTAGAAATTGTGCTCTGGCTGCATCTAAGGCAAGAAATACGGAGTTCCCTACAGTGATCCAAGCTGATTCTGAGATAACAAAACCTGAAGTGAGACCAGGTTTGTGCAGTTTGAGAGTTTCAGCATGGGCATTTTGCCTAACACAGAAATGTCTTATTTATCTGTGTCACCTTCTTAAGAAACCACACACACAGTTATATACTCTCATTTGAATTTGAAAATACGATGCATGACGATTTGCTTCTCACCCTTCCATTCTCATTTCCCACAGCTCTCTGAGGTACTGGTCTGACCCCTTTGTTTTGCTACATTGTACAGGACAGTAACTTGGTCAAGAGAAGACCTGGAGACTAGTCTCAACTTTCAATTGACCTTCTTAGTGTCCTTAGGAAATCACATCTCTACCTCTCTGCTTCCAGTCTCATGATTTTCTTGAAAACAGAGACAAGACCAAATCTTTCACTCTATGTTTCTCTGATGCCTCTGAATGAGATGTTCATGGAGAATGTAAACCAGCTGCTATTATATTCACAATAAATTATTATAACACCCTTAATCCATGAACAGTGCCACTAATGTCAGTGGGAATACTGGGTAAGGCAATTCTTTATTTGTGTGAATGTCCTAACAAGAAGGAACCATTTTCATCTCTCTCATCTACTTTGTGCGTATGAAAGAAAAGAAAAAAACCACTAAACATACTGTTATTGCACTGTGGAGGGTTCAGCCAGAAATTTCATTAGATCCTTTTCCAGGGCAAGGAAGTCACTGGAAATATGTGATATATCATGAAAAAAAGAAATAAACGCAGCAAGGCCTCTTCCTATCTTTTCTTCCTTAAGGGTCAGTAACTGTTTCACAGACCATTTCAGTGTCTGTTTGTGTTGGTAAAAGTGCATGTACCTGTGACCCAGATGAATAGCAATGGTATTACTTTAACCCCAAATGAGATGCAGCACTGCAAGTGTCTGAAGATGCAATAATGCTGAGGCCCCCACTGCAGCTGTGGGGGTAGAATGACTGATCTTCTCATTATTTAACCAATTCATTAGCAACTAAGGTACAGAGCTGCTAGTGAACATCTTGTGTGGTCACTTCCATGGTGAATTGTCATTAGATCAGCCTAGTGGCATTCAGCACTGCAAAGCTGTGCCACCTGAATGTGCCTGTTTCTGGCATGACTTCGGTATTATTGCCTCCTGACAGAGGGGTGCTGTTGAGACAAGTGTGACTGGAAAGTGAGGGATAATGAAGGTGACCTATTTTAAGAGATCCTTTCAGGAGCTGTACCAGTTTCATGGGAAGTTTGTTTCTCCCAGGACAAAAGCTACTGCTGTGTTAGCTAATAGAAGGAGGAGTATTACATGATGATGGATGTGTGAAAATGACACACCAAAACAAAACAGCACACCTCGTTTCTCCCCCAGGGGAGAGAATGGAAGAACAAACCACATATGACAATGTCAGTCATGTTGCTTAATGCACTGCTCTGGGACTTTCAGATACTACAGTGACAGGGACAACATAAGAAGCTGTTTAGAATTGCATAGCACAATGGTAAAATGGTGAATACTTGAAGGTCACTGTCCAGATTTTTAGAGGACGACCCAGAAAAACTCTATGTCTTCTTTTTAGCATGGTAATTTTTTACCTGCATGGTGGTCTAAGAGTATCTCAGAAGAGGCCTCTATGTAGTCTCTGTGTGTGTAGAAAATGAAGAGATTTGTGAGGAATTACTCTTGAATTATTTCAATCTGAAAGAAAAAAAGTACAATTATTGTCAAAATGTTCCATTTCTATATTTTCTAAATAAAAAGTTAAGTGGGATATTTAGCAATAATTTTGTGGTTTGGGATCTTAATAATTTTAATATTATAATAATAAAAGCTATTAAAATAT
>WUAM01000071.1:15596911-15636807 GCA_024336885.1 Actenoides hombroni
AAAATATAAAATAAAAAATTATTCTGGAACTGTTGAAAGAAAAGTTTTGTTTGACACATCCACATTTTTTTTCATCAAAATTATTTGAGAACATTTTTTATATTAAAGTTCTTGTTCTTTAATTAATTATTGTGATTTTAAAAGTTTTCATATGCTAAGAAATTATTTCTTACCTTAGTTGGCTCCGCACTCTCCATTCCTGCATCTCCATGAGATAAAGTAGAAAGTCTCCATAAAGATGACTATGTGGGTTCTAAGATATTTAAGGTCTTTTCTATGAAAGGGCAGTCCTCCACTAACTTCTTTTCATATGTTACATCAGTGTGATGCATTTAAAATTATCATGAATATCTAACAATTCATTTGGATCAGGCTTTGGACAGTAGAGCACCAAAAAAAGTACTAAATAAAACCAAGTTCCAGGTCCTTTACAATTACAAGAAGAATTGTCTAAAATGTACCTCTGCTTTTAATACGGAAAATATGTACACATGTATGTACTGTATTTTTACGGTGACATTTAGGGAAGAATTAGAATAAAACAGAAGACATACACAATCTCTGACATAAAAGCCTGAACATTTTTCAAACAGAAAAATTACAAAAGAAAATTTACCCAAGATTCAGTTCATATATAAAGTCAATGGCAAATTGTTTTATAACAATTTTGTATTGTTCTTTCATCTTGTTCTACTCGTGAAACTCAAACCATGGATGAGAAATAAAGGACAGGAATGAAAACTGTCAAATGGTAAAAAAATGATGTAAATAACAGAATACATACATCAAGGTGCCTATGGGGCTTAAGCTCTCTTGAATAAATCTTTTAAAGGAAAACAAGAAGTTATAGTTCTTTTGGAACATAGTACTTGAGTTTCTGGGTACTAAAAAGAGAAGAAAGTGAAGGAAAAGCTGAATGTTTGCTGTAAAGCATTAACCACATTCCTTTCAATACAAATACTCCAAAGGAAAACATGTAAGGAACCAAGTTCAGGGGTATAACTTGCCTTAAAATTGTAAAGACCACCACTCAGACCATAGATTATATATTTAAAAATACACTGCTGTTATCTACCACTCCAATGGTATTTATAAACCCTTTTTTCTCTTTTCTTCTGTCATTTTATGTTGGACCCATGGTTTTTCCCAGTCTTCAGCCCTCTACTAATGGAAAATTAAAAACACCCGAACAACTTAAAAGCTGAAAATACCTATTCAACCACCTTCAGCCTTACATGAACCTTTCAGCAATTCACTGGAAGAATAAAGAGCCAGGTAATCTTTAAAACATCTTAATTGTTTTCTGAACGTAATAGAATCCTTGGGAGACATGACCCTACGTTGGCTGTAAATCACACTTGATTCCATGGACTGTGCTGCTCTTCTCTGTCTATGGAACATACACGATGTTAAAGTAGATTATTAAATCACACATGTTTATTTTTCAAACAATTCTTATAAGTTCATTTGGTTGCTTTTTTTCTTTCTTTTCTCAAAGAAAGGTAGGAAGTGGACATGAAAATGTCAGGGGAGCAAATGGTTGCTTGAGAATGAAAAAGTGTGTGAGAAAACAGTAATTAATCTGCCATGGCTCTTACTATTTCTTCTAAGAAGCCCTAGTCAATCAATCTTCTTCCAACCTGTCTACTATTGCCCTTTTACCACCCGTATATCATCCATTCGCCCACAAACTCATTTACCAGTTGTCTCCATTCCTTCCTTGAACTAAAACTCTGCCAACCTGAAATGGCCCAAAATCTCCCTCCAAGTTATGCCAAACAGCTTCTCAGAAACCTTCAGCACACACCTATCCTCTAGGCTGAGAACCATTTCTCTCCTTATTTAACCTTGCCAGAGCTCAGCACCACACCCTTGGCTCTGATCCCACACAGTAACCACCTTCTCAGCCTCCAACACAAAAGCACACAGGCATACTGTCCTCTAATACAAATAACCACTCTTGGTCTGAGGTTTTGTTTTTTTTTTTTCCTTTTTATGAGAGAGCCCCCACTAAATTTAGAATTCATATACTGTCCAGTGTGTTACTGGCATTGAAAAATCAGGAGCACATGGAAAAGGGAAAAAAGAATTGAGGATCTTAACCTTTGCTTCTACAGGGAAGAAAGAAATCTACACTACAAAAGCTTATTCCTCTTCCATCTTATCTTTATAGCTATAAAGTAAGTGGCTTTCTTGCCAAAAGATCAGATCCTTCAAGGGCTGAATCAGCTCCAGACCTGAGTATCAGCCAGTACCCGCAAAAATATACTAGCAAAGTAATAACTGTGACTTAACAGCTCCCCCTCTTTTACTCTGCACACAATACACACACTCTGTCCACATCAGTTGCTTAAAATGGTCAGTTGGTGAGCCACCAACGAACAGGATCAGGAACAAGTATTCAATCCTAGTCAAAAAGAACTCTGTTTTTAAAGCTGTATGCAAATGGACTTATGGACAAACCTGGGGCTAAATTCAATCTTATGTGCGTTATTGCATGTAGAAACCTCTTCTGGGAAATATGGTGAACATCCTATGCACAAATTACAATACAGGAAATTACATTTAATAGTAAGAAGCAGCTTTCTACCTTGAGGGTGGTCAAACACTGGAACAACTTACCCAGAGTGATAGTGTAGTGTCCATCCTTGGAAGTATTAACATTCCAAATGGACATGGTCCTAGGCAACCTGTTCTAGTTGACCCTGCTCTGAGATGGGGTTTAGACTAACTGGTCTCTAGAGGTCCTTGCCAACCTCAACTACTCTATTATGTTTGATTCTGTGAGTGACTTTTGTGCTTTAGTACTTTCTCAAGGGCAAATATATCTGCCATAAGGACAGACCATAGCACTACGTAGAGTCTCTATCTCTCCCACTGTTATTGTGGTGGTCAAAAGTGACCAGTGTAAGACAAAGAAAGCAGAGTTGTTTCTGTAAAGATTCTTGATGCTGAATACTGAAAGGGCAGATGGAGGTGGAAGGACGCAGGAAAATGTAAATGTGCACATGACCTGCAGAACTTCAAGAGTACTCTTGGTTCCTGAGACTGACCAGATCTTGTCCCGTTTTGAGATCTACACTACAACCTGCCCTGGAAGTAAGCTGTGATTCCTCCTGCTTGGTGTACAGCTGAAGCACTAAGGCACTACAGCACATTGAGAAAGGTAACTACATCCAGAGGCTTGACCACATCCTAAGGTGTCTTGCTTTGTGACAACTCTAAAGGGAATCTAATGTAAATAGATTCAAACCTCAGGATAGCTGCCTTACTGAAGTGCCTAAAGGCACTGGTGTAATGTCAACTTATAGGTGGCACAAATCCTTCTAAAGCTGCCTTAGGGTGCTAAACTGTCACAGAAAACCAGTTCAGGGCTTGCTTTAGTGCTGCAATTATGGCATCCCATTTCAGGGAAATAGTTTTCCCATTACAGACTCAAAAACCAGTTGGGTTGTACAGCTTTAAAAAGTTTTTTTTGCAAGGAAAGCAGAAGGTAGGAGATGCAAAATAAGTACTGAAGAAGCATAAAGCACCAACCTGGCTTTCCTTAGCAAAGATTAAATGACAGAGATTCAGGCAAAATTAAGAACAACTGCAGAGCAGCATGCCTGCAGTTCCCTCGAAAGCTCAGTACAGTCTGTTACGACTTGAATATTAGAATTAATTGAAGAAAATTGAGAAACTAACTCAGATTTGACCTCTGGGTATTCTACTCAATAAGTCCAGTTTAACCCAAAGGCACATAAGCTAAGGAAAATTATTAACCTACTGGGTGCTGGCTCAACATATGCCAGCTACAAAACAAACATCCTACGGTTTCAAGGCAGTTTATTCTGGTCCTAAGAAGCAACATATCTCGCTTTTCAGGAAGACAATGCAGTTCTGTGACCTGTAGTTACAGTACAGATGGAGTGCGGGTTGATTGCATAATGGTCTAGTGTTGGAGAACTCAAACATGATCTGTCTTCATAGATTGGAAGTACCTTTCTTGCACCATTTCCAGGTTTGTTGTCACTCATAATATTTGAGGGAATGCTTCATGAACCAATAATGCAGCTGCCCTGAAAATGTTCCATAAGAGCTGTCAGTCATCCTATTAGCACATTTACTGACACTGGCCACAGCTGAGTCTCTTTACACATGCCAGTCTTAAAAGTAAAAAATAGTTTTACTGAAGGATGTACTTGGCATTTTTCAATATTAAAATGCTAAATAAATAATGATATGTTTTCCTTTAAAATTTTAAAATGCCACTGTATCTATCTGGACTCACTTTGCAGACATGCATTAATTCATTTAGATCTGGCTCTTAAGTTATTAGTAGTGTGCATCTCCTAGTGAATAGGGAATTATCACATTATGTATTTTCAGTTGCTAATGATCATTAAGGGCATTATACATACATGTTCCATAGAAAATTTAAAATCTCGTTGATTTTTCCCCTTTAAATTTGGCTTTATTTCTATCCTGTCAGTCATACTTAAGAATATAGAGTACTGAAGTGTCCAAGACACTGTTCTGCTTCTAATCAGACAAAATATATACAAATTTAACCACTCTAAGAAATGCAACTTCTTGAGGACCTTTTGAAATGATCATTGTTCCCTACTGTAATCTATGTCCCTTTCTTGGTGCTGTGTTATCTCAAGTAATATCTAAAAATAATGTAATTTAACTATCATTAGTAGTAAGTCAGTGGGAACAGAACAAAATTCCATTTTGAAAATGATGTGATTTGTGACAAATCTTAGAAGAGAGGATGGGACCTCATAGGCAACTCATCAAGTGATCTCTGTTTTCTGAACTCATCAGTCTTACCCTTGTTATTCCACGTCCATTATGTCAAAGGTGCAATTCTGTCATGGAAGGTCATGCTCAATGCAGGAAAAGCTGTATTTAATCATGCCTGTGTTCTGCCAAGTGAAAGCTTTGAATAATCACACTTAAGTTAGGGAATTATTTTTCATTCCTGAATATTTTTATGGCATGAAGAATTGTTATCTAAGCTAAAAGTAATAATGATGCCATTACAAAGAGATCGTTTTCTGGGGTGTATACCCTGTGTAAGGCACAGAAAATAATTCTTTGATTATACGTGGGATTGGTCGTTCTTCTTAAGCTTTGGGAGTATAAACAGTTATGTAGACTTCAGGAGCACACAGGCAGACTGAAGTGATTTTTACCCCAAAGAAAGTTTGAAGGAACCAAGTTTGTTTTATTCCTTAATTCAGTTCATCTTTAGTTCCTAGTTTAAAGCAATCACAAGTAATTGTGATTTATAGGATATGTGCCACCTAAGGCAAAACCCCCACCCCAGCATCTGGAAACACCAGTTGCCAGATTGTTTTTTTCCTGCATTTCAGAAGTAGCAATAGTATCAGCATCCTTGCTGCTACATCGACCCTCTCTCAACCTACATTAACTGTAGCTCCAGAAATAGAGATTGGAAAGAAGAAAGCAACTTCTTTTGCAACAGTGAAGATGGGGCTTGAACTTAGGAGAAAACCTTCAAACCAGATAAACATCAATCTGATGGTATGCCATAACAGGTCACACACTCATGGTTTACAGAGTTCCTTACTGAGGTCTTTCAGTACGCCAATACTGAAATCACAATTAAGGATGGTATAGGCATAGCTGACTGTACATCGGCCATGATCTTGGACAGGGCAATCTCTGGTGACTCACTAGTATTGTAACTCTGGATTTCAGTGGTTATTTTGCAATCCTGACTCCAAATGAAAGCTAAAAATCATGATGATTTTTTTCTCTTAAAAATCTGGAAAAAGGAATTCATTCAACAAAGTGCTTTTTTTACCAAAATCTAAAATGTTCAATTAATCTTGATGCAAAATAATTCTATAATTCTTATTCTAAGCAGAGATTCAGGAAACCTACAAACTCTCTTTAAGAAAATATAGTACATCGTCAACTTTAAATTGTTGTCCCAAACTATTTTCAAGTCAAATTGTTCATCAAAACTGCTTCTTTCTGAGGAACAGCATCATTCAATTTAATTATTTGATTCAATGAAATGATACGTGCGTAAGTGTGTAATTAGTAAATTAACAATCGGTACTACTCATTGAAGAACGTAGGATTTCAACTGATTCAGTGATAAGGCATTAGGGGTTTTTCACCTAGGATTCATCCAGCATATTCCTATGTACAACACACACGAAGGTCCTAAGCTTATGCGTTATTGAGGCCTCTAAGAATTCAGCAGAGCCTTTAACTTGACTAGAGTGTTGTGACTTTGGCAAGTATCTCTTTTTTCCTGGAGCACTGTTAACATCTTGACTAGATTTAGCTTGAGCCAGAGACTGTTCATGTGAGCACTGGCTTCATTCAGGCCCTAGCACAGCAAGAAGATAATGATTGTATCATAAGCATTAAGCATCCTTACATACACCAAATACTCCTCTGACTGTAGCAGATATTCAAATGTATCCTTTAAATAACACCTTTCCTCCCAGCGTTTCTGAACTGTTTTGCAAAATATGAATCTCATCCCACTGAGATGAAGCCCTTTTTTCAGATTTGTAGAGCTTACAAAATGTTTCATGGAATGTCTCCATCTTTAGCAGAGGGGATGATCTTTGTAAAGCCTTCTTTGTCTTGAGAGGATTAAGAACTAATTTTGTCCCACTGGCACTTAAAAGAGTAGATATGACCTATTCCCAGCCCACTAAACACCAATTTGAGAATTACAAATATTTACAGATGACCCCACCACTCCTTTCAGCCCTCACCTCCTTGCATCCTGAGCAATGATGGAAACTGAGACTCCTGTCACACCAGCACTGTTCCAGTGCCTCTTTATATTAATCCAGGTCATGTGGGGTCACTGGTCTTTGATCTACTGTATTTCTTCATTCTTGTTTGAAACTACCCAACCTTTCTCACATTCCCATAACTCAGATAATGAAAGCACCAGCTGTCTGCTCCACTTACTAGCTAATAACTTCTTCAGAGTGGGAGGGGAAAAAGAGCTTTATTATAATGCAGGATTTTCTGTTGGAAAACCAAGCACTAATAATTTCATGTTGTGCCCTTCTCTCCCTTCTTATTCCAGGAATACTTAAAGACCACCTCTATTTTCCCCTTGCCTGTTTCTACCCCTCTTCTTTTCTGTGCAAAAGTGAGAAGCAGAACTTTGCTACCTTTGTGATTATTAGCAGCCCTGGGCTCGTACTGATTAGTCCCAGTGGCACAGGGTTAATGAGTTAAGTGTGCTTATTCAATTAAGCCACCTCTTTGTTTTAGCTCACATAAATTTTAACCTGATCACTTCAAAATTACCTGTGGCACTATTCAGTAATAGAATAAATTGAATAAATTGAATCAAAAGAAAAATGAATGCCTTCTTAGTTCTTAAGTATGTGTGTACTTGATTTGCCCTCAGTAAAATAAATGGGTAGAAAGCTTAGTAGAGGTATTCTGATCAGTTGATATACTGTTTACATTGTGAAATATGGACAAATTGGAACCCTCTTGGGTCCTAGCGTAATGCTTGGAAATATTTGACACTGCTATGAATTTTAGGTTATTTTCAGTGAAAGTTACTCAGCTATCTATTTTCCTCAAAATGCCCTCAGACTACACCTTTCTTACAGAAGCCACTTCAGTGCATTAACTTGAACAGAAGGTGAATGAGTCATTTTCCTCATAATACTGGAGCACCTTTTCTAACATAACTGCAGAATATAGCAATTTGCTGTCCTCAAAACTGCATTTTTGGAACTGTAAAACAGTGTTGGATATCACACTGCAGCATGGGAGACCGACTGATGGCTACAGTTAAGGCACCACAGGATGAAGTGGCACAGTAGAACACAAGAATCTTTTCATCTGTAAATAAGATGTTGAAAGAAAAGCCACCGGATCCCTGTCCATACTTTTCTGCAATGAGTATTTGGCATACTAAAAAAGTATTTGATTTTGAATCCTGATTATCATTGAAAAGCACCATGTTTGAATCTCTCTGATTAAATGGAGGACTTTCATAATGACATTACTAATTACATCTGTATACACACTTAATGCCCTCAGAAAACATCCTCTTAAGGTAAGATTCACCTCATCTAACATTAACCATTTAAAAATTTAAAAATTAGGCATCTAGTCTAAGCCAATTATCTCAGCTGCCTCTGTATTCAGTGAAGAGAGACAAACACCTCCAGAGCATGATTCATCCCACCGGTCTTAGAAGGGATGAATCTCTTGTTGATTTGTTCCACTTGTATCATGATGTCATCAAACACAATTAGATGAAATGAATTCTTTCCTGAGTACAAATGAGAATCTGGATGAAAGAAAGACAGAAAACCAAAAAAACAAATCACAAAAAATCCACCAAATGAATGAACAAAATCTTCCCAGTAATGCCATATGAAGTATTTTTATGAAAATTCATGTAATTTTATTCATCCATCTGGGTTTATTCACAGAGAAGTATATTGTCCTTAAAGATGATGACCCTCTGTATATATTCAGTGCCATATAGAATACCCAGACCTAATGCATAAATGAGGCTACTGCACTAAGAATCTTCCAGCAGGCAAACAAATATCCCTGCAAAAGAATGATTTGAATCCATTCTCCTGGAGATGATTGATACCAAGATTCCTATTGTACTGCAGTGACCACCTCAGAAAATGTCTCACATATTTTGTCATTTTCTCTAACATCTGTAGGAAAATTTCCAGCTGGAGCACACTCATTTTATTTAGAAACTTTAGGAAACCTTGCTCTTTTGTGACTTTCTGCTATTGGTAATGTCATGTAATGGGATGTTTACCTGATTCACTCCCTGCACTGTGCATAACTAGCCTTTCCTCTGGACTGTGTTCTTCTTATTCATATGCCTTTAAATCAACCTATAACTTGCCCTGTGGGACATTCAGGAAAACAATCTTTTATAGTAAGTGTTTCAAGGGGCAAAAAAGAGCTTGTGCGTCCAGTAAGAACATAAAATAAAAATATAAATTGAATTACATTAAGGTCCTGCACAGAATAAACTCAAATTAAAACAGTCTAAGAGACCACTTACTTATTTGGCAGTTTAATCTGGCCTAAGATCCAGAACTGATTGCTGAACTATCTCCTAGAAACATGATCTTCAAACTTCATCTTGTTCACAGAGACCTTGGCAGCACAAACAGGCAGTACATCACTCCAGCTCTATCTGTGCTGCATTGGCCTCTGGTTCTGAATTACAGCATCTATCACATTCTGGCTTTTGCTTGCCAAGCTTTTAAAGGTGTGCTCTTGCTCACTGTACCTTATGAACGGCTTTCCCTTCCATCATTGGGACTGCTTTTGAAGTTTACTGATATCGACTTATAAAATATTCTCTCTCTGCATGCCTACCCCCTCTGACTACTGTGTAACTGAGACATACATGCATATCGCAAGTGTCAAGTCCCAGTCTGAAAGTGCTTTGTCTTGCTCACACAGACTGTGGAAACTTCTGCCCATAAATATCTGAACCTCATATGCTTTTAAAACTAGACACAACATACATCCTTTGGTTAAGGTCTATTTATAATTAATAACATGGCATGGACTGGCAGATCCTTCACTGAAAAGACTATACATATAAACTCTCTTTCTATGTGTATATGTGTATATATATATTTTGAGATGTGCTCTATTCCTCTTTTCAGTTTTAATACCATCATATATCATATTTGTTTTTAAATTATGCCTTGCTCTGAATTTTTATTTTATAATAAAAAGATTAATTTTGCACGTTGACAAGAACTGGCCTCAAAGTCACATTCTCACTCTTTAACAGTCTGATCATGAAGACAACCCTGTAGCTTCCACTACCCTGTCCCTGGTTTTGTTGTATGTTACCCAAAATGTTGAAAATCACTAAAATTAAATAATCTGTTGACTACTCAAAAATTGCATTGTTTTTTTCCTCAAGACTAAAATATTTTTTCAATGCAGAGCTTTATACACACTAGATATTTAATTAAAATGAGAGTATCTGGGAAGAGCTAAGCTCCAGGCCTAGGAGAAAATGCTGTAGTCAATGCTGTACTCTGTGAGCTACTATATTCTTATCCATTTATATACAACTATATGCCATGAGAGGCTCTGTCAGTCCTGTTGTGTCTGGGCATGGTACCCTGTTCCCTCTTCTCAGGTGTGTCCTGGGGCTCACTAAATGGGAAATACTCAGAAGGACCAACCCCCATACTCCCTGCAAAGGATACATGGCTGTACCCCACATGTGAACCACAACGTTGTCTGCATTGGTGCTAGACTACATGATGAGAAACCCTAGACAGTACTTTGCCTTACATCAGGTGGTCTGTCAAGACACAATCTAGGATACATAGAATGCGATAGTCTGGTTAATAACTTTGGCAGGGTGTTCATATCTACCTTGAATAGTTATGAGCCATGGACTAAACCGGACAAAATCATGAGGCTCATGGTCTAATATACAGGCAAAAAAAAAGTGGAGATACAGTTTGCCATAAATATCAGGCTATACTGTATGCTGTGCATAAGTTTAAGTATGCAGTTTGTTTTCTTAACTGTTTGATATCTGTAAGTGCATTTAATCTCCATTAAACTAGACTGGCTATTTTTAACCTACCACAGACTTTAATGTGATTTTGAAAAAATACAAATACTAGACTCACTGTATGGAGCAAAAGTTATTGGAGTAAGCTGTTGGGAAACCACTCAAAACACAAGAGGATTAGTCAAAATCCAAATGGAAAAGGTGTTGAGACTCCACTAGCTCTTTTAGTCAGAAATCACACCAAGGGCTTCTGAGTCAAACTCCATGCACCTCTGAGACTCCTTTAAAAGATAAAGAATGGAGGAAATAACTTTGGACCTACCAGTGAGACAGACAAAGGAGCAGGTCTACTATCCTCTTTCAGAAGCCCACAGAAAGGCATCTGTGGGAGAACAGGAAATATGAGATCTTTAACATCTGACCCTTCCCCAGAGAGGTGACAAATGAGGGAGTCTGCATCAATGAAATGTTTCATGAAGAAAACACAAAGTGAGTGGAATTTCAGGCTGCTTGACTTTTCAGCTAAAGAAAGTGTATGACTTGATTTAGTCATTCATTAGATGCAAAAAATTAGATCCTTAAAGTACACTGGCTGGTGAGAAAGAATGTTGATAACAAACTGTCAGTTCACGGACAAAAGTACTGGAACTTTACTCCATACTTCTGAAATCACAAAGCCTTTGCAGTAGAGTTAAACTCAGTTCCTGGAGAATGAAAAGAGGGATAGGTAAACATATACAAGCTGATATACAGCCAGTAAACCATCTTCACAGAACAAGTAAGTTGCAGAGAAGTAGGGGAAAGTATACTTCAACAGTGGAAAAATATGCCTCATTTTTATATTGAAAAAAAAAATCACTGAATTGCAGTTGCTTGTAAAGCTGGAAGATATCATAGAAGTTTTGCTTTCTCATACAGCTCTTTACTATATGCTTTGAGAAAGGGGAAACTTTTGGCATAATTATTGTTATTATAAGCGTCATTACTGCCACTTTTCGCTTTTGACAGGACATTATGATATATTACCACACTTTATTGCAGTTTATGTTATTACATAAATGTTACAAATGACAAAATTTAGAGAGCACAGGTATTCCTAGAAAGTGCCAAGCAAATCATAAATCATATTAAGATAAACTGGGGACTTCAAAAAATTGTGAGCTGAATAGATTTGTGTGGCTCAAACATACAATGGTACATTTAGATCATTCACTTGCTGGCTGCAGCATAAAACATTGGAAAAGAAGTAACATCTAAGGCAATGTATAAAAAGAAACCTCACACCAAATTTTCTCCTCTATTATTATGTACTTATTTATTATTGTTTATTTATAACTTAGTAAGAGCTTCCAGACAGAGATCAAGCCTGCATTTTAGTAAAAATAAATTCCTGTCTCACTTAATCCAAATATAAAGTGAAAGACAACAGGTAGATACAATGTGAGAGGAGGAGAAGGAAGGTGACAGTGATGATTATTGCAATAAACAGCAGTCACCAATTACCTAGTCATTGTTTAGCCTCCTTTGTAAAATATAGTACATCTGGAAGGCTGGTAACGATTACCATTAGATCTGTCTTTAGTTTCTGTGAACTAGCACTGTCCTGTACAGCTACTTGGAAAATATTTTTCCCCAGTGGAGAAACATAGAAAACTTCATACTTTGTCTGTTTGAAAAATAATTCAAATATTTCAGCACATTAGAGCCTGAAAGGGCTAAGTAGATCATACAGACTGACCTCTTATACATGTCAGAAAATTTATTTTCTTTTAATTTTATTTCTGTTAATCCAAATAACCTATTTTAATTAATGCAGAGACTCATCCTGCCTTGATACAGAAGAGTTGGTACATTTAATTTTCCTTTGATAGTTTGTTGTTCTAGTTAACTACCCTGATTGCTAAATCTTTTGCCGTGTTCCTAGTTTTAGGTTTACCTGGCTTCACATGCCACACATTAGTGCCGTTATGACTTACTCGGACAGATTATAATGTTCATTAGCAGCTGGATTCATGTTCCAGGAAGGTAATTCAGGCCAGTTCTCAGTCAGCTTTTGGATAAATAAAGTTTCTCATTTCAAAGCACTTTTCCCAGTTTCAGAATAAATTTTCTGTCTTTTTTGTATCTCCTTGGGTTTTGGCTATCTTTCCCCCCTAACAGTGACAGAGAAACATAAACCAATACTCCAGCATCCTTCCACCAATGTGTTACATAGATACATAATCACCCTCCTGTGCCATCCTCTGTCCTTAGCTTGTTGCTTCTATACCAAAGAGTGCCTTAGTACTTATCTTTTTTTTTGCCATAGCATCATAAATGCAATTTAACTTGTTTTGTCACTCTGACTCTTAAATATCTTCCTGAGAAACTAGACTCAGGATACAGTGTCCACTTCTTAGTGTGACATTCCTTGTTCTAGATTACAGCACACTTTGCTAAGTCAACATATATGTTGCTCAAATGAAACCATCTTACTTTGTCCTTTTCTGATCATTACGGCAAATGCTGCCACTTTCCTCATCAGTAATTATTTTCACTCGTTTTCAGGTCAGTGGTAAAAAATATTAATAGATTTAGGCTATTCATTGGCTTGAATTCATATTAGAAATCATTTGATGCCTCACCTTAGCATCTACCCTGTCAGATCTGTCAAAATCCTGTTCTTAGTATGTTCATTTTGCACTGTATAGTGCAAAGTTTTAAAGAGTGTCTTCTGGTACTATGTTGTTCATCAGGTGTCCAAACATACTATGGCAATCACATTATTACATTTGTCACTCCAACCTTTAATTTCATAAAAAGGATATCCAAGTCATATTGGGTAAGAGCTGTAGACAATTCCCTTTGGATTTACTTATTCAAACATTAAGAAAGCATACAAATAACAAGGATCGAAACAAGGTCTTCCATAATGATACACACACAGTATGGCCCTTTGACAGTGTGAACTTAAAATGAACACAATGTAGCTGGTTTCTGTAGACAACAGTCTTTATCTATTTGAAGCTCAAATTCACAAACAACAAAGGGATAAAGATTATGTGGCTGAACACACCACAGTTGGCTGCGGGAGATGTCAGGAACTTCCTAGTGAGAGGGGAAAAGCTGAGGCTGAAAACCTCAGAAGCTGATTTTGTCAGATTTTCTAAAAATACAAATGCTTTGTACTATGTTTAAACATTTTAGATTAGTTGCCACAGTTCTTTGACTTCTGCATTTATTTGTCTGAAGAAGGTATGTGCTAGGAAAGTGGAGAGCGTGAATATAATTGTTTCTGCTGGGTTTTGTACTCTGTACCGAGGTCCTGCCATGAACAGATTCCAGCAGGGAACTAACATTACAGTATCATGACTTAGGACCTGATTCAAGTTACAGTCCAGTCTACTACAGAGTGAAATCAGTTGCACTTCACACTTTTGCAATCTCCTCTCATCTGTAAAGATCACAACCATATTCTCTTTCATTCCCTTTTGGGGGTGAGAGGAGGAATAATGGAGTTTTTCCAGGCCCCCTATCTATATGTAGCTCCAGCATATATCTCTTACTTTACTTGTTTTCCTCTGAACCAGGAGGAAAAGTCTTTCTATTGAAATGCTAATAGAAGAATAAAGTGTATAATAAGACTGCATCCCCTTTGGGCCTACATGTAATTTACACATAAAATGAAATTGCACATGGCCTTGTTTCATAGCGTATTTGTTTAATTATCTTTCTTAAAAATCTTTTTTCAATTAATTTTCAGTATTTAAAATTGGAATAAAAATGTCGATTTATCTGTGTACCTGATAATTAAGTATAGTTTGGGGAATAATTACATTATCTAATAGCAGAAATTTGTCCAGCTCTAATAACTAGTATTTTGCAGCAGTTTTGCTTGCTTTTTTTGTTCTTCAACTGCTCTTATTCAAAAGGAGTTTATGTTCTGCATATATCAGTCAGTCCTCACTCTTCACACCAGACACTGATTAGTTGACCATAACAGCTCTGCCTTCCCTGACAATGAGTCAGGAAAGAGTGGACAGATCCAGGATAGCATGAATCTCTCAAGGACGGATATTTGCACATTTCTGGTATATACCTGGAAAAGTATAGACAGTAGAGTTAAGAAAGTATTAAGTTTTTCATGATCTGTCATTGCAATTGAGAAACCTCAGTCTGACACTATATTGAATTATGATCTTTTTCCAAGAACACTAGAACATCCTTGTTGTTTAGCATAGTCAAGTAAGGATCAAGAAAGAGAATCATTGTCTGAAAATGTATGTTTCTGGGATTGGCACCAAAGAGGAGAAACTCTAAGACAACGAGGTCCAAATAACAACTTCTGGCTCAAAACCAGCCTGCTGATTTTTATCACTGAGAAGATAAGGAACAGCTTTTTGAGCAGTAAGTCCTGCCTGGACAGCCATTTCCCTCCATCTCCATATGACTAGTCTAAAAGTGGCCATTACAGTTTACCACAGTACTGTGAAGGGGCTCATAAGGTGTCTTCCTGCAAGTAAGGTACCTGGCCCTGCATGGTTCCAAACTGCTGCCAACACTGCTTCACCTCACTATAAATGGGGAAGCCCCAGTTCTGAGGTCCAGTTTACTCACCTGAGAGAAAGGAATGCAAGTGGAACAATGGGATTTCAAGTCAAGTACTTGTCAGTTGCTTGACAAAGTTGATCAAGTTTTCTTCAAACTGTTAAACATCTTAAGGCAAAACTTGGGTTTCTCAGCTAAGTCTCTCCACTCCCCAAGAACACAATGCTTCTCTCAGCCTGTAGGAGCAATAGAGGAAATAATAGCAATAAAAAAGCAAAGTGGAGAAACAAACTTACCAACCCCATTTAAACCTTCTTTTGCACTTTCTCCTGCTTCTTTCTTTTTCTAGTTTCTAGTTTCTATCACTGCACCTTATAGCTAATCAGACTGTTGCTGACAATTAGGCTTGTTAACACTTCATTTTCAGAAGGGTTGCTCTCCAGTTAGCCTGCCTGGAACAAGGCAGACAGATTTAGCTGCCTGCATACATGAAAAATCTAGGTTGGAATGCTTTCTGTGAAACCAAACATAATCTATGTTCAGTTACTGGATCTGAAAGATCAGTTATTTATTTCTTAAAAACATAGATGTTCTTCTTTACTATATATATGATAGTTCAGTTGACATCAGGAGTTTCTATTGCACTTAGAAAAGTATGCAAATCTGGAGTCTCCTTTCTGTCCCAAGAACCATCACTTGTTATTTTATCTTTCAAAGAATGTCATTATAAACTATAAAAGCAGTAACCATGAAAGGTTGAAACAGATGATTACCTATATATTATGCTACTTTCCTTTCTGGTCCTGGAATAGAAGCTCTGCACGATTGAAGTTGCAGTACAGATAAACCGTGACACTATCTTGACATATGTCATAGACGCAATTCCATCACAAACCATTTGTTGCCTTTGTTTTGCATAGTCATTGACAAAGTCTGATTACAGCTGCTCTCTATGCAGTCAAAAACTGATTTACCCCGTGAGTTTTCACTGTGTTGCCTCCATGATGACTGTTGTCTGTTGATTTGACATATGCATACCAACTTACTTCAGCATAGTACCAGAAAGTATATGATGATGTAGACCTGAGGCAGAAATAGTTGTGAAAATTATCAGCAGTAGTCATGAGACATAGCAAAGCATTATGGTTTTGGGGCTGTGAGACCATGACTCACAGAGAAGTGTTTCATAGCCAGTTGGTGGTGGCTTTTATTTAGGGCAAAGAATATGCCCGGACTGGGGCTATTGTACCAAAACACTATAAAGGGCATACTGTACATCATATGGCTTGATTTTCAGCCAATAACCTGTGTATTTCTATTTGTACATGTTAATAACAATAGTCAGTGGAAAGATGTCCATGGTTGCTGATGGCATGCGTGGGTCTGTAGACTGATCATAGAAAGTGACTGGAGTTTCTATTGCAGCACTACAGTCTATAGTTTGTCAGGGAAATGGCTAGATGTCAAATGATACTTGTCAAACACAGAAATGTCTAACTTCATTCTTGTGCTAGTAGTTGTACTAACAAGTTAACAAGACTACTCTTCCAGATGAATGTCAAGACTCTTAAGTATTTATAGTCTTATCAAAAATAAAAGAAATTCTGAAAAAGAAACATCCATAAAAATCAGTATTATCCAAATCAGTCAAAGTTTAGCAATGTTTATTTTGTTTCTTATCATAATTCCCTCATGCTATGTATCTGGGGGCCATTTATTATGAAAGTGTTTACAGAAGCTATTGATAACACTAACGTACAAGCATCAGTTTTTTTCTGTGCTGTTAGAGAATTTATGGTTCACTTTTATAAAGACTTAACTGAGGACCACTGCTGAGGATGCCAAAGTAGACACTCCATAGCTTGATTTCATGAGCTGAAACTTCTGTGATTCTTTTGTGGAATATTAGCAGTAGCAACAACACCTTTTTCAACAAATTAAAATACTACAGCTACTATACTGTCTTCTAGTAGGTTAGCTCCTAGTTATAGTTCAACAAAAATGATTTTATAATCTTGACTTCTTTTTAAAAGTAAAATGACTCTTATAGCTATTCAGTGTTGAACGTCCATCGATATGAAATTGGTATTATTAGGTTCCAGAAAAATTAAATTTTCTCCAAAGTTGACTCTACTGATGATAACACCTTTGTAATCCAGCTTTATTCTTTAGGAATTGAAACGCTGCCAGCAGGTTTGGGTGGACATTGTTTGTGTGTAACTTTTGACTTTGATTACACATAGTTAACATAGTATAAAGGAAAATATACACGTACCCCCTGGCATCAAAAAAGAATGCAAGATCCTTCTCTTTTCCAGACAGCCATTTGTACCCAACTCCACTGTAAGTGTGGCAGATTAATGCAGAAAGGATGGCACAGAGAAGTACTGGATGCAGGTATGATGGAGTTGCAGAAAAATGTGACAAAATGCATAGAATACCAAAGGTAATGTAGAAGTTTAAAGCAAGGAAAAGAACCGCAAGATAGGGAGACATGGAAAAAGTATTCTGTAGAGCTTGGTCAAAGATGTCACACTCAAATACCTTTTTCCTGAGACAATGGTGTTTTTGACAGAACAAAAATTTTTGTGACAATATTTGTCATTTGGGTGAACATTTTAGATTCCTAATGTATTTCAACAAAACAACCTACAGAGATCTTGGTAGCTAAAAATGTGAGGAATTTTTTTTTTCCTGCATAAGAGTTTTAAGGAGATGATGTAATTCTTAGAGGGATCTTTTTTATGGGAATAAAAGATTATTGTCTCCAAAATAATTTATTTTTTATTAGGATAAAAACAGAAACAGGAAGAGTGGTAAAAAGATGAACAAAAAGTACAGAGATGGAAAGAAAAATATAAAAAAGAGAAGTGAGATGGAGTATGCCTGTGAGTGTTTTCTGGACAAGAAAGTTATTAATGAAAAGAGAAAGCCTAACATCAGATATACTGTGAACAAACAATAAGATGGCAAGAAAAGCAAATAAATGAAAAGAAAGATGGCACAAAAACATATGGGCAAAAAGTCATCTTTGTTGTGCCTCTTGGTGAGGATAGAAGTTTTGCTTTCAACATCTGAAGTCTACTAAGAAATTCATAGATTTTCAGTTAATCTGAAATCATGTAAATGAATTTATGCTTTTCTTAATGGAGTTGTCTTTGAAATATGTAGGAAGAGTTAATGGCTGCATATAAAATGGCAAGAAGAAAGCAGATGCTGTCCTGTCAGTAGAGTTGAGACACAGTTGGGATGAAGTATATGCCTTCCCTCTTGGGGGAGGTAGGTTTTATCATGGCATTCAAAGTTTTAGTGTGTTCTGCAAGGCAAGGTGCAGGAAGACAGTTACAGAGGAGTTGCAAGCCTAAGAGAAATCCTGAAGCTGAGAATTTTTTTGCCTTACTCAAAAGTTGTAACTACATACCCAAACTGCCCCAACTTCACCACGCTTTGCCCCTTAGTTTTTATGGTGCTGTTACTCTTCCATGCCTTTCCCTTTTGTTTTCACTGAGAAGCCCGCTGCAATCTCATATATGACTTGTGCCCCTTTCAGCTCTCCTTTCTCCGTACCAGCTCTCCTTTGCTACCCCAGTTCTGATCCCAGCTTTGTGCTTTTCTGCAGCACTCAGAAACTCCTCAAAGCCAGAGTTCAAAAGAAAGCCCAGAGAAGAAAGGCTACCCAGGGCTGTGTGTTTTTAGGCTTAAGCCCACTTTTTAGTTCCAACCAGGTTTTATTTTATCACATCAATGTGTCACAGCAACAAAATCTCCTTCTGCAGTCTCCTGAATAAACCAACTCAGAGTAATTTAAAAGTACAAGCCTACAGCCTGTGTTTATAGGGAGTCCTGTAAGAGACTTGCTTGTGCTCTAAACAAGAGGAAATTATGTTAACAAATACAACTAAACAACTAAAATGAAAGAGGATGCTAAGCACTTCTAGCTGGAAACTTTTGCTGTACACAGCAGCAAAACACAGACTACAACACACAGGAGGAGCCACTGTAATTGCCTTTTTCTGTGATCTCCAGATTTTTGATTGAAAGGATCATGTCTAGGGTTCTATGCTCATTCGTTTCTCATAAGCTCCCAGTACTTAGAAGTCTTTTCTTCCACTCTTAATTTGCCTGGAGCAAGGCTTTTATCTAGACTTTTAGCCAAGAGGCACCTGCTGAAATATTTATTGGCAGAAATTGTGCCATGGGTGTTTTTCCCCATTTGTCCAGTTCTATGTCATTAAAATAAGGTTGAGTGGAATGAAAATAGGATTTGACACAGAAGAATGGCATTCTCTCAAAAACTTCATATAATAGGCAATTAACCCTTTTCAGTGCAAAAATTTAAATACCAAAGACTGCTGAATAGTAACCTTTGTCAATGGGTCTTTTGCAACACATCAAAATGGAATTTAGTATTATAAGTTCATTTTGTGGGAGAATCAAATTATAATCTGCAATCTTTAATGAATGAGGATGCTTTAAAGGTTTGTTTTTTTTTTTTTTTCATACTAATCTCTACCTAAATGTGATGGTCGTTTGAGAAAATGTAAATTTGGGGAAACACAAAAAACCTGAGCCTTTAAGATCTTACAATGTGTACCTGAAGTACTTCCTTCACTCATTCCAGCACCAAAATGTCTTTCTTATGGACATGTTCAGCCATCTGTCCACTAACACCCCTAGATCCTGTTCTGCCAGGCAGCTTTCCAGCCACACTTCCCTGAACCTATAGTGTTGCCTGGGGTTGTTATAACTTAAGTGCAGGGCTCAGCACTTGGACTTAAACCTCATACAATTGACCTCAGCTCATCCTTCCCTCCTTCCTTTCTTCCTTTCTTCCTTTCTTCCTTCCTTCCTGCCTTTCTGCCTTCCTGCCTTCTCATATTGCTCAGGCAATAATACAACATGATTCAAATGTCATTTTTTTTGTTTGAATTTTGGACTAGGAATGAATAGTTTTCAAAAATCTCAAAGAATAAAAATTAAATGGAATTAAAGAGGGCCTCAAGTATATACAATTAAACCTGGGATATTTTTGACCTTATACAAAGCTGGCCTCAAAGCTCATCAGTTAGCCTTGCTTTGAGCATGGGTCGGGTAAACTGTGTGAACTCCAGAGGTCCTTTCTGATCAAAATTGCTCTGTGATTTTATTTTATGATTCTAATAGGAACAGATACTCACTGTAGAGAGAGTAGGGTTTATTTTAAAAAGAAAGTTTTAAATGTAATCAGTTTTACAACAGCAGGAAAGAAAACAAAAGTCTTCAGTATGACATTATTACACCCTGTGTTTGAGGGGCTAATCTTAGGCCTGATCTGAGGGTCTTCACAAGAATGTAAATCCAATGACATACAAGACATTTCCTTGTAGCATACTGGAAATTTCCTTTCATGGTTCCTCTCAGATTTTGTTATCTGATAACACAGGCACATAATACTTTAACAATCTTTCACTAAAGATCTCAAAGTCACAGAATAGTAGTCACAAATTAAGCTGTGTAAAGCTCTTTTCAAATGGGGAAATATGTCATTGTCTCACATGTATCGGTATAAAAACAGACACAAAGAAATCAAGCAGTTTTCTCAAGTTCTTGCAACAAAAATAACTGGGAATTATTGCTGTGAGAGTAAATGGTATAACACAAGGCTTGTAGCCTGTGGGTAGCAAAGGATGAAACAGTCTAATGACATCTCCCTGCTTCCTTGGCTATCAAAATTCTGGACTCTTTAGAAAACAACATTAATTGCTTAGGTAAGTTACGGCAAAACTTCTACAACTACAGTGTCTTTCAAGCTCACCATGACTCTTCCTCTCTGTTACTCTCCTTTGCATTGAATGGACTGCCTGCAGGTAGGACTGAAGAGAGTATGGAGTCCTTCTCGGCTGTTTAATGGCAGTTCTCTATTATTTTTTCACTTGAATACTCCCATGAGTCACACCCTCTTCATACTTCTTTATGAGAGAGTAAGGGTGTAACCTGTTCAGATATAGAGTTCTTAACTGTCAGTACTCTTTTCCATGAGTAAGATCATCAATTCCTTTAAAATTATCTTTGTATCTAGAGAAATTTTTGTTAGATGCATAGATTGTAAGGGGAGTTACAAATACTGATCTGTACTTTTTTACTTTTTCTTTCTAAAAAGAAGTCTCAAAATAAATAGCCAAAGTAGTTACTGTGTAAAGGATGTATATATTTATTATAGGACAAAAAGAGAGTGTAAAATTCTAATTTCTTTCACACCAAGTTGAAATCTGAACATTCCCCACAGTTTCGCATGGAATTGCATTAGACTGGCACAGGTGTGACTGAAAAGAAAACAACTCGCTCATTACACTGCAGTGATAACCTGTGGCCTGAAATGTGATTTTGCTTATCAGCCTTCACTCACCTACAGCTAATGGAAGTAATTTGACCCACAAATTATATTTAAGAAGGTTCTGACATTTTTGCAGCGTCAGGTCAGAATACAATACTCCATCCAGTATGGGAGTTCCTGTTGTAAGATTCTTGGTGGAAATACAACACACAAGCCTAGCAAAGAAAATGATTGTACAAGCTCTTCTGAGACTTGTAACAGGAATTTCAGTGGTCTAATTATTCCCACATAGAATTAAATGAGTTTCACAGGGACAGTGAAGGCAGAATATTTTGCATGAAAGCCATTCAATGAAAGGAATTTATTTTCTGTTAGAAATGCTCATTTGTTTAGGTTGTGATTTATGAAAGTTTTAGATGCGTACTTATGTTTATCATTATTCAGCAAACAATCTAACATACACATTAAAAATTTCTAAGACCAAAACTGAGATATTTTAAAGTTAGACAATGAGATACTTGTCGGCATCTGGCTGATGAGGAGTCCAGACCCATAAAAGATAATCCCTGGGTATGTGTGATCTTCCCTAGGCAATATCTGGAGGGATATGTATATATGTGGAAGATGCTTTGACATGTTTCAAGGTCTCTAAAGTTAAGGCACTTCCATGTTAGCCCAGCAAGAAGTTTTCAGACCACAATTCTAGTTGTGAATGGCCATTTCAGTCCCCCATGTTCCTTTTTGAGTCTTACTACAAGATTTTTCAAAATAGAGATGATCTGAATCAGGAGATTTGAGATCTACATACAGATGCAGACCTCATGTGAGCTTTGCAGAGTGGACTCTGTGCTGTTAGACACTGATGCTCTCTGCGCTCTGTCCCACTTTATACCAAAAGGAAGGAAATACAGGGAAAGATCCAAAAGTCAGTGTCCAAAACCTTTGATTCTTTTTCAGCCTTTACCAAACTAGGAATGATAAAGTTGGCATGAAGTCTCTAGCCTTTTGGACCACCAGTTACAAGAAAAAAAAAAAATCAACAACTTTAGCTGCTTCAGATTTTTCCTAACAGGCATGAGAGGAAAACCTAGGAGCACACTAGGAGAAACGTGCTAAGTTTACCCCTTTCTGATAATGTGAGGCTATATTCCCATCTTTGTGCAGTAATAATTCTGATAAAAAGCCCTGTAAGCAGGACCTTGTGTCCTATCACAGTGCTGTACATAAATCACCAAATTTTGCTCTCAGGTACCTTAGTTTAAACTGGAAGATACTTTATTGAAATCGACAGATATGATTCCAGATTTACAGCAGCATCACTGGCAGCAGATTATGGCTTTTGGTTGCTTTTTTCCTAGACTTTTCTCAGTGCATAGTAGCATATGTGCTATCTAAAAATAAAAGGAGTCATAATGTTGCCATGATAGAAGTGCAAGTGCAGCCAAGGTTATTAGAGCACAGTTCTTGATTACACAAAAATTGCTTAAGACAAGACTGACTGCTTCGCTGACTTAACACAGCTGTGGGATCTGAAAGATTCTGATGGAAACAACACTGGGGGTCTCTACAACTTCCTTTGAAATAATGACTTCCTACATTAAACTAACTAACTAACTAACTAACTAACTAAATAAATAAATAAATAAAACAAGGAATAGGCTATGAGAAATGACAGGAAATAAGAATGAGAACTGTAATGGATAAATGTAAAAATATTTTTTCTACAGAAAAGCAAATAACCAGAAAATCGCTTAACACCACTGAATAGCAGTCAGAAAATTATAATCTAATAAAAACGCACTTGACATCACTGGTAAACGAACTTTCACCATGATGCGACTGCACTCTGTCCAACCTGACATGTTAGTAGTAGATTAAGTTTCACTTAACCCTTGGACTAGAAGGATTAGTAGATAAATACAGCAATTCTGATTATGATAAATAAAAAGAGATGGAGAATACCAATAAACTACTTTGCTTTCCAAAAGTATAAAGACATTTAAAGTTTATGCACCTGTCACAGGAAAGAATTATCAGGATTGCGTTTCAATATTTGAATTGTGATCTTTGATTGGACAGTTTTTCTGCATTCCAACTTTCTTGCATTAATTCACTTATCAACCAATTCAGCAGTGGACTTTTCCAAATATATTTCCAATATTCATCATGAATTTGCTGGGTTTGGTCAATTCTCCTGACAGTGCATGTGGACATGCAGATATGGGATATGCAGAATAAATTAATTAATTGATTAATTTAAAACTCCAAGTGAATGTTTGTGGATAAATTCTGCAACAACCTCGAGGAATTATTCATATTGAAGATACAGGTCTCATTTGGACAGTTGAAGGAATTCCATGTGTTGTAGGAGTATGCTTGGGAAAAGAGGGAGATCTTTTCCTGCCCCTACACCCCAGCCTCTAAAATGGTATCTTGGGAGCACAAGGTGTGTACATATGCAGGTAAGTACCACATAGCCTTTCTGACAGTTTTACCCCATTCCTTCCATCCTGGACTGAGAAATTCACTTGAAAAAAAGCTACTTGTTAATATTTTCTAGTGTCTTTTTTTTTCTTTTTCTTTTTGTCCTAACAAGGATAAACGATGAATGACAGTGAGGATAAAAGCTGTTTACTCTTGTTATTTATTTATTATCTCTGTTATAATGGCCTCTAAAGAGCAATTAGGTAAAACACATAGTTTAGCTGCGGACAAAATATTCATTATTACACCCCAATTTTATGTACATATTACACTGACTCAAAAACCTTCAGTAATTTTGGTCTTGAAAGCTGAACTAAAAATGGCCTTTAACAGACTATTTCCAATACTTTCATTTAGGTTGAAGAAGCTTCCGTTGAATTTTTAGTACATCTCTATCCAGACAGATCTTAAATATTGCAAAAACAATGACTGTTTTAAAAAATTGGCATCACATTGAATATGATTTAATTGTTCAATGGTGTTCAATGAGCTGATTTTCTGATATAGATTAAATTTCACATTCATAGTTCTGTCAGATTTGTTATTTCTAAGTACTAGAGTGATTCTTTATGACAGAAACAGTTTGCTATCCCTGTCAATTGATATCTTTAAGGCAGACAGAATGTAGGATCAAAACAATGTCTACATTTACCTCTGAAATTAGAAATTACTTGCTATAGACATGAGAATTTCACACAAGAGGACAAAAGAACAACAGAAACATCCTATACCATTTCCTTTACATAAAGACTCTGACACAAACAGAAAAAAAAAATCAGTTTAAAACAAATCAGGATAGGAGGATAGTGTTAGTGTTAATATAGGGCTTTGAGGATCCATCAGAAACTGAGCATAGAAGAGAATAATAGCACAGCTGAAAACTCCCTGAGATCATAGAATCTTTAGGTGATTACTTGGCATGCTTGGGTTCTTCAAAGACTTGCATCTCAAAGGTTTTATTCCACAAAGAGTGAAGATGACAACTGACTGTTGTACTGGGAGAGTTATTTAGGCTCATTTCTGTCTTTCCAAACAGCTCCTGGAAGAGCAAGGCCTTCACTTTCACTGAGCTAAACTAGACTAGAACGGTACTCAAAGTAAGTTTCATGGAGAAAGAGATCTCATAGAGTTACTGTCCACATCCCATTCTTTTCTCCAGGGATGGAAAAATCTGTACAAATGCTTTTGTTGTACAGAAACGGCCACAGAAAATTGGTAATACTCCCTTAATTCCTTTTGCTGAAAATCTCTGTAAAATTTGCTCTATTTATTTGAATTCATAGATATTACTTCTTTAAAGTAGCAAAGATTTATCCAACTATTTTGTGTTTAACTATGGATCTCAGAACCCTAATCGCAATTTAATTTGACTAAATACTTACATACTTTATGGTCAATCATCCAGATCTTTTACAAGCTCCCTTGGCTTCAGAATTACTAATCTCAAATGGTACTATATATGAGCCTTGTCTAACATGACATATATTGAAATAGACTGTGGAACGATCACTTAGAGATGGGAACCTTGCTACAGTTTTAGTGAACCAAAGCTAAGAGGCAAATTATTCAATTATAGTAAATTTACAGTAGCTTAATATTTGATAGAAGTGGTTCTTCTATCATCAGAGCATCACACTGAAAACCCTTGAACAGCAAAATAGCTTGAGAAATTCTGAGGATGTTTTAGCCACTTATTAAGAAAATCCATCTATCTTGGTTTTTTATGAACAGTTTGGCTCTTTGTACAATAGTGGCTGCAGAGAAAATTTTGGTTTCTGCATTGATGGTCCCATTTATCTTGGATAGCAGTGCACTAGAGGGAGCGAGAGATCCATATTAGTGCAGGTAGGTTATGGTAGAGTCGTGGCTCCGTAAGTAACCCAAGGGCACTAATTGCTCTAGGCACCATCTGTAGAAGCATCTAATGCAAAGTCTGCTTTCCTCTTTCAGTAATATATTGAGGAATCTACAGAGGACGAATGGCGTTCTTATTTTTTCCAAAAATTACAGCCCAGTTCTCTGTAATTTGTCTGTTGTCTCCCTCTATAGGTCTGTCCAAGTGAGATAGGCCTCCAATAGTGAAGTCACTCAAGAGAAATAGCTTTGTAGGGCAGTCAGCACAGGTTTATAAATCTGAGAAAGCAGAAGCTTACAGCAAGATTTCAAAGGCCCCTATTTTAAAAATCAATAATTTATCAGTCCTCATCTGAAGTCATATATTAAGCTAATATTCAGCAATTGTAATATTTTGATTTAATTCTTGTATACATACAACAGTAACAGATTGCAGTGTGTTTCAGACCACCAATTTGTTCTATATTCAACAATTCAGATGACCACTTTTCAAAATGGAGGATGTCATTGTGTACAGTCTCAGTGGTGATGCAGTTATAATACATATATCCCAGAAAATCCTGTAGTGGGTAACTACACCTACTGGTGACAAAGTTGGGAATATCAATTCCTTCTAAGGATCGTCTCCCAAGCCCTTTGCTGTTTTCACTTTGGAAATGAAAGAAGTTCTATGTATGGCTAGGAAAATGTAACATCCTGGGCTTGGATGAAAACACTTATTTACCATGAGTAGTTCCTTCTCACCCTCAAACTTCTTAGCACTGGTGTGGACACGTGATCAGGCCTTTATTCCTCTCCATTTGAATGAGCATTGTAAGCAGTAAAGGTTCAGCAAAGGTTCACACAAACTGGTACTCTCTGTCCTGTACTTAAGTAAAAAAAAGATACTTCTGCATAGAGCAATGCATAAATGAGCATAATAAAGATAGCTCTGTTCATAATATGCACACCAAGATGTTCTTTGGGAAATTATTTGCAGTTAGGGGTGTACAAAGTTTTTTTTTGTTCTACTTTGGATTCCTAAATTGGTCTTGATTCATATAAACAGCAACCTACCAGATTCAATGATAATATGCTTAGAGTGCTCAGTCATTTATCATGGAATTAAGTCTGTGTTATATTTGCTTCTGAGACATTTATAGTAAGTTGCATTGCAGTTTCATTTGATTTAGCTGCTTATTTTTAAGTCTGAATATGGTAGACTATGTGTATAGCTTTTGCTATAGTGTAAAAGGAATAATGTTATTGTTCCTACTATCATCAGTTATTAAGATAACCTTCACCTCTCTATTTTTCTTATTGTAATGTTCAATTTAAGCCTGACTAAGCAAAAACCCTCTACCTGTAAAGTGGAGAAGATAGAACATTTTTCTTGCCTTTTAACCCAAGAATTGTCAATTTCTATCAGCAATCGCAGGGCCTGACACTTAGGGTAGTTTGAACCTGCTTTGCATACTGTGAATTCTTATAACAGCAGCATGAATTGTGACAGGGGCTAATTAGCATTTCCACCCCCTCTATTCGACTCTTTTATTTCTGACAAGTGCCAGAAGCAGTAGGGAAGTTTAACTAAACCCAGATTAAGAAATTAGTCTCTAATTTTGGAAGTTAAGGTAGAAGAACATAGATCAACATTTGTGGCAGGTACTGTCAAGTCTGTGTGTTTGTGAATGTGATATGTATATATTTACACTTTTATTCCCTTGTGCTGGATACACTACTATTTGTGACTCTGTGACATTTGAGAACAACACATGCCGTGATTTGCAACTGCCCATTCAAAGTAGCCATCCAGATCCCCATGAAGCTAGTGACAGTCTTCCAAGTGGCTTCACTTGATATTAACTTCTAGTTGCATGTACATAGAGTGCAAGCTGGTATTTCTGCAATATGGGAATAGGGTATGGCACTTAATTAACCTCCACCCGGTGTAACCAGCTCCTTTTGATCTTTCTCACATGATACATAAACCTTTCTGAAATCAGGTGAAATCCCAGGGGCCAAAGATGCATTCATCTATGGGATCAGACTGTGATTAAATAGATTCTGGTGTGGAGACATGAACATGCAACCTACATTTGTTACTATTGTCCCCACTAAATGTTTATATACCAGCAGCCTGTAAGAGCCTCACTCAAAATCTTTGCCTGTTACGTCCACTCTACTTCCAAATAAGTCAAAGGCTGTTGCAGCTTGTAGCATCACAGAAAGGTGCAGTGATATTCATCAGCTATATGGGTGAGCTAAATGAACAGATCTTTTTAGCCCCAATCAAGCGTCCTTATCACTGGATACGCTGCCTGACATATTTATACATTATGTTTCTAAATACAATGCTATCCAGACACCAGGGAAGAACATAACTTTGCAGTCTAATGTGACAAACCACCCTGTCATGTATCATTGGCTCCTCTGACTGAAACATGATACTGCTCTTAAGATAGTTATTGTGCATTTTCTCATTGTTGCCTTGTGCTCATGATCTGGCTGTATCCATGTGTGGCATTTAAATCTAACTTTTCTGCAGCGCAGATTTTTGTTCCGTGCTTGTACAACACCCAGCATAGGATGAGAACCTGATCCCTGATTAGTAGTCTTAGCAGTAATGAGTGTCTAAAAGTAGAAGGGCAAGGACACTAATGACAGTGTAGCAAAAAAACAAACCAAACAAAAAAAAACCAAACCCAAACCAACAACAGCAACAATAACAACAAACAACCAAACAAAAACACAACCCCACACATGAAAATATTCTGCAAATAAATTTTAAGTAATGATGATAAAAAAAAAAAAAGTATAAAAGAGCTAGTGCTTCTATTCATTACAGCACTTACGCATATGCTTAACATTATGTATATGACGAGCCTCAAGATTTCAAGGATACTAGTCATATACTTAAAAATTAAGCTTCAAGTTAGTGGAATACAGGCTTAATGAGGATAATTTGAGTAGTCTAATATGCACAATGAATTAATCACCTGGCAGAATAATTATGCCTTATCGAAATGTTGATCCCAACTATAATGATACCAAATTTTCCAAGCTGTTCAGAACCAAGATAACTTGTAGGGTTGTCCATGCAGTGTGTGTGTCGAGATTCAGCCAGAGATCAAACTGCCTAAAAGTTAACATCCTTTGTGTCCACTGATTTGGCGGGAAAGTTTTTTATGTAGCAGGTTCAAAAGATGAAGACTTCTAGTTTAGGAGCAAGGAGAGTGTTCCTGAGCATAAAGTCCAAGGGAATCAAATCAAATTGATGGTGGGAAAAATTGCAGAAAGCAATAGATTGTGATGAATTCCATCACCAGCTGAACTTGTGAGGGACCCATCAAAAAAGACAATTCCTGCATTATTAGTTTCATATCAGTATATCAGGACAATTGATACTCTCTCTGGTATGCTTCTATGAGCAGGGTACTTACTTTAAGGGAGGTGTTAGGAAGATGATTTGATGGTGGGATCTTCTGGGGCTTGCAGGTGTTGAAGGAGGTCACTTAAGGATTTCCAAAAATATTCCTTTTACATCCCATTTTTGCATGCCTAATTCATTGCTTCGGTCTGCACATTCTAACTATGAATGAGGTAGTCATTTGATTCAGGTTATTCTGAGAAAAATCCAAGCGTTCATTGCAAATTTGAAATGCTAAACTTGTAACCTGAAGTCCTGTAAATCACTTCACGGGGTGAGAGTAGGAGATAGCTTTTGCTGTCTCAATCTAGGCTGTTTCCTTCATGGGGAATAACACTGGGGAGTTTTCAGTCTTTTGTTCTCTTTCCTTTCTGCTTTTTGATGTTGTTTTTTACACTTAGTATAACAGTTGTGGAACGCAGGCCTTCTGCTTTTAGCAAGCAACATCACAAATACAGCTTTGGTTTCTACCTGACTTGTGCTTTAATTACAGAAAATTAAATGAAAGAACTTCCCCCCTACTCTAAGTGTGTTTGGGAAATGTTCAGACACTCTTTTAAAAGTGCAGAACTTCAGTGCCTTTAGGATATAACAATGCTTTATTTGGATTCAAGTGATTAAAGAGCTAATTTTCTTAGTGGGAGGTTAGTACATTTATACAGAGAAAATGCATTACAGGAATATGGATACATCTGAGTTCCACAGGGGCCTAGGGAATTCCAATTTCCCATCTTCTTGTAGCAACAAACACCGTAAAAAAAAAAAAAAAATTAAATAAAAAGCTCCTCAATATTTTGTGTCTTCTGTGTGTCTTCTGAGTCTGGTGTCTTCTATATAAATGGAGACAGTTTCATTCATTTTTCCCGAGGGGACTAACTTTTTTCTGAAGTTGCCTGTTTGGTCCTTTAAATTGTAAAGTCTTACAGCTAATTTCCTTTGCATTGATTTTCAAATAATGCCATAAATGTGATGTTCAGATTCTGTTTCTGTCTAACTTATTTTATTGCTTAGCTCTTTCAAAGAAGTTTTATTTCATCCAGGTTAAAAATTTGAATACAGGAAAGCAAATATCAGAGCATAAAATCTAGGTAATAGTACACATATTTTAATCGTGACATAGACTTTTTTCCACTGAAAAAAACCTAATATTTTCCATTCTATGTACAGAGAAAGATTGCAGCAAGTATTTAGAAGTATTCATCTTACTTTTTATGCCCTACCTATTTTCTGAATTCAAACTGATGATACTGTTCATTGTCCTAAAAAATAAGCTGTCTGAATGTTTTTCCATGGTATTATCTGGAATTGGAGTCCTGACTTAGATAATGAAGGGTATGTTCTCCAGTTGAAAGCCAGGCAGGCATTTCACCCAAGAGGAGTGGAATTCATCAACATGGAATTGTCCTGAATCCAGGAATTAGCACATTTAGGCTTGCATCAATGTCATCTTCAGTGACTATGTGTCATTGGCTTTGGTTCATCTGAATGAAGATATCTCAGAGGTTCATGTTGAATTACCACAATACAGAGTTAGAGTGAAATGAGTTGTTTGCTGAGTGAAAAGTGTGAAAACCATTAAACACATGTATTTTACTTTTATTTTGTCAAGCAAGAACTAACCAACATCCAATACTACTTATAGTGTGTACATGGACAAAATCACCGTTCAAGCCAAAATGAAGCATCTCCTGTCAGCCTCTGGGAAGTCTCATGTTGCTCCTCTTACAGTGGAGCCACAGTTGCATGCTCTGTGAGCTCCATAAACTCATTGGCTGGTGACTCCTGTGGATTATCCACAATAGTGGAACTGCACTACGGAGAGGAATTTATTCTCCTGCAGTGCCAATGGATGACTGCACAGGAGGCCAGAAAAACGAAGAACTGGAAGATTTCCTCAACAATGGCTTCTTTTTACTTCTCCACCTGTCACTGGAAAACAACTTTTTTCCTGATGTTAGTTTTATTTTTTTCATGTTTAGGTGTTGTGCATTCCTCAAAGCACTGTCATTGGAAGTGAATTATAATGAGTAGATTTTACAATGCGTTTCTCAAGCAATAAATATCCAGGCTTTAGTTTTCCATCCAAGTGCTGGACAGGCAAAACTTGGCTAATTGCTGACTGGACTTTACAAGCTCACCAATGGTGGATGCAATAACCAGACGAATCAGATGTTTCAATCCCAGTCTAAACTCTGCTCTAGTTTTATAAGGATTGATGTATGAAATAAACTCCATTACCTGTGGAAGAGACTATTAAATACTGTAAATATTTTATATTGTTGTTTAAAAGCTGGGGAGATTAATGCTAGATCCTTTATTTTGGTGACACAGCACAGGTATCTGGGTTCAGACAGTTGGTTTATTGAAGGGAAACCCTTTTTTGTCTGCATTCCAGGATTTAAAAGAAAAAATATAGAAGCTGGGATTAGAGCCAGACTGAGGAGAACTGATTCAGTCTGTCAGTAAGCCCTCAGGTAACAATATCATCATTTATAAATTTTACCAACAATAAGATAGTAATTAAAGATGTAAGTTTCCCTTTTCCTGTCCCTATTTTCAGCAAAACAGATTTCAGAATGCTGAACTGTTGATGTGTGTGTATATCCCAAAGCAAGGATTTAAACCATCCCCCAAAAAGCCTCTTCAAAAAACCCCAAAGAATCAAACCAAACACACAAAAAAAGGCTTCATTTTTTCTTTTGTTATGACTTGCTGTTCTGATTGTTTTTTCTAGAATAGACTGGTGGCACATTGGACTTTCTGACGTGGATCACTGCATGATCTAGAATTACTTTTTTACAAAGTCAGTTTGGAGCTCTTTGTGATTTGTTTTGATTTAAAATGAGAAGGAGCATGCTGGCTTAGAACCTGTGCTGGGGAAAATCTGCAAAGTTCCTTGGAGCTTATGAATTTGCCTCAAAGAGGTATGTCCTTGTTGTATCTAATGTTTGGCCCATTAATTCAAATTTCTTGGGATGACTGAACTAAGAATGGGGCTACAGTGGGGAACAGAAACAGTTGGCTGGTACAAGAGCACCTGCTTCCCCAAATTACAGCAACCTGAATAATTTCTTATTCTAACAACAGTGTAGGATCGTGTTGAATAATACAGTGAGATTATTGTTGGCAAATGCTAACATTTTAGTGGCAAACAAGGATGCAGATAACAGTTACAGTACCACATCATTTTTGTTGGCACTAATTAGAATATTTTCAATGCCTATCTAATTTCTGCTTATTTCATTTATAATGCCCTTGAGTTATAGACATTTTTTTAGGTAATGCTCTACAGTGCCCAGTACAATGGGCATCTATTTGTGATTGGGAATGGAGGGTGATGGAGTAATAGTAATAATAATATTAATAATAATAAATTAATGATATCAGTTTATACTGTGATCTTGTCAGAACTCATAAGTTAAGCAGTGTTGGACTAGTCCAATAGTTAAATGGCAGGTTGTCAGGGAACACTTCTGTTTAACAGATGGTACTGAACAAATGCCCAGGCATGGTGTTAGGACATTGTGTTGTACCAGGTTCCACCAGACATAAAATTGAGGTCTTGACCACTTACAGCCATAAAAATTAAATGCCATAAAAAGCAAATATACTATCCACAAGGCCTGACTGCAGTTCCAATTGTAGTCTCACATAAAAAGAGTTCTGACGCTTCATCACTAAATCAAATCAATATTGGCCAAGTCAATCTTTGAAACTCTCTCTGCTAAGTCTGCTTCTCTTGTGTCCCTAGATAAAGTTCTTCCTCACCTTGCGTGTTTAGACCATTTAAGAATATTGTCCTGTAGTGTCCCTAAACAGATCCTGCATGTCACTCTGTTTTTTAATAATGAATGATGTTGTCTTCCTATGGTGTTGTCTTTCTGTGTACAGATCTGACAGTTGACCTAAACAGTATACTATTCTGGCCTTTATATTTAGGAATTGGTTGTCTGGCTTTCCTGAGGAAATGCTGAATTGCAGATATCAAGGTATTTGAAATGATCTGTGACTCAAGAATGTGTATCCTGCCAGGAGGGAAGTTATGCATTTGATTATTACTTTTTCGTTTTGATTTTTGACTTGCATAACTGTTGGTGGTAATTTCAAAGACTTAATCTGCTTCTTTCCTACCCTTCTTTAATGAATGTCTCATGAAGACAGGATGAGTTAGGACAGAGAAATGGACAGTCTTTCCAAACTTATCACCTTCTTTTAGGAAATCCTCCTTCCTTTACACCAAAAGCTGAAAATGTGATTTTCAGTTCAGTTTGCTTTTCTTCTTTAAACCTTGATGAACAGTTCAGGAAATAATTCAGATCTACCCAAATTTATATTCTGGTCAAGTAGATTGAGCTGAACCTAAGCAGATGAGTAAGGGCTGTTTGTATTTACTATGCTGTTTCTGCAGTAGCTTTCTCCACTTGATGACCTGAAGTGTGACTGGCAAGTCCCTAGTTTAGGAACAACTGGGAGTACCCATTAGTGCACACATCCACTAGGATTGCCTCTGCCCTGCATGCCCTGCAAAAAATGTTGTGCAGTGCAAATCACTCACACAACCCACGGGTAAGTATCAAGATGCTTCAAATAATTCCTTGTCCATGTGATTGTCTTTTATGCTTTCATAGCCTCCAGGCATTATCCTCTGAAGTCATATATACATCTTTTCTTGACCTAAAGAAGAATATACTAATGATTATACTGGACAGTCCTTGCAGTCATTACTGTATTGATGTTATAAAATGATTTGTGGAAACTATGACATTGTTTCAGATCTACTTGTTTTGCTAATCTTGCTTAGCTCAGCTGCTTAGAATATATGTAATACCAAATATCTGAATTTATGAAAAAATAAGTATGATCTGGAATGTGTGTTTGTTAATGAAACAAAATCCTAAACAAATAATGTCACAGGTTGTAATTATTTAAAGCTCAGGAAGATTTCTGGGAAGGCAAAGAAATAAAAATAATAGCAGAATTCATGAGGACTGCCATCACCATGAATATCACCATGACCTCATCGACCTCCTCTCCAAACAGTGCTACTTACTCACTTCGGGATTCAGTTCACAGCCGCTCTCCTGGCCTTTAATGGAAGTGAGTGACTTTGGGGTATAAGCAGGGCATGATTATAATACCATAATGAACTACCTCCTGCATGTGTATCCCTTACCTTGTACTAGAGGGAATAACCTTAGCTGTATGTCATAGGCTGTTAGCAGTGAGCCCAGGTACGTGAGGATGAGCTTAGTCTGAACATGGGAATACATAGCAAACTGGGGGCTGGATCCATAAAAAGACCTGGGTCATGCAACATGTAATTTTTAGGTCTCTAGCAGTTTAGTGAAATTCACAGTCCCCAAGTGCTGTGTCACAAGAAACAGAAGAAATGCAAGAAATGAGGAACCTAGAGACTGGACCCTTGAAAATCAGGAAATTTTGGGTATCTTATAAGTCACACACCACATAAAAAGAGGCTAATTTCCTCTCTCAGGGACTGAATTCTCTTGAGATTCCTAATCACAGTGGAGTTGGATACCCAGCTCTGGTTTAGACTCTCCTTGTGAGGAGCTATATGCATAAAAACAAATACACCAGTAACCTAAACACTTGTGTTCAGACCACTCTCCAGAGAGTCAGGAAGCAGTTTTTAAATCTTCATCTTCTTTAATCTGGTACAAGAACTGAAGTCTTTTTTTTTTTTTAACCCATCCAAGAACAGTGCCCAAACCACTTGGTTATCTGGCATTTTGGATGGAGTATTCAATTGCTCCTAGTGAAGAAGTTCAACACTGCATGCATATTCAGAATTTGGCAGGAGATGAGTGGGAGGTTAAAGATGTCTACAGCATTTAAAAATCTGATTGATTTGTCCAAAGTCTCTCTACGGACCTAAACTTGAGAAAGCACAACATTTGGAGCATGTAACTAGCTAGATTTCAGTTCTGTAGTGGCTGTAACAGCAAAACAGTCTCAGCTGTGCAGTGTAACAATGAAATCTTAGATACCCACCGAATTTAGCATAACTAGCTAATTAATAAAGCTTCAGTCTTGATATAGTACTGTAGATGTCAGTAACTTAATTATAGCTGGGTAAACTGAGGCACAGGAAAATTCTGACTTCCTCAAAAGCACATGAAACTTTCAGGAAACTATGTATATATACCAGTCGCCTTTTAATTGCATCTCTGTTTTTCATTTATATTAACTCACCTTCTTTGCTATGTGCATGGCTCTAGGAAGGAGAAATATCTCCGAGATGATGGTTATTAGGTGTCACATAAATTTGTAATAGGTTCTCTCTCCAAAGGTCATATTCTAATGGAAATAAAGTAAAATTATTTGGTGTTTTAAATGAAGTGTTTGCAGGATGCTCAGTCCTGTTTAGTTTCTTGCTTTCAGGTATGCACCCATTCCTAGAAATGTGTTCTCTCATGTTAGGAGCTCTGGTCTAACCATCTTAACCATCTCAATATATGTTTATGAAAGTTTGGTTTTTTTGTTTTTGTTTTTTTGTGTTTTTTTTTTTTTTTTTTTTTTTTTTTTTTGTAATCCAGGCAAGCAGTCAGAAGAAGAAGAGGGAGGCAGTAAGGGGGAACAAAATGATCAAAATGCTCTTGGATTTAACATGGATAAGAAACGTGGAAATGCATAACTCTTAAAGGCTTGTGCTTTGGGAGGCAGTACTGCTTCAGTTTAAGAATGAGTGAAAGAGAAAGAGACAAGTGATACGTAGTTTCTTGTTCAGGATGAATTAGTACAAGAAGAAAGGTTTGGGTAAGGGATTTAACAAATAAGTTTGAGAATAATCTAACAAGAGTGGATTGGGCAGACTATAAAGCAAGATGGCACATGTCCATCTTTTCTACTAAGGGGGAAAAAAACCAAACAGAATAAAGATAAGATGAAACAGATGTACCTGTTGAAGGAAGGTTTCTGCCCAAAATATTGTGTCAACAAAATTTGAATCTGAAACTCACAAAGTCAATGCAAAGGAGAATATCACAAGGTCAATGGATTTTTCCAGCTTTTGTTTCAGTTATCTGGGCAGGCAGTGTGATACATTAAACCCTTTCTTTTTAGTCAGTGTTATGTGACTGTGCAGCTAGAGATGCACCAAAATGATGATAGTAAAGTAAAAAGAATATCCCTTGAGAGCATGTGTCTGTACCTCCTCATCCCCTCAGCATAGTTAGAACAACTTCTGGCCAACAAAGCCAATCTACAGCTATTATACCTTTGTCTCTTTTCATATCTCCTAATAGAAGCACCATGTAGCTTGCTGGCTAGAAAATTAGCCAAGTGAACTCTGTCTGTCTCTCTCTTATCATCAGATTACTGGGAAAATTTAACAATGTCTCTCTGTCTTCTTTTTTCTTTGCAGGCTGGTAGCACACTGGAGGCCTTAGAGTGAACGAGTTTAACTCTCATATATCTCATGTAGTCTTACTATACTTGCTGGGCACATGTTTATTATCAGCCTTTAGTGGGAAAGATGGGTAGAGTTACTTCCAGATGGTGGTTCGGGAATGTAATTCATTAAGCAAAAAGTAAAATATAAAACATTAAAACTGAAAGGAATCTAGGAGACAAAGTAGTGATTTATGGGCATTTTACTGAGGAGCATTCCATTTTGTCATAGGTTGAACTCCAGAATTCCCATTCAGGTTTATGGGGAAGTGCACAAGCATCCTGATTATAATAGATGCAGCTGAGGATCTATTATCCTGTGTACCTTATTCTTGCAAAACTTGAACCAGAATTCCTTCATGTTTTGAATGATTGTCCATTCTGTTGGTATCCAAATAGGTGTAAAAAGTAGGAAGTCTCTTTCATCTTATTTGGACAGCAAATATGGACTAGGAAATGTAAACCATTTCACCTGTTTAGATATTCAGCAAAAGTATTTCAGTTATTCCCTATGGAAATGACACTTGGTGGAAGTATAAGCCTACAGAGCGACTTTGAGGTCTCTTCTCAAAAGCTTATCTACCCAAAAGTTTTGGTTGGAAGGAAGAACAGTGAAATAGACTCAAGAAGTAGGTGGATTTTAATGGGACTAACTTACCAAGATAAAAGGGTCTTTTGTGGAATGAGAGGGTGATATAGCAGTCAAAAGTTATAAAGGTTTAATTGCATGAATACAACCTCAAAAGTTCTATAGACTTCAGAAATTAAGCTAAGCCTTGCATTCAAGTCTATGATGAATACGGTTCTAAAACCGCTTATTTTTTCATTTCGTATGGTATCTTAGTATAAAAAAGTTGATATGTTTAATATTTGCTGTCAACACTCACGAATTGTACTCTTTGATGTGTATGTACCAGATCACAGAGTAAAGACCTGTACCGCTGATGACCTGAGAAGAGGAAGAGCTATAAAATGACATTTCTGTGAAATTGCTAGTCTTTCTCTACAGTTACAACAAACATTTGGGCAACAAAATTTTCAAATAATTAACTAAACAAGCATGTCGTTCCAGCTGAGGAGTCCACAGACCTGTTTAATCTAGTCCAGTGTTTTTCAGTGGTTTCACACAGGCTGGAGTGAGGAAAAGTATCTGTCACTGGTTATTTCTAAAACCTAACACCTGTCAGACACTTGCTGGGACGTCCATGTGCACTCAGGAATGTAGCCACCCACTTGTCTTAGAGGTGAGGATTTCTGCTGCTTGTGACTGACCAAAGGTGTCCATCACCTCTAGAGATGCTCCCAAATTATTTCTGGCTCAAAGCATTAAGAAAAGCATAGGAACAGGCAGTTTGTCAAGAACTCTTTCATTCCTTATTAAAGTAGAACTTGATGGACATCTTTTTGTGAAATTGTAATTTTATTGAAAGTGCTCGCATTTTGGCCTCAAAACATTTATGTCCAAATTGCAGTGTATTTATTTTTAACTTCTGGTATATTAAAGGCAAAGTTGCCCTCAGGCCCCCTTGGCCTGAGGAATGTTGTATGGCACAGTGACAAAACAATAGTTGAAAATAAGTAAGTTGAAGTGTTGAAAGGCATGATGAAATCTGACATTATTCTTTGCTCACTGCATTCACTGGCTTGATATCTGAGGTTGGATAAGGCAGACCCAGTTTGCTCACCTAAAAGGTAGAACTGATAATAGTACCTCAAGCGAGGTGTTGAGAGAATTATTTAATTAGCGTTACCAAAGACTTCAAAATACTTAGCTAGATAATTTTCTAAAAGTATCACATTTCCTTTAGTAAAGATAGTTTGCCATCTGGGAGTACCCATTTGGGATACAGCATTTCCAGTGTTGCACAGTGCAGAAGTTATATAAAAAGGAAATAGAAGAAAAATCATTTTAAAGAACGTTGGTTTTAAAGATTACATTGCGCTTGTGACTGTGTAGATATACTACAGCACTGAGGAATCATTGCAGAAATTGTAATTCTCTAAAGCAAAGGGCAAGCTCAGCATTTAGACTCTAAATAGGAACAGTGAAAATAATATTTGCTCCTTGTATGATTTAGAAACAGTACTCTAAAATATCTTCCTAAAATAAAACAAATTCTTTTCCTTCTCTCCCTTTATCCCCTATTACAAATTACCATTGAACTAAGTAAGGAATGAATGGGATTGATGTTTCCAATAACACAAGGAAGCAGGTGAGGTGATAATTGCTCTTGTTTTTGAGGCCCTGTTTTGAAGAAGCTCAGGATCATGGGCTGAATGAGTCACATTGAGTTGAGGATATAGGTAAAAGCTGGGGAATGCAGTGAAACACAGGCCAGAGAGCTTTTTGTCTGAAGATAAAGCATTACTTAGGAAAATCAGTTTCATTATGGGCTTGGTTGTCAGTTGGTGTTAGGAAGAGAGCAGGGATGTGAGGAACAGTGGCTTAACCTGGACTTTGGCCTCTGCTGCAGCCTGTAGTCCTAGATGGCTTTATTCTTTCTTATCCCTTGAGTCTCATTCATTTGCTTCTTTCCCTTTCCTGGTCCTTCTGTTCTGTCTTGGTTTCCCACTCACAAGGTCATTTAGCGAAACTGCTCTCTTCACGATGTCAAGAGGGCTTAAACATTCTCCAGCTATAGCTGAACCTTCCAGTCTTCCACAAGAAATATCCGACACTATCAGGTCAAGAATTTTCATTGGCATAACAATCTAATCCCACATTTTTCACCATCAGCCACCCACCTGGCAGCTGCTATTGGTACTTCAGAGACAAACATGTAACTGCCATATGAAATGACTTCCTAAGGGCCAAATCCTGCTTGCATAAGTAATGCAAACAATGCCATTAACTTCACTCTGAATTGATGCTGTTAATTAATACGGTGTTATTTTTCTGTTATTAGTTGTTCTTTTCAAAAGTCATTAAAAATCAGAACATAAAATCAATGTAATGGTATTTAATAAATGTTACAAATTAATTATGGAGTAGCATTAAAAGGTGGCTAAAAATACGTTAAATATTTTCTTCACATTATTTTTACAGGTATTTTATACTGTAGGGTATACTGTAGGGTAGTATAACTAGTGAGGGTAGTTATACTAGTACAATGGAAGGACAAAAATTCATAAGAATGTCATACACTTAAATTGTTCTCTACACTATACATATTTAAAAAACAGCAACAAGAACAATGAACCAAGAAAAATCACCAAACCCCCAAAACCAAAACAGATATTTAACTGATCTTTTTTTTTTCTTTTTTTTTTTTTTTTTTTATGTTGCCAAGCCATTACTTCCAGTTTTTTTTTTTGTTTTTTTTTTTATTTTATTTTTTTTTTTTTTTCTTGTTACC
>WUAM01000071.1:15636940-15650524 GCA_024336885.1 Actenoides hombroni
AGTTTTTTATCTGTATTTATTTATTATTTTAGTTTTATTTTATTTTCTGGTCACCTTAACCTCTAAAGAGGGTTAGGACCATGCTTTGGTTGGTATGTTGCAGCTCCTGCCACAACTACCTATCCACAAAAATTCACTTTAGCTTCAAACATCTCAAAGATATTTGAAAATCCTAATGAACTTTAGACTTCCTCCTGTGAACAGATAATTTTATTCATATGTTACATAGAAATCATTGAACTGTTCATGCAGAAGTTTTATGACTTACTTAAACTCCTGTGACAAAAGAAAAGTAAAACATAGCTCACTTATTAAGATACATCCATTGGCTGTTTTACCTCCTCCTTCTACTAATGTCTACTGCATTTTGAATGCATCAATCTTATGGTGATCTTCATGCAAAAAAACCCTACTTCAAACAAATAAAGATGATATTCATCTATCCATCAGGAAAAACTAAGTGAGATTAGCATCTGATGTATCCAACCCACAAAACAAAGTCACAAATTAAATGAGACTAAACAGAGTAAGATATTGGGTTGCTTCTGTCTAGAGATGATCAAGAAAAGGAAGAATTAAATATTATTGAAAAGAAAACATCTAGTATTGTTCTTAAAATGACACTTGGAAACAAATACCACAAATCCAATAAGCCTGAGAATTAATGTAGTATAAGTGACAAAGGCCATGGAAAGATAAAAGTCATGCAGAACAAAAAAACCCTAAAACAAGGTAGGCTTTTTTCTCCTCTCTCCAAAATTATACAAAAATCTATGAAATTAAGAGGTCTAATAACATCATCTGATGAGAAGCATCCTCTTCCATGTCATGAACACAAATTGGTTTTAGTATTTAATAATATTCTCCTTGGATCCTATATAAACATAAAGTTACCTGATGTCATCTAAAACTATGAAGAGGAAGAAATTAGGTTTTGGTGTAGTTAGGAGCTTCTGCAAATAGACAAGAACCTTCCACACTGAAAAGGGAATTCTATTGCAGAAATGTAAAGAAGCTTTTCTGCGACCCTCTGGATTTCTGAACAGGTCATCATTTACACAGGATAGGTGGTCAAACTATAGTGCTGAGCTCAGAGCAGATTTCAAAAGAAATTTGTATTTTATCTTTAGCACATACTGTAGTTCAGGCCCAGCTTTGTGACAGCTTCTTCCAAAAAGATCCTATGTTTTATATGTATAATATGCTCAAGAATGGGTACCATCTCCTGACAGAAGGTCCCACCTGTGTTCTTCCACATTTGAGGATTTTGAGATGACCATGCTGTAGTGAAGAGAATAATACACTTGTACAGGAGAAAACCTGTCTCTCTGGCCTAAAACTTCCTCTCCAAGACTAGGAGCCTGATTTAAGCAACAGCCTAACATGACAGAGGACCTAGACAGGTTAGTCTATGGGTCTAGGTGCACTGGATGTCTCAAAGTCTTTCCGCTCATGACTCACTGATGCCCACATTGCAGAACAGACACATCCTTATTTTTTACCATTCCATTTTTATTCTTAATTCTGTTTGAACATAAGATTCCAAATCAAGACTTCAAAAATTTTACCTGAAATGGGAAGACTCAAAAAACTGTGGGACAATGAAACCTGATTTCCACAGAAACTGTCTTACAACCTGAACTAGAGCTCAGAACCATGAACTTACTGCTATAAGATCATGCATCCCTCATCACATACTAGAATATTTACATGCTTTGCTCTTTGCCATATCTGCCGTATTCTTGATATGGATCTATTTCACTTCTGTTCTGTAAGAACCACATTTTCTTCTAGCAAAGTACAAGGTATTTGTTAGAAAAATTTCTAATTCTTTATTTTAAATAATAAGGTATTCAATTCCTCCTTGGATATTAAACATTATCCTCATGGTTTCAGATGAGAGATGCATATGTTTCAAATTTAAGATTAATTCTTTCCTCAGGTGATATATAAAGGGAAATTTCCAAGGTTAAGCGTATATCCTATGCATTTTTAGCCACTTGCAGTTTTATGAATACAGTTTTAAGATATGTTTAATTCCCACTGAAACCATTGAAAATTTCCATCTACTGTGCACACCTCACTGTTAAAGAGACTGTTTTCCAAATGGACCTTTATTTTCAGCAAAAAGAAACAGCAGTTCTCCCATAACAAATCTATGGGAACACTAGTCGTATAAATTTTCTCCCTTTTTTTCCTCCTAAACCTACGTAAAAATGAGGGGTTGTTCTGTAAATAAGCAAGCAGAGGTTAGAGCACCAGTACAATGCAACGGTCAATGGTGCTTGTTCACTAAAGTTATACTAACAACAACAGATAAAACCCATTTAACTACTGTCAGTCTCTCCGTCCTTACAGCTTCATTTTCTACAGTTTCTCCTCTCACAGGCTGGTCAGGCAAAAGCCTTCAGGCAATGCAAAGGCAGGAGCTTGTGGAAAATCACACTTTATTCAGAATGGACAGCCACAGGCTGGCAGCATCTTTTCAGTTTGAGAGGGGGTAAGTGTTGAACTCCTCAAGAGAGAATATATTTGGCCAGGTTAGGATTTTGTCTACACCAGTATGCTCAAAAGATGCAGCCAGAGGAAGTGTTGAAGGTATTTCAAGGTAGATCTTTATCACGGGTTAGTAAAGTGCCAAAGACAATCTACCTAATCTACCTCATGATTCAAAAGAGTGATGACTCAGATGAAACAAACTATAAAGGTTTTAATTTCTTCTTCCCACACAGGATCCTATGATTCTCCCAGACTCCACTGTGTCCTCTCCAACATGAACTGAATAGTACTCCCAACAGCTAGAATCTTGCCCACAAAAATTGCTTGTTATTTCCTGTTTTCTTTAAGCCTCCATCCTGTGGATGCTTATATGAAGTCGCAACCTATTCCTGGCTGGGATGGTAGCATAAGTTATTTTTGGTAAGACTGCTGAAACTCTCAGTGGTGCTGTTTCTCCCACATGTAATTTTCTTTTTCCCATTGAAGCATCCTTGCCTGTTTGCTCCAGTTTTTCCTTCAACCCTTCTTTTTCCCAGCCTAACAACTGTCCTGGGATATGTGTATAAATTTCCTGAACTGTACATAAAGTTATGACATTATAATGTAAGAACTTTTGACATTCACAGAGCTCATTTACATTTACAAGCATGAACCAAAGAATCTCACAAAGCCCAGTGAGCTACCCTGGAGAAGTGTTTATTCATCTAGCTTGCGTTACAGGTGAGGACAGAAGCTTTCCCAAACCTGATGGAAGGCTTTGTCCAAGACCAAGCCACAACCCAGAGATGGAAATAAGAGGATAAACCAGGAGTTACTGACTCTAGTCACATGGTCACTGCATCAGTCAACTGTCTCAAAATGAATAAGCTTTTTGGGTGTAGAATTTAAATGTTTCAAAATCTAATGCAGTTTCAACAACTGCATTCTCTAGTGTTTTCAAGAGGCACAGATTTCTGATGTTTTCCAGCCTTCAGTAAGTGAAAACATCTCAGGGATCCCATTTACCTGTACAGTGACATTTTTTCCTTCCTTCCCATCAGGTAGAAGTGGTAACAGAGCTAAGAAAGAGCTATTCCTGTTGAAGTAATTGAGGGCAGCAAGTACAAGAGCCCAGGAGTGTTCAAATGGTAACTAGAATGTATCAGGAATACACAGAACACAGAATTCACAGAAATGCAAGGGTGCCAAGTTCTTGTGAGTATTGTAATATATTATGGGTAACCTCATGACTTAAATTAAACAATTCCTTCTCTGCATTTATTAGTTCTGATGAATCATCTTTTTCCAAATTCCAAGAATACACTGCCTTGTAATTGAGATTCATAAGTGGTGCATGCTGCACGCAGTGGGTGACTAGAATTAAGTTCCTATAGAACTTCTCTTTTCAGTAACAATGAATTGAAGTCATAGTACACAGAACTAGTGTAGGAGGTCTAGTTTCTGTTATAGGTTTGAGGCCATCTCAATGCAAAGTTACTGGTACTATGAAGTACCAGAATCTAATGTTTCCCAGGTGATTCAGGGCTTGAAAGTTACAGAGATCTCTCAGGATCCACTTTCCTTGCATGATGTCTGCCACTAGAAATGATAGATTCCCAACAATGTATAGCTTTATTACTGTTATTTTATTAATCATGGTTCTAGAATATAGTTTTCATGATATGACAGATGAAGAATTTTTTAGGTGTTACTCAGAACTCCACTGGTAGTTTGCTGTGTAACGTAGAGAAAGTTTTGCAGGGTTTCATTTCCTGTAAAATGGGATGGCATAGTATTTCTTGTATAATGAAAAGGTAAGTCTCATGAAATGTAATTAACTGATTGCAAATCACGAATCCTAAGCAATATTTTCTTCCAGAATGTAGTAATAATATTGTTATATAATTAGCAAGGATTTCAAGAAAATTCCTAATTCTTTTACATTTTGTGCCTCTTAACAAACATGTCCTTGTCACGGTCATCACCATCTCATACTTCCTTATTATCCTCTTCCAGTTTGCAGTGTTTTATATATACTAAATCCCATATGCTGGCATTAAAGACCTGAAAAACAGAATACTGATCCTTTTTGTTGTAGAAGGTTTTAAGTGAAAGAAAAGCTTGAGAAAAATGAGAAAAATGAATGAAAAGGGGAGCTGGTCAAGAGCAACATTTCTGAGTGATTGTGGAGGACAGTGAATCTGGCTTTGAGGTGGCTGTATTTCCATTGCCCCTGTGGAGACCCATATAGACTCTGATGAGTCATTACACTTCACAGTTTTCTTGAGAAAGGCATTTTTCACTAGCCCTAATGGCAACCTTTAACTCCTGCTGGTCACCAGACAGGCACTGAGCAGACAAGGAGGCTGACATGCATAAGATACATGATCCTCATTAGAAGCATTGGGCCATATCCTACCTTGTGTTTCTCTTCCTCTGCCCTCTCTGAAGCAAAGTCCCACGTAGATCCCAAAGGAAGAATTTCATCCTGAGAATTGTTAATCCCTGTAATAACAGGAGAAGAGAAAGACTCACCTCACTTCCCAAAATCCCATGTCTGGTTCATCTTTAGTGAACTAATACTATGAAAGGGGAAACGTTATCAAAACCTGATGAATAGGAGAACAGTGCAATTGTGCCACTGAAATTTTATTGGTGGAGAACCATTCAAGTAGGGATATCAGACCCACCATAACTTGTTTTCCAGGATAATGAGCTGCACAGAAGGAAACTTAGATTTGTCTCAATGAAAAATTTTATGAATCTGGTCACATTTTATGGCAAGCTCAGCCCAAGATTTGGATTCCTTATGAAAGCTTAGTGAAAGCTTTTGTGAAGGAAAGTTTTGCATTATGTACCACATCCATCCAAATGCCTTGGAATTTGATCAAATCTGAATGAATTCTTGTCCATTTTTCCACTTCATCTTCCTCTAGGTCTTGTTTCTGGTAGTTCTGTCAGGTACTCGTGCATTTCCTATTGCTAGGTGAAAGAACCTTCTCCTTCTACCTGTAGCCATCTGGAACAGACTCTCCCATTTCTCTTCCTTCTTGACTTTCCATCTTTTTCCATCTGCAGCTTCAAAATAAAAAATAAAAAGGTTTTGTCTTTTGACTTTCACGATTTCCTGTCCATCCTGCTATTAATATTTTTTTTCCTCTGTAAACATGTTGTTTAACACAGTAAAGTCTTTTGGGATAGCCTTTATGTGATAGGCATTATAAAAATGAAGTTACATTGTGTTGTGAACAATGACACTTAAAAAGACTCATTTGTCTACATTTTTCCTCTCAATCTCTGTTCCTTTATAAGCAGAGAATGGAGCATGCTTAAGGAAAACAAGATTCATTTCCTTTAAAACCTCTAAGCTAATGCATTTTTAAGTTACTTACTGTGGTTTCTGTGAGAGGAGAGGCAGATGGATAACCATGTAGGCACTCCTAAAGCAAAACATTTCCAAAGCAATATCCAGTTCGGTGGCTAATTTCTGTACCAGCTCTTTCTCTTTTCTCTTCCACTTTCTGCTTGATCCATGAAAAAATGTGTGAGACCCTACATGGCAGAAAAAAATTAATTTTCCCACACAGTGAAATTTTACTGGTCTCAGAGTGTGGTTATGTATGGGTACACTATGTATTAAACATTCCTCAAAGCCCACAGTAACATTCATACTTAACAGACATCTGCATGGTGTTAACACAAAGCAATACTCAGTATTGATATTACCACAAGGACAACAGAGACCTGTAGACAGCGTGCTCTGGGGTTGCACAATACAGTAATTACTACATCATTCAGGTAACAACTTGGATATGCGAAGTCAAATACACAGTCCGAAAACACTATATTACCATTGTTTGCCTGTCCCATGCCCTCCATACAGCCATGTAAACTGACATGAGAGTTGCACGTGGGACCACATTTTTCTGCTCCATCTCCCCCAGAACAAAGAAGGGTGAAGCAGTACAATGCCAACAGCTTTTACTGTCCCTTCATCAGCTCACACAAAGAGCAGAAGTATCTTTCAGCCAGGGCTAGCTTGGTGTGGGTCATAGCTTGTGTGTACCTGAACAGAGAAGGCAGCTGTATATATGGTACCCTTTACACCAGTATGTTGTGTTTGTGTGTAGGTCCTCCAGCAACCAGACAACCATTCTGAAACACATTAAAATTCTGATGTTAAAATTCTGCCATTTAAACATGTGAGTCATTTATTAACTTTAAAATTATAAATCTTCCTTTTTTCAAAACATAATCACCAACGTGCGTTAACTAAATCAGTCTCCAAGATCTTGTCACTAGCCAGACTAATAATCCAATATTCTTTCAACAGTCTTCACAATAATGGACATATTTTCATCTTTCTCAGGTTGGGCAACTTATCAAAGAGAACTATGTGGCTCCATGCAGAGCTGCAAGTGATTCTTAGCAGCTTACCCTACAGTACATCATGCAGGGACTTGTGGTACATTCCACTGGATTATGGACTTCATCAGAGTCTTTGAAATGAAGTAGCTATCCAATATATGCAGGGTCCTCACAGGCAGCTAAAACTTCATTGACATTGGAGAAGTGCACACATTTATTTATTAAATAAGAAAATGTCTTATACACATGCACATGAACACATGCACATACACATGGCATTGGAGTGCATGGGGATAATGAAAACTGCTACATTATCACCTGAGACAGAAGAGGTGAGGGAAAGAGACTTCTATGCACCACACTTATTTTACCCCTGTTTTTCATTACGTGGATAACCTTAGAGCAGTTCTTGTTAGCATTTAGAAAAAGGGAAAAATCTAGCCTCCTGCAGGGGAGCTATTATTGCTAGAATGTACTAGCATTATCTTGCTTATGGGGGGGCATATTGTTTATGCAGTCTATTTATCAGTGTAGGAATATATCTACCAATATAGCAATATCTCTGCAGTAATGGCATACAAGAATAAAAGAGTTTTCATGAACAGAGAGTTCCTGCCTGTAGCGTGTACATCTGAGATACTGAAGGATTATTTACCTATCATTAAGATATGGATTTTTTTATCTAGTCCAGTTTTTCTTGCAGCAGAAATCATATTAAATTCTCTAACTATTATATCTAACATCCATTGGGCAGCTTTTCATTCTGGGTAACCTAATATAAATGAAGAAAATAAATCCACAACAATTTGTTGAGCCGTCTTTTTCCTTCTTCTCCTTTTCCTGAATTAAATTCACATAATAAAATCCAAGGTTTACATTTCACTCACATCCGCTTCAATTAATGTGCATGACATTGTATGAAATTTTTAATGGAAGAAAAGAGCTAAACCACAATATTTTTAAAACACTATGTAGGATAAAAATGCTGCATACAACACAATGTGCTTATATGTCACACAACAGTCAGATGGGCTTTTTATTGAATTAAAAAAATTCAGTGTGAGCCTTCCCAGCATGCCTTTTGTCTCATATTTTCCGATTACAGGATCTCTTTTAAAATATTTTAAATAAAAATAATATTTAAATAATATTTAAAATAAAAAGCCGGTTTGCAGTATTTTTCACTAGGGACAAAAATATTTTCTGACAATATTATGTGGGGAGTAGGTATAAAAATTGATTGCATGAATCCATTAACTGTATGCACAAATGAGCTCATGTATATAGCCTTTCTGGTATCCCAGTTTAATGTATCCCCCACCTATCCAAGGCTGCATACTTTTCACTCTGGTAGGTCAAAAAGGCTATGATGATGCAGAGACATCATACCTGATTATGTATCACATTCTACTTCCCTTCTGAAACCCATGGTGTTTGGCATCTCAGGGCAGCAATGTGGAGCAAAGGGAGAATGAAAATGTTGCTCCCATCTTGTTACACCCGAGATATTTTCAGTTAGAAAAAGTCTACATTGCACTTTCTGGTGTCTCAAATTAAGTTCGCTGAAAAATTGTCCATACAAAGGCATCAGCCTTCATGCTTTTATGTCACTGGGATAAGAAGAGGTTGTAATTATAGTCAGAGTTACAGTCAGAGACATCTGTTCTTTCAGGTGAAGAAGATGGAAGACAGTATCTTGTTTGTTGCATGCATTAATCTGATAAGCCATGAGCTCATGCTGACTTCACTACACCTGAAGTAATTCGAAGGGGTATAGCTTTTCATTTAATTTTTTTTCTGTCTCCTATTGAGTGCTTCCTTCTTTAATTGAACCATACACGGGTCTCCACCTAGGTCCTTCTCAGGCTGCCCTTTTGGCTTCTTCTGTAGTAACAGTGTGGATGCCCTAGGTGGTACAGGGAAGAAGCATGGACCAAACACCTCCTGAGAGACAGCAAAAGAGCTCTGCACAGGTCACAAGAGAAAAAAGGGACAAGACAACACAGAGTTGAACCACAGTGGTACCCAGGAGTTCAAATGAGTTATTGCTTCAATTATTGGAGACAACTATTTGTTCTTTATTGAGCTTTCTTCATCCTAATTTCTTTTTCTTTTGTAATATATTTCAGCAAATGAAATGCTCCTAATAAGGCTGAATTGAGAACATTAGAGACCCCACTGACTTATTTAAGGGCATATGTAACCTAAAGGTTGTATTATCCCAAAGCTTTCCTGCAATGCAGTCGTATCTATTACAATAACTAAACACCGATGAAATACTACAGTTGAGTCTTGTGTTCCACTTTTATAGATGCATAGTACACATACAATGATACTATGTTTATTCATTCTGTTTATTGGTTTGAACATGATTTTTAATGTGTAACATAAAAAGAGGTTTTCAAGTTTATTTGGAGTGTCAACCCCATCATGCTGATCTTTATCTCTGGCCGCTTTTACTTCCAGACCAGCATTTTTTTATAGGATATCCACACATAATAAAGCATTCAAACAACTTTTTCACATCATCTTCAATGAATTCAGAGGATGCAACAGTTTGCACACTCCTCTGCACACATTTTATTACTCCCACTTTCATTCTACAAGGCTGAAGCAAATCATGTCATAAATATCTGTCTTGCACTCATGAGCTTGATGTATTATTTTCTTCTAAGATCCTCTCTCTACTCATAACTTAAAAATCTGGCAAAAAATATTCCATGTTCTATTTTCTCACTTTAGTAAAATTTCAAAATGTTACAGAAAATCCTGTCCCAAAACTGACAACATCTCTCAATCATAAGCTGTTATTTTTAGGTAATCAGGGAATGTGATTGTGTGCAATAAATATATAAGGCCAGACTCAAAGCTGGTATAAAATAGACACTGAAATAAATAGTTCTATGCCAGTTTATACCTATTCAAGCTCTGGTCCAGAGAATATGGTGCCAAAAGCCTTTTGTAACCTTTTATAAATTTCAGACCCACCTAACTGTGATTGTATTTAATGTCAACTACATGTCAGCTACATGTTAACTGCTTTACTTATGAATATAGAAATGTAAATATTCACATTGTTTAAACTAAATGTGCATGTAACTGTGTGCATGATATTGTGTGTGGATAAATTAAGTGACATTTATTGGCTCTTTTAACCTTTGCTGACCACAAAATTGAAGATAATGGAATTCTGACCTGGCCAAAGTTGTTCTCTTGGTTTCTACAATGAAACTGTTGTCTTCTGCCTTCTTCCTCCTCGAGACATCTTGTCACAATAAAAATCTGGATACTTCATGTCATCATAATTTGATGATGAAAACTATAGGGATATGAAAATATACTAGCTGCTTTGTAATGAGATGCTTCTTTTGCAATATTCTTCCTTTGAATTCTTATTTTTCGGCCAATATATTATTGACAATAGATGTAAGAGTTACTCTGAGGAGATCATACCCATTTTGAGATCAGATTTGGGTTTAGCCTTTAAGCCTGAGACTAAAGGAACTCTTTATTTTTATTTTTGGTTCAATAGCCCAACATTCTGTCGGTTGTTCTCAACATATTTTTGGCCCTAAGTAGTGGCATGTGGTACAAACTGACATGTGAGATTTTTTTGTGCTTTGGATGTTGGAGGTCTTCTGAGATCATCTGTTTTTCCCTAAAATTCTTGCAATCCTGGGCCAAAACCTCATGAGAATAGTTGTTCTTGGAACATTATTTTCAATATGAAGACCAGGATGAGAAAAGAAGGCCTCTTTTGGTTTTGGATCTACCCCACAACAAAATTCAATACTTTGTTTAAATACACATATTCTGATCTCAAGTCTCCTTGCTATTCTCCTCTTCCTTAACATACAAAAAAGGGATTCTAATTTCAAGATAAATTCTACGGTTCTTCTTGTAACAGATTCTCAATGACGTCATATTCCATGGTTACTTTCTAGGCTCCATGAGTTCTTTCTTTTAATTGGTTTTTGTTTTGTTTTGTTTTGTTGCTTTAATTAAGAGCTAAATGTTACATAGGAATTAACATAACACCTGTGACTGCCTGTGTAAGATAGTGTTTGACATTCCCTACCACCCAAAAGCAAATAAGATGCTTTTACTGCTAGCTATTATTTGTTAATTGTTATTTCCTACAAGAACATAAGAAAAAGACATTCAAAGCTATTGAGAAGAGACAACAGAAAACTGACAATTGATCTTTCCTGATCAGACAGCAGAAGCTAATGCCACAAGAGATATAATTGGACAAGAATGTATATGTTTTTTTAAAGGATTATACAATGTATGTAGCTAATAGCAGTATTGCAATGCAATCTTACTCTAAAAACCAGGTTTTGGAGTAAAACTAGAAACTAGGCCATTCTCTGAGTATTTAAGAGAAAATATTTTTTTTTTATTTCTGGGAGACTTTTTTTCTGTAACTACCAACTATTTATTACACAGCTTTTCTCTTTAAATTAGTTCCCTATATAAATGTATTGAATTAGCTAGACATTCTCCTGACCCATAAGGTAATTATTCATATTTCTACATAATAAATAGGGGAATCCTCATAAAATAATCAAACTGAAAATAATAGTAGCTTTTCTAGCCAAATTGCCTAGGACTTCTATACTAAAGATGGACAACTAGTCTTCTGGGCTTCATTCGGCTTTCAGGCAATTCAGGTGCACCTTCAATGTTGCATCGAATTCCTCTGTCCAAAGGCAGGTGCCTGCTGACATGGAGGGTCTTCTGTAAGTTAAATCCCCGGCTGCAGTTGTCAGCATCCTGAGTGATCAGACCCTGCTTAGTGGAGGAATGGGACTTGTGTCAGTGTCACTTCTGCTCTCTAATAAATTCCCAGAACATCTCCACCCTTTGGCTCTTCAACAACTGCAGCTTGGGCTGTAAAAAAACCATGAGCGAGCTTTCTGTGTCAGGAAATCTTTCTTCTAAGCCATAATTACCAACAATCTCAGCCATTGCTTTATAATGAGGTTTGATAAGTTAAACTACAAAGAAGCACATTTAAGATATAGAACAGTGTTGCTGGGTTTTGTTTGTTTTTCTTTTAATTCTAGAAATTGGGGTTTTTTTAGTTAATATAAATCTGAAGACGGGAACTCATTCTAGATACACAAGTGCATGCAGTATGGACATATCAAAAGGAATTAATCTATACAGCTGCAGATAAAAGAAGCAGGAACATAGGCAATGGATAAGAGAGAGAGAAGACAAAAGGCAAGGAAGAAGTCAAATACGAATAAAAGAGAATATGAAAAGACTATTGTATTATGTTAATACTATGTGAAATTAAAGTGCTTTAAGATCCTCAGATGTAAGATACTATGTAAGTATAAAGCTTTTTTTTTTTTTACTAAAATTTGAATGTAGTCAATGCAGTCTGAAAGCAGCTTCTAAATATGATTATATGAGACTATGGACACAATTTCTGCCAGGTAGCATGAATTTCAATGTATTGCTGTGTTATTGAAAGCAACCAGCAGTGTGAACCTGCTGTATTAACACATTACATTAGCCTTAATAGTTAATCCAGTATTCATATTCATATTGTGGGCTCTTCTTCTAAGAGACAGTAACAGGTTTCTAAATGCTTTTAAGATTTCCAGGAATAAAATTAAAGCATGTTTAAGTACTTGTTGGAAATGGTGTGCAGAATTCTGAATAAGGGAATTATTGCATTGTATCAGGACCCTTAAGAGATTCAGCTGAGAAATAAATTATGTAAACAATGCAATATGTGTGTGTGTCTACAGTTGTATATCAATATCACCTATATCTATGTATACAAATATCCTTATCCTTTTCTGACAGTCTGGAATGTGTTATACTGGAGATGATGAACCTTTCAAAAGAGATGCAAGACATGTTTTTAATGTTGTTTCAAAATTCTGATGCAAAACAAAATTGGATAAATACTTCATTACATTTTATAAACAATCTGCTTTCTGATAAATTATCATGAAACAACTTTTCATTCTTTTTTATGAAGTTTGACTCTGAATATGTATGTGGGAAATAAATTTTGGTGAAAAAAAATCGGTTCAGAATAACATATCCTAAATGAGATTTGTTGAAATCAATGCAATGCCTGCAGTTACACTGTGAGTGTCTAGTGCCAATGGAGAAGAGGACAGATGCCTGTCAGAGGCTGTAAAGACAGCCTACCTCTGCCCCTCAGTTCTGAAGGGAATTGTACTGGAGCTACAAGAAGCCCTCACATTCAGCTTGGCTGCAGGTTCTGATTGTATTTCCTCTTTGCAGCTGCTCCACGCTCCACTTGCAGGAAGTCTGAACATCTGGGTTTAATGTGACTGGAGTGGATTTCAAGCTTAATTCTTCTCTTTGTGTGTGGGAGTATGTGTGTGTGTGACATAATCTTCCTAGAATACTTTATTTATTTCTTAAATCTTTCATTAGTTTTGCATCCTTACAATTTATTGTGGTATGAGGTACATGAACAAGTAAAGAACCTTGTGTCCTGTCCTATCTCCTGCTATCTTCAAAATACAGTTATTTCTATTGTCCAGGAAAAAGATTGAAAACTTAAGTGAAATACTGCTAACCATCAACATTTTTTCTTACAACTTATTCAAATATAGATGTTTCAGGTGCAGAAATCTCTGTTGATAACTTCACCTCCCCCCCCGCCGAAAAAAAAAGAAAAAGCGAAAGAAAATGCGTTGGAGCAAAAAACGTTTGTAGCACCAGAAAGATTGATTTTTGAAG
>WUAM01000071.1:15659114-15672134 GCA_024336885.1 Actenoides hombroni
AACCCCGGACATCCTCTATTAACCTCCCCCAGAAATTATACCCCGACCCCCCCCCCCCCCCCCCACTACCAAAACCTTGCCACACAAACCCAATACACAATTCTCCCCAGGAGTAACAAAGTGACAAACTTTAAAAGGGCAGATTTTAAAACTATGAGGAAAATGGTTAACAGCAGGCTGAAGGGCAAAGTAAAAAACTTTAAAACCACAGAAACAGCCTGGAGGCTATTCAAGAACATTGTGTTAGAGGCACAGATGGTTTGTGTATCACTGAGAACAAAAACAAAGTAAAATGGTGAGAATAAAACTATAGTTAAGCAGAGAAGTACAGGGCTTTGTTAAGGCTGAAAAGGCATCCTTTAAAAGCAGAAAGGCTTCCCAAACAATCAGGCCACCACTTCTGTTGGTGAAATGCAAGTTAGTAATGGTAAGAGTAGTAACGGAACGGTCAGCTGAAGGTAATGAGGATCTGGTGAGTAGAGACACAGACACATATGTACTTGTATCATATGCTCCTGGCACATTAAAGTTTGCAACAGAAATGTCTCAGTGTCCTTTTGAGACTCCCTTGAATTTTCACTCTTCTTTTTAAGAAAAGAGCTTATTATCCAATCAGAGAGATGAAACTAGGCAGAAAAAAATTCCAAAATTATTCTGGAAAGATGCTACTGCATCCTCAAGATTCTTGCCCTGTCTGCTTCCTACCTCAATCTTCCTCTCTGGGAAGGCTCCCCCTAGCTACTTACATCTCACCTGTTTTGTCCAGGCCAGAGGGCAGGTCCTTTTGCTCTAATATATTCTGGGTTTGATAATTCACTGAGAGGTCCAAATTCTCCCAGTAGCAAACATTTTGGAACAAACTCTACTCTGATACACTGAATTAATTATTTGCTAAGAACAGTCCGAATCATGAGTACCAAAATAAATGTGTTACCTGAATGTGTTGTTATGTGAGAACTAAACAGTGGATGAACAATGAAATAGAAATTTTGTCAGTAATTTTTTTTCTGATAGAATATAATAAAGTATGTTTTCTGTTTCAGTTTAAGGGACTGAGAGAAATGGAAGCTACAAAAGCAAACACTATGTATTAAATTCTGAGATTCAATTTTAGCAGTTATTGATGGTTTCCCAATTTAGTAACATAGGCAGTATGAAATGTAATGACAATTCACTAAGACCCTGATGAAAATACAGCAGGATAAAATCTGTCGGTAGCACTGCCTTCTCAGAACCTGTCCTGGGTTTGGCTAGGATAGGGCCAATTTTCACATGAAGCTGGGAGAGGCTACAAACAGGATAGCCAACCAAACCAGCCAACGGGCTATTTGACACCATGCTGATATCATGCCTAATATATATATGGATGGGGGAGGACGGGGACTGGATGGGCACAAGCACATGGGCTTCAGGAATAGAGGTCAGTTTGCAGGGCTAAGTGGTCAGTGTGGTGAGTGCTGTGATGTATAGCACTTATTTTATATATTATTTCATTAGTATTATTGTTATTACTGTTGTTTCTTCTCTTTTTGAGGTGTTCTAGTAAGCTCTCCTTACATCAGCCCATGGGGTTTTGCCTTTTTCTATGGATTCTGCTTCCTATCCTACTGGGGCAGGAGGTGGGCAGTGAGAGAGCAGCTATGTAGTGCTTAGTTCCTGGCCTAGTCTAAACCATGACAGAAAAAAATCTGGGAAAAGAAAGTTTAATTTGTAAGCATTTAAGTAATTTAGTTTAATGATTTCAGGAGAGATGGTTTGTTTGAAATGGACTGGAGACGGATAAAAAAAAGAAAAATAAGTGCAAGAAACATCACCTAAACAGAAAGCAACATTTCTCCTCTTATAGCTATTCCAGGACATGACAGGAAAGGGAGGAAAAAGGGAGGAAAAGATTATTCTGTAACCAACTCACAGAACATCTCCTCAGATTGTGTTTGTCCTTTCTCAGCACAGTTTTTGAGAGGATATGTTGAATACTCCCCACTGCTTCAGTCAACAAAGTGTCTTCCAGGGAGGTGGGAAGAGTATCCAGAAGGACAGAGCACAAATTGTGGGTAGGAAAGGAGGGAACTGGGGTACAAGGTAGTTCGAGGTAGGGATCAGCTAAGGAGGGGTTGTGAGAAAGGTTTGGTTTACATGGGCATACTTTGGATAAACTTTTAACACTGTTGACCTCCAAAACCCCTGTGTACTTCATTAATCATCCTGTACACAGATGAGAACTTTCAGAACATCTGGTGCCTTCGTGAAGATCTCCGGTGTATAGGAAATTCAGCCTTTAATTTCAAATCACTGTGAACTTTACAACAAAAGTTGAGACTGAGATTCTGCGTCACTCACAAAAAGAGAAATTTTACGTCTCCAGTCCTTAGCAAAAGATCTTTGGGGATTGTGGGGGATTTTATTTGTTTTCCTAGTTTAAAGGAGAAACAGCATGCCACTAATCAGCCATGGCACATGCACACACATACACTATTATATGTGAATATTTCTCCAATGCTACTTTATAAGAACCTTAGACACTTGAGTTTGATTAACACTTTGATAAGACATACATTTTTCTTGAAGAAAGTGAGGCCATGGGGAGTTGCTAAAAATTCAGCAAAGGAGGATACTCTGAAAAGATTTAATTCAGTTACAGTAAGTAATACATTCTAGTAATGTAATATGGACACAAAAAAAAGTTAGGTCCCCTGAGAAATTAGGATAATTTTGTTTGATCCTTTATGAATGTATATAATTATATTTATGTATGTATCTCTATGTATATCTATATTTATGAAAATATTGTTATGCATGTCCCTGTGTATGTATGCATTTATAAAACAAACCCATGACCATAAATCAGCTCAACAGAAACAGTATAAACTGGAGTACTGTACATCTTTATTTAAAATACGTAGGATGCCAAGACAGAAAAATACTAAAAAAGAAATACATGTTGTTTTTGAAGCTGAAGCATCAATATGGCTGCAATTTTAATGTTTCTTGCTGGAAAAAGGTCATCTTTGGCGAGGTCGGGTTTTTCTTAAGGTCATTTCACATTGAGATATCTGCCTGCTTTTGACATTTCATCTAGAAGAGGCACAACTATTCTGACACATGAAATGGGTTCTTTACAAACCCAATGGCTATTTCCATCAACATCTGTTATTCTTACACAAAGAGGGAATATGCATTGATTGCAAACAAGGCTTTGCATTTTTTGGAGAATATTAATATATATATATTCTGTATTTAAAGGTACAGTAATGTCCATCTGAAATAGAAAGAGGAGAAAACAGTGATCTTTAAAAGACTGAAAATAAATAATCTCATGGATGGCATCTTTTGTTTATAAATTTAATTAAATAAATTTAAAGATGTTAATTGTTGTTGGTCAATTGTCACACTGCTTTCTGTAAAGTGTCAGGGCAGTGAAATTCACTAGCCATTTGTGTAATTATTTTGTGATATTGGCACAGAAAAAACACTATAAAACTATTTATCTTTACATTTTGTATGGGATTTTTAATTGCATATTCATTTTTTACCTTGCACCCCCATATTTACAAACCCCAGAATTGTTATGTGTTATTGGCATGACATCTATGTAATTAAAATAAACTCTATCAAAGTAGCTCAGTAAGACAATCCAGAATTCCACTGGCTGAATCCTGGTCTAGTTCAAGAGTGTTTCACAGAATTCCTTTCCTGAGGAAGAAAGAGTACAGGGAAAAACATAGCTTCATTCTTGCTCGTCTTTTGCAGACAGATCAATTAACCCTTGGGCAATCCAAAGCAGAAGCATTTAGTTGATCATTCAGTACTTAAGATTGGCTGGCTGAGTGTTGTGACCAGTCATGTGGTGTTATATCTGTTCCCATATTGATGGTCTGTTCTTCATGAGCTATTGCTTTCTCACCAATTTAATGCCATTTTATCTGAAAACAGGATTTGTTTTCTGATTATATTCACCTGGCAAGTGTTCAAATCTGCTGTTTGTGGATGTTTGTAGGAACATAGCTTTGCTCACATAAGTATTTGAGAACAGCGAATAATAAAGGACATAAACAGGCTGAATCCAAATGCTGTTCTCTAATCTAACAAGCTAGCAGTGAACAATTTTTGTACTATCTCTACTGTCTCATTGTTCTTGCAGCACCAGTAAACTCTGCACATTTGGAGTCAATGTGCTTTCTTACTTTCTAAATGTGTCATATTTAACTTGTGTGCAGTATGAGGACGTATGTCAGAGAACTACAGGTGCTGCTTTTCTGGACTAAAGCCATATGTCCATAGGGCATTGAAAAGGTTAACATCCAGGTGTAGGAGCTTTACTGTTGAAACATGTTCTGTGTTGCTTCCAGACTTTGGCCTCAAATAAACGCCTTTAACATATTTTATTTAAGTGTCATAATTAGATTTATTTAATGCACTGGGACACAGAGCATGACAGCTCTGTGGGTGACTGAAAAATACTTCATCAGCTTTTGATGGCTTCCCAGGACAGCAGGGCAATCAGCTGCTGTTCCTCACTAATCTCTTTGAAAACAGGACTTGAATGTTCTCAGTTTGTACATTGACTGATAGAAGGAAAGCGCAAACACTCTTAATGTTCTGCAGTGTTGCATTTGATTAGAAAATAATGCTTAGGGTCTGAATATGCTGAAGTAATGTTAAGGAAACATTAAAGTACCCGTAACTCTGCCATTTTGTGCCTAGGGCATTGCAGTTACCATGTGAAATGTGTGTGGCCTTTTCTCAAATGGTTCCACAAGAGTAGCAACTGCTGGATAATGGTACAAATAAAAATAACACTGCAGTGTAAGTAGTGGCTCTGATATTTGTACTTATTCCCATATAAAGCCTGAAATGGCAAAATAGATAGTTTTCCAGCTTCCAATACTGTCATTAGTACATTGGTTGGTCAGACCACGAGCCACAGAAGTAAAGAAGCATAAAAATTAGCAGCTTGGATTGTGCTAATATGTATACAAGTATAAATTTCAAGTACCTCCATTTAAGCAAGTGGTACACATAGAATTGAAAATAAGTAGGAGCAAGATGACAGTATGTTCTATAATAGAAAAGGAAAGTCAAATTCTTGCCCCACAACGATTTATCACAGACGACAGCCTGAAGCTACTTTCAGTCATCAGGCTATGGCTACACATAGATAAAAGAGGATTTTGGAGAGTTGTCAATTGATAGCTAATGAGAATTCCAACTCTGGGCTTACAAATATGGTGAGTCTTTATTATGCTGGTAGACAACTTAGAAAGCATTAAAGGAAAATTGTGTAACAGAGGCCTTTCCATGTCTCACGTAATGGGAGCTAGAAACTACTTCATATCAGAACAGACCAAGCTTTCTACAGGGACAATTTAATATCTCCTCTATACTGGTTCACACCATTACCTCCTCTGTCAATAATCTGCACAGCTGGAAGCAGCTTAAGGTGTCTCAGCTTTCTTTGCACTATAATAGGATCACATGGAATGATAAATGTTTGCCCCACCTGAGAAAACCAGCTTTATTTTTGCAAGGATGACCCCAAAAACAGCTTGTACTTTTTCAAACAAAAGTAAAGATCGTTCAATATATATGGATGTCATTACTTCCAAAAAGAGCTGATCAGATGTTTCACTGCGCAGAAGATGCACATACAAGTTCATTACTTAGGCAGATGAGCTCATGTTGAAGGGCAATAGGTCCAGTGCTACTTCCTTTTCTTTATTCTCCTGTCCCAACCAGTTAAGACCAAAATGTGAGAAAACAAGGGAAAAAGGGTATGTATCTACTTGCATTCATTTGAATAGAAGGGTGATAGTTATCTTCAGTCATTGAGGTGGGTGGGAACCTGACACTGAAAAAATGTGAGGAGGAAGTGCTGAGTGAGAAAATCACTGCCTAAGAGAAGGATTGCTTACTCGGCACATGGAAAATATGCACTCTGTAGGTGGGTATTTAGTAGACTAAGGTAGAGGAAGGAATACACAGGAGGAGAATAATTGTAGAAAGATTACATGGAGGAGAGGAAAGAGAGGTGTCTGGTGTGACCAAATTTTCCTGGGAAGAGAGCATGGTCATTTCAGGCATTGCTAATGCCATTGCATAGTGACCTGTGTCTTGCTAGGGCACAACACTGGAGTTTCAAGCTTTCCTTAATCCTTTCCTTACAGTCTTCTATTGAAAAGAAGGAACAAAGAAATCATATTGAATATCTTTCTCATCAGAAGACAGAGAATCAGATTTCTTCTTCCATTTTCATCCTTTGTTGATTGAGTTGTCAAGCACCCAACCTTGGCAATAGAAGCTGAAATGAGCAATGTCTTCATAGTTTTGCCATGCTGTGTCAGTACTGAATAACTGAGCCTTATCGACTACATGCTGGGTCCGACATTCAGCTGAGCTGTTTGGAATTTTTATCACTAGTTTTATCTGACACTTAGAAAGACCTTACTCACAACGAATTGTAAACTATTGAATTCTGCTTTTTCTAGAGACTCGTGGAAAGCACCCATATCTGGAGGAATTCTGGCTATAGTAACAAGTATGTGTGATAAGATGAGGCCATTCTCAAGGACTATGATCTAGAAGTTGCACTATAATATGCCATAATTACCTGGAGTCTCACTAATGATTTACTGGACATGAACTCATAGAACAATCTAGCACTATCACTCTGTTATAAATCATTATTCACACAGCCGCTGATGGCAGTAGAAATAGTAGTAAAAGTATGTTGGTATCCAAGGACCTCTGTCAATCTTGGATAGTGGTATGAGACCATTTATGAGCAAAGGAAGCATATACTTTCATTGATGCTTCTAGTTCCAGCAATGTATAGAAGAAAGCTATTATTACTCAGAACTGAATCCTAGATCCAATGCATTTCATAGTATACTACTGTTTTATGGGCCAATTTTGTTCTTTATCAGCTCCTGATAAACTGATAAAGTTGGTAAGATCAGAATTTTAGTCCTTTTTGGCCTGAATGGAATTAATTTCTATGATTCCTCAGCTACTGATGTCTTGGTTCACTGAGATACCATTATACAATAGGAATATCTCAACAAACAACCCCTTGATTCATTTCGCATGATGAGGGAAGAAAGGATAGAAGGAAAGAGGGGAAGGAATCCCATTTCACATGGTTGTCATCCATCTTAGATGATCCTAGATCTGATGCCTCCACTATGTTTGTCATCATAGTTGTTTGATACTGTTTATTTAAAAAGTGTTATTTCCACTACTGTTCAAAAAAAATCCCAGTATTGTTTTTAGGATAACATAAAATGGCTTTATGTGAAGCATTCCAATGATCTTATAGTTTTGAAGTCATTTTAGTATGGAGACACACTGTAGAGTCATAGACGCCTGATTTTTGCCATCTTTCTAGTCCCATATTTTTTCACAGTCTCTATGAATATATTAATCACACACTTAAGGGCACACAGGTTTTGCATATAATTTTACCTAGACAACATTTTACTAAGTTATGAAAATCTAGCCACTTTTAGGGAAAACAGAAACTATCTATTATACCTCTTAGGTCAATCACCTCTTCTTCATTAATGTATTCCGGTCATTGCTCCTATTAATGTATATATATTTTTATCTCTCTCTTTCATTACAACTATGAGAGAATACCATAACAAACCACCTCTGGCACCTCGTCTTCAATCAGCAGAGGAATGTCTAGTCTCGAGAGTCCACAGCTCCATATTATTAATATTCTGTCCCTGCGTATCTGCACATAACTACCTTATTTCTTGTTCATGTGAAGGAGTCTTTCATCTTTCCATAATATTTTTAAAGGGGAAAAAAGAAGAAGAAAAACCCTGTACCATATTGCTGATTTTACCTTAGAAGTAGAAAAAGTAACTGTATTTTTTTTCCCCACTTTTAGAGGCCACTTTTAGAGTTGTCAAGATGTTCTTTATGGATTGGGCCAAACTGTCCTCTGGAGTAAACTTTCTGAGTTCAGCAGAGCTGCATGACTTTAGAGGTAGGAAAGATCATGAACATTTACAATCAATTTTTATGTTACCTACACGAAAGCATTTTTTCTTCTGAATCTGTGCTTCAATATCCTAACAGTAAATTGTGGATATGAGGAAGAACAATGAATAGTGACCATAACTATTTTTATCCAGCTACACACCCTGCATGAGTGAAATAAAAAGTGCAAACTTCTTCCTAAACTTCAGTTACACTCTTAAAAATCTTATTCACAAGTCACTTGATAGACAGTTGAAAAATTCAACATGAATATAAGACTAATACCAAAATCTTAACACAGACAAAATTAAGTGTTTAATCTCATCACAAATACAAAACTATGTCATGTCTATTAAAGAATTTGCATTTGTCTTTAATGTATCCTTTTGAACAGTGTTTTAGACTAGAGACCTCTGAAAGCTACTCTGAGAAATTGTTTCCATATGTCATTTTGTTGAAAGAGATATATATCAAACTCAATTTTAAGGAAATTTTAAAATTGCTTCTAAGTGTTTTCAATAACTTTACCCGTATTCACAAAAACAATGTAAAAGACTATGCTTTCATCTTACAGTTTTCTTTAGAGAGATTTTAAAGTTTAGGCTACTGGATCATCAGAAAACAAGTCCCACCACAAGAGTTCCAGCCACTTTCTTTTCATATTGTATATTTTCATTAAGGGTGAAAGACAAGCACCTTTATGTTAGGTAAGGTGGATTTTATCTGCTTATATGTCTCTTGAAGTCTGTGGCCAGAGGCTTGTTGATTCATTTTTCCAGTAATGATAGCTTATTTGTGGTTACTGAATCATGCAAAAATAAAAAAAAAAGTAATACTTGCTATTTTTAACATATTGCTTTGCATGCATGGCATTACCACTGAATTGCATAAACTATGCTAGTGAATCTACATATACAAGAAGCCTGCCTTGTTTCAGCTGTAAAATAGGATATTGTTATGCTATAACTGGGTTTGTACTTGTTTTTGAGCCTTCTACCGAGGAGAATTGGATCCATGTGCATTCCATAAATAATCCATATTATTAATTTCATTGCACTAATTCAATTTTTTACATACACAAAGAGATTTGAAGAGAGTAGTTAAATAAGAGATACTACTCTTTCTTTAATTTTTATTGTATGTAAAATCTCTGATAAAGATAGCTTGCTTTCTTGCACACTTCCTTACTTACAAAATGAGTACCCCTTATTCTTTATTTTCCAAGGTGTATGCTTGATCTCATTTCCAGAAAATAGTTGAAGTACACACATAATCCTTCCCTTTCTTGTTTTTCTCTGTTGATGAACAAATATATGAGAGAATCACAAGCAAGGAAATATTTTCTCAAACTTTCTCTTCCAAAATAAAGTTTGGGTAAAGAACATTTCTTCAGCATGAAGGTATGCTGTACAGAAGGATCTTTTTCAACAGGAACAAATACAGTATCTTGCTGTTAGATATGGGATGTATTTAGACAGTTTCAGGCCAAAATGTCCAATATGAATTAGTATTCTTCTTGGATAAATGGATTTGTAGAGATATTGGATGTGAACCATGAAGTATAGTTTGTTTGTCACATTTGTTTCCTTCTTGCATAAAAGCAAATTTCCGATATTTATTTTCCATGGATTAGAAATTAATGGTCAGTCACTCAGTCCTGAATCTATTTTCAGAGAAAAGGGAATGTTAAGGTAAATATTCTTGAAAAATAATATCTGGAAGCAGCTGGAGACCTTGAGATCTAGTTGACTCTCTTGATTTAATAATATATCACATAACCTCAGGAGAATCAGTATCAGGAAAAGCGTTGTGTTAGAATTAAGACAAAAAATTATGGCTTTCATTGGAAGTTCAAGATTAACTGAAAATTTTTCTATTGTTAACAATATTTTTTTTCTCTTTCTGTTTTTAACTGAAAAGTTAATAATTTTATTCTTCCTGCTAATATCTCTCTTTACTTTTATTGTAAAGTAGCAAAACAGTAAGAAAACCGTGTGGAAATGAAAATAAAATCCCAGCAACACTTATTTCTTTCCTTTCTCTTCTTTTCCTATGGAAGAAGTAAAGAAGGAAAAAAAAATCACAAGAAAAATGAAAAGGCAGTTTGTGAAAGACCAAGCAAAAAATTCAGCTCAAAAGACTATTTTTTTCCCTAATTTTTCCAATTGATTGATGAAAAATAGTCATGCAAATCTTTACAAAACCATTAGGATGTGATTGAAAATGTAAGTTGGAAATTTTGAGTAAACTCTATCTCTTAGTGTCTTTTAGATAGCAAAGACCACATTTCTGTTGTCTAGTTTTAACAGATGTGCAGAGTAGAATATTGTTTAATTTTCAACTGTTGCCTTTTACTTTTTGTTTGTAAGTTGTAGGATTCTGCTCTGTTATTTATAAAATTCAGTACAGTAAGCAGCAGTGACATAAATATTGATTCTGAACAGTGTATATTAAACTGAGTTGCCAGAGCTCAGCAACACTGGGCAGTTCAAGAAACAACTAAAACATATGACAAGAATTTGACCCCATTAGTTGTCATTTTCCTACTTTTGCAGGAGATACATCTTCAGATGCTTCTTAATGTCTAGACAGAGGCACTGACCACCATTTTAAAACTTTTCTTGCCAGTGCTTTTCAATCTTTCTTCCTAGATGTTGACCATGCCCTCATCAGCCATACATATGTCACTTTCAGACAGGATCATTCCAGCACATGTTTCAGGAAATTATGTATGTATGTGTTTCTCAGTAAACAAACTAGCGCAGAATGTACTTGTCAACTTCGTTTTGAAGTTATTTTCCTTCAGAGACTAAATTCCATTCTAGGCACTGTTTGACATTAGTTATGGACATTCATAGTACTTATTGTGAATAAACTAGTAAGTGAACATAGCTTTTTAATTTAATTCGACATTGTTTATGGTTTTGGTTTGGTTTGGCTTTTTTTTTTTTTTTGTTATATCTGTGTCACAATTCTTATTTCCAGGTGCTCTCAGAATAATTTAAGCAAACAAATGTCAGTCTGTCAATTGTTTGTGAACTGTCCACACTGACTATTGGCTAATTTTTGCTTCTAAACTGTGATTGCCAGTTAAATCATATAATACTGCTTTTTCTCCTTCAAGTCGGTGAGAAGACCACTTCTAAAAACAGACACAGTCATTAAAGTGCTTAATGTGAATGAAGAATATAACTTAAGGCATCATTTTGGAAAATTTAGTATGTGGATTTTCTTAAAAGCTATGAAGCACAGTTTATTCAGTATACAGCTGAGAACGGACAATGCATTAAAATGTGATGTAATTAACTTACATATACTAAAGTTTTAAATATTTATACAAGTCCTCAGTTTTGGCTCCTCTCTTACTACCTTGCTTTGAAAATACTTACTTTTCCATTTCCTTAGTCAACCTGTAATCATTAGTATGGCTGCATGTATGACAGGCAGTGGTTATAAGTAAGACGCTGTAGTTGTCATCAGCTCCAAATTGTTTTTCCTTCTATTAGGATTTCCTGATTATGTACTGAAAAGATATTTGATTGATAGTAGAATAGAAGACATTTGAAGAAAAAAAACCCCAACTGAATTCATGTCAGTGAGGAGGGGAGCTACCTCATTAATGAAATAATTGAGCTGTTAGTTAATTTTACTTGTTATTTGTAGAAAAATGCAAAAATCTTCCAAGGAATGAATATTCTTACCTCAAATGATTAAAAGAACAACAAAAGAGTTTGTATCTTAGATGTATTTAGTAATTATGTTCCTGACACCTTTTTTCATATCATCCAAGGCATATGTAAAAAAAGAAAAAACAAACCTGGCAATTTACAGAACATTGTGTCAGCTTTTCCTGAACAGTTTTTGTCTACCCCTCCCCCAGTCTTATTATGAGCAATTTTTGTTAATTGATAATTAATACCTTTACTTTTGTTAAAAGCAGCTACTTATGTATCAACACTTTCAGTTTGATATAGCAAGTATATTCTACTATCAGTGTAAATAATGCATAAAATTAATAATAGAAAATATTGTAATATAAATTTTACATTTATTACTGTCTCTTTTTTTTATGTTACTCTACAGTCTTTCTTTCCCTCTAAATCCAGAAAGATTTGTAATCAATAACTGTTAAATCAATATAGTAAACATATTAACTTGTAAGCATTATTAAACATTGAACATCAGTGTAGAAGGATGACATAAAAATGTCAGTTCAAGCAGGGCAGTGAATTTTGCCTTCTTTTTTCTAGTTAACTTCGGTGAAAATTAAATTTGCCATTACAAGTAAATTTTTCTTCCCTGTACATGGAATTACTATTTCACAAAACAAACAAATAAAACAAAAACAAATTTCTGTTAAATTCAAATATATTTGTGATATCTTCAAAGTAATAGACCTCTGAATGTTACTACCCACAATACATCACTGGAAAAGTACTCCAGAGCTTCTCTGCAACCGTATTCTTTCCCTTATACCCATCTCCTTTCAAGACTCAATGAAGTCAGTCATATATCAAAAAGATTGAAGCAAAGAATACCATTTTATTTACATAACATGACCTTATTCCAGGATTTCAGTGACGAACAATTGTCAGACTGTTGAATGCAGACAGAAGAACAACTAAATCATGATTTCAGGATTTGTTCTTATTTAATACCTTATTTTGATATCATTTTAGTAGGGATAGTCTTGAGATGAACTGGTATGTTGTAAAGAGGCAGAGGGTTTGGGATATTCATTACTTTGCATAAGCAACAGAGATGAAAGGAAGAGATGTGCTGGAGGAATTGCAGCCCCAGTGCAGCCCATCCTGTCTCATGGGACTCAGGAGTAGCTCAAGCTACAGAACACTGCAGCGGCACTCTTGTAGCCAATGCACTAGTCACAGTTTGATCCCTGACTAAAGCACCTCTGTCCTTGGTGTCTTCAAACACTATGTAGTGGGTCTGGCTGAGTTACTTTTCCCCATCCAGCCCTCATACTGCAGTACTGGGAGCTGGAGGGTGTTGATAACACACCCGTGTTATGACTGC
>WUAM01000071.1:15672234-15694734 GCA_024336885.1 Actenoides hombroni
GAAGTACTGAATAACATCTTATCTATCATAACTGACGGCTCCTTGCGTCTTATTCTCTCCCTGCGTGCCGTGCTGCCGGGGGTGGGGGGAGTAATAGAAGGGCTTGGTGGGCACCTGGTGCCGTGCCAGGGTCAACCCACCACACACTATTAGCTTCCCTCTAGGTAAGAACTGCCATACACCAGGAATCTCACTAAAATACTGAAAACTGAACCTCAGCCATACCAAAAAAAGGTCAGAAGAAGCATCATAAACTCTTGGCATGAAACCTTATTTGAACCACCTACTATCCCCTGCATTCTCTCTGGTTTCCATACAGCCTCAAGCTGCAGCAATGTAGAGAACATTTCCGTTTCCAAAAGCATGGGCAACCATATCAAGGTCTACTTTGGAGTAAGTTTTTTCAAATGCTGACAGGGAGAGAGAAAATAAGCTGCTTATCTAAGTGACTATCTCAGTGTCCTGGAGAGTTTGAGAACTAAAATATTTTTTCAGTTCAACGTAAAAATGGACACAAGGATTTCTGAACTAGGCATGTCAGCATAAACTTAAACAATTATTTTGGTTACTTGTCTCTCTGCTGTCCTTCCATTATCTCAGTCTTGTAAAAAAATGAATGTCTATTCATGAGCTCTGAGCAGTGGTGTAACAGACATGGTGCCATCCACTCTACAGCTATAGCAAAACAGACTTTATAGAAACATTCAGACAACATCAATATACACAAGATATACAAGCCAATATCTTCTTTCTCACCCAAAGAAACCCATTCATCTGATTCTCACTGAAGAATGCTATTGGATAGCATGGGCTTCTTGGCATGCAAAATGATCTACACTTTATTTGCTGTTATCCATAGTTGCAATGCAGAAGTGGGAAGAAATGCGATGATTGGTTTTGTTTCTTCTAACATCAGAACAGATATCATGGCTTGATTTCAAAAGAATAATATACCTCACCACATCATGCAAACATAATTAATATTAAGTAGTAATGAAAAATTCAACCATCTATTTTTGCTAGGTTTTGATATATGTCAGGCTGGGATAGCTACTGTCTTTTCTGAAATGCAACAGAAATTAACTTGGCTTCTATTGTTTGGAAACCACTGGACAACCACCACTGGTTCATCAGAACCATTCTGTTTCCTGATGTATAGTATCTAATAGGTACAAACAGTTGCTGAAGGATTTTAACTGGTTAATTTGAGTGGATATTTTCTACACAAGACCTCATACTGCTCTTCAACCTGCTGAAATATGAAGTGCCAACTGGCATAACACTGTAAAACTCTGCTGCTAATATGAGACATATTAAGCCAAAAACACAAGCAAGTCCTAGAAAGGAAAATAAAGCAAACAGAAGGCAAATATCCATTTCAGAATAAAAGAACATGATCAAATTAGCAAAGCATTGGTAGGATACCAGACAAAAATGAGAAAAATATAACTAAAGCAACAAGGAAATAGAGAAAGAAAATCCTGATTACATGTTTTTGAAAGCCGAGTTGTAATCTCCTTGGGTAAGCCAATACAATGAAATATTAAGACACATGGCTTACTCAAGGTATTTGCTGCATCCTAATTCCGTGAGGTCATCATAATCTGGTGCATTTAGAAAATTCCAGAACTATACCTGGGCAGGATGAAATTTCCCCTTCTGCAGGCTTTTTTTGATACTGTGATGGATATATTTTGTAAACAAAAATTGAAACTTTTAGAAGGGAGCTGAGTAAATTGATGCACATTTCAGTAACTTCAAAAATGTTTGTCTTTATAATTTTTCCCTTCTCTCGTGCAAGTATGTTTACCTTGTTAAATTAAAAGCAACTTCAAATGAAAAAGGAAATTTTGAATTTCAAAAAGTTGAAAGGTTTTTACAAGCATTTTGGCACTATTTGTTCCTAATGTTTTGGGAAGCAGAAAATTCATTGAAATCAATCTTTTACTGCTTAAAGTTTTCATTGCAGTGAATTTTTGTTTTATGATGAAGATATATTTCACAAAAACCCTCCCAGACAGGATTCAAAAGAAGAAAAGAAAATAGTTTCTTTTTGCCCAGCACTAAAGATTGAGCAATGACTCTTCTACCTTCTTGGATGTTTTCTTTTTACAAAGCCAAGTGCTACCACATTGTCCATGAAGGTGTTCTGTGGTTCAACAGCTTGATTTTGTACTGTTTTTTAAAGAGAAAACTCATTCTGGTAGAGCTATTCTTTCATAGCAGCCCCTTCTGTCAACCATATGCACATACAGAGAAGGTTTTTTTCCATAACACTTCCTTTTTAATCAGCAATCAAAATTCCAAGAAGAAATTGGACATTGATATTGTCCACAGACCTCTGTGTGAAGGTCTGACACTTAAGTGATTTGAGCAGTATCTGCAGGATGCGGATACCAGCAATCTCTTCAAGAAGAGCTGAGCTCAGAGGAAACTTTTCTCTCTTCTCCATATCCACAGATTCCAGTGCATGAGGTGTGTCACTGAACACCAGTTTTGACTGAATAAATATTCCTGTATTTATTTTCTCTGATCTGCTGTTTGTTACTGCTGCTTACACTATGTGTGCCCAGGACACACGAGATGGTAATTGCTTCCATACTCCAGGACTAGACAGAGCTGATATCCAGCATTAGATGAGGTTTCAGTCCATCAGTGCCAAAGGCTGAGCACAAACATGAGTAGTAGAGCTAAACACTATTTTTGTTACCTCTTTACAAAGCCTTCAATGTCTGAATCAGACTCTCATTCCATTGATCACTGGTTCTATTCCCAAGCACTTCACAGGGATCTCTACGTCTTTAGGAAGCACTGAAGATGACACCTAAAGACACGGACAGAAAAAGAGTCCCTTGGGCCTGTTTAATTAAACCTGTCCTTGATCCATTGGATTCTGGATCATATGAGTAAAGATGTATATACAGGAGTTATTTAAAATGACCAAACCAATGGGGCCTGTACAAAAATGGCAGTATAAATAAATAAAGCACATTCCATTCTTCAGTTCTGCAGAACAACACTCTAGGACTGCTTTACATTTCCAGTGGGACCTGACTATATGGAAAGTACAATATACAGGAGAATTAACTTTTTTGGTTTTAGTTCAGCCATTTTTTGCTTTTCTATACACAGGTCATGACCTCTCCCCTCCTGTTTATTTCTTCCCATGTTGACCTTTCACTGAAGCACAGGGCTAATTTTGTGCTCCAGTGACCAAGAATAGGAATTTGTCACTTTATTCAAAATGGAATGAATACAGGTATGTCTGGCATTCTCAGCTGGGGTTAACCCTCTGCATGCTGAAAGCAGTCAAATAGCCAAATGATCTCTATTAGGAAAGATCTTTTCTGAAGTTGTGTTATTTTTTTGTAACAAAAGAGCTTTGCTACTTTTGTCTGAAAAAGGGTTTTTCTTTTTTCTGTGCACAGCCAGGTACAGTTTTCTTTGTTGCAAAATACAATGAACTAAACAGAAGAAAATGACAGGTTAGAGGTCCATAGAAATTTGCAGTGGTTCTAAGGGAGAACTTTCATTAGTGTTAGGAAATAACCTCCATCTTAATTGTCTGCTGTACAAACAAAGTTTTATGTGTTATTTTTGACTGAGAAAGAAATAACTAATTTCTCCAGTAAGATGCCAATAATGAATTCTTATGGAATAATATTAATAAGTATGTGCAAAGTAATCTATGCTTCTCATGTTGAGTTATAAAATATAATTCTTTTCCTTATGCAAATACTTTCACTAGTACTTACCCATCTATTCAAATCTTCTGTGCAGTAGGGCTCCTTTCTCTGACTGTAAGTTCTGTAAAGGGAAAAGACGTCAGTGGATCCATGCAGGATTTGAAGTTAACACTTAAGTCCTGTGTTAGAACTACAAAGGATAAGGGCGTCAGTGAAAAAAAACCCAGTAGGTCTCAAGTAGATTCAAGTGCTACCTGTCAAAATGAAGTAAGTTGTTCCATGAGCGATGGGCTTTCAGAGTCTTATTTCCTACAAATACACTCTTTCTATTTCTATGGTCTTGCTGCAGTGACCATTGTCTCTACTTTTCCTCCTGGTGGCTATATTACTATATTTCTGTATTTTATGTATAAGTTTTGTTCCTCTGAGTTAAAAACAATAAAATATTATCAAAATATAAATTTGCATATATTTTAATAAACCTGAAAGCACTTCTAAAATCCCAAGTATCCAGCATCTTCAAACAAAACTATGTACAGGAAAGGAGCAGAACGGTGAATTGTAAGGTCTGCTATCTGGACTGGGATCTTCTCCTCTGAAGAATACACTTCTAGTTCACTATAAATAGGTGCCAGATTTTATGTGTTGTTTTTAAAATCAAAATCTCAGACCCTGGGACAAGTCCTGCACATAATTTCACTGAATGGGGAGTATCCTCACTCTTCTTTCCTCAGCTCATGGCTGATGCCTTGGCACAGTTTGGCTTCACAACAGCCACATGAACAAGAGATGCTCCAAGCTGCTCAGTGCTGGGTCTGTCTGTGGGTGAGTGTATGCTCAGGGCACTGCAGGCAGATCATGGGATTCAGAAGTGACTTCGCTCATTCACTTCCCAGTTCAAACATCTTTAAACATCTAAGTGATCACAGTTATTTCCTGTTCTGAGAACAAGGAAACAACAGGTATGGGTGAAATGGAATGTGTACATTTGTAATAGTAATCACAGTAACTGTAACATTAACATTATAGAGAGGCATGAGATATTTTTGCCTTTCAGTTAGCTAAAAGGTCCCTACTCTGTACTTAGCAACGTGGAAAACTAGATCCCACATTTGGCAAAAACATGATTTCCAGATTCACTTGAAGTATGCCAAAATATATACATAAAATATTCATGTGACTTAAGAGAAGGATAAGAAGGATCTTAAAACCAAGATTAACTAGTTTCAACTTTTCTCCAACATGTAAAGCCTCCTGCCAAACACAGATAGCTATATAGCAGAATAATTCTCTGAAAACACTTAAGTACAACAGAATCTAGTTAATGGAGTAGTTGCTGGCAGTTAACGCTACCCCACCTTTGGAAATTCTTACTGCTCATCCTATGTACTGTATTTTAAACACAACCAGAAGCATATTTTTCCTCTTTTAGACTTAAAACATTGTGTCATTCACTTTTTTCAGACCTCACCTCTCCAAGTGACGAGTATGATGCCAAAGGAGTGGGAGTCAGTGAAGAAAATGTGCTTCTGAAACAGTAGACCTTTAATAGCTTACAGTATTATTACTGGGGCTGCAATTCAGCCAGTTTGCTGACAAATTTAAGGATCTAGGTTTCACAAGCTAGTGGAAGCTATGCTCACCAGTGCTAGTAGAGAAACTATCTTTTTATATGTTCATGTGTTTTGTGTGTTGTTTGTTTGTTTTTGTTTGTTTGTGTTTTGGTTTGTTTTGTTTCTTTGTTATTTTTCATCTGGTTTTATTTGTTTGTTTGTATTTGTTTGTTGAATTTTATTTATAAATGATTCCTTCCTATCAGAATATGTCAGTATTTATGTACACAGATTACTATTTCTTACTGATCTACACCCTCCATGAAGTTTTCTACTGCTAGAATCAGATCATCAGTGGCATCCTGGTCTGGTCAGCTCTGGCTCCTTCCCTGAGCTGCAAGGTTTTGTGCAAGGCATTCACTCCGAAGCCATCCTTGCTAATCCTGGCATTTACATGCTAACTAATTCTATGATGACCACTTAACTCTAATATACTGAGTGCTGAGGGAAAAAAATGACACAACCTAAACAGAACAGCATCCTTAAACAGACCAGTATCACACTTTTGATGCTTTATAGTGTTTTACATGAGAATTTTATTTCTGTGAGAATGCACATGCTCTGATTTTGATCTTTTAATATTTCTGCATCCCTTAGGTTGTATTCTTTCACTCCAGAATAACTCTTGTTGTGATAGATGAACTGGAACAAGTGTAGGCTTCCTCACAGCCACTTCCTGTCAAAGTGCCCTGTGCTAAGCAGCAAGCTGTGCAGTCAAATGGAAGAAAGCACAAAAGTCCACTTTTCCCTTATCTCTTCCCCATGGCAACCTGACCAAGAACAGTGACCCCCAGCAGCACAGCTGAGGCCTGAAACTGTGCTGACTTACTCAGAAAGAGCATCTCCTGACCCCAGCCTGCAGAACCCAATGGAAATATGTGACCTGTAACTGCAGAACCCCTTGTCCAACGTTGCATTTGTACTGTATGCAGCCAACACAGGTCAGGCCCTTTCAGAAAGCTGACTTAATGATTCTCAAATCTAATTTAAAGTGAACCAGTGAACTTAGAACTATTCAGCAGGCAGGTTCTGCAATTAGAGGGATTTACATTAAGCAGTCAAAAAAACCCCATAGAAATATCTCACCTCCTTGAATTAGGTTTTGTAACCGAATACTCTTTCTCATGCATGACCTTTGTTAGTTACATGTAAACTGAACTGATGGTGAGTCATTGAGCTAGCAAATTAGCTACTGGTAGCTGTTGACAGGCTCAGCAAGTAATCGACCACATTTTCAAACAAAAATAAAATCATCGTGTAGGTATTGTACATTACTCACTTCATATGTACTTCTTGTCCTTAATGACATTCAGAAACCATTGGCAGCAAGAAGAGGAAAAACAGGACATCTTGGAGTTTTCACACTCTCTACCAAGTGTAGTCAGAAATTTAGCACCATAAGTTTTGGTTAAAGAGCAACAACAGTATCTGTTTGTTGTGTTTGTAACTACATAAGTAATAGAATTGACCTCAACAGTGAGTAGTAAAAAGAAAACTCTAATTCCCTGCTTTGGTTAAAATTGTTTCAGTAGAACTACATCCTATATTACAATCTTTCTGCACAACCAGCTGTCTTGTGGCAACAAGGTAGACCAGCAGTTCATTACAAGAACACTGGTTCTGTCATTAACTCTTTGAACTGTATTAGTAATTTGGAGCACAGCTAATCAGGAATCTGAATGCATTTTTGAGTGAGAGCACCTTACAGTTAACAGCTCTGAGGAATATATATGGACAGCATTAATGCCAGAATGAAGCTCAAAGGTGGCTGTTGAACAGATTTGGCTCATCTTAAAATCTGTCCATTTAATCTATGGACATCTCTAGAGCAGCATCCAATCACAGCCGATCTATCAATGAACACATTGCTGTGGTCATCACAGGCGTTCAGATGAGCTATATGATTAAAATTGGGTTTGGCTGTCCCAATTTAATCCTTTCTTGTAGGCAACATGTCCATATATGGCTCCAGGGTGCAGAGCATAATGCCCTAAACCAGCAGAAAACACACCATGCTATGGAAATAGTGATGATAAAAAACCAATAACTTAACACATAAAAATATTTTCTGCTACAAATACTCTTAAATTTTAAAACAGCTTCCCTTTTGCCTGTCTAGTTTCACCTTTTCTCTCCTTTTGAAGGCCTTTTGGCATTTTTGCTGGTCCTCTGAATCTAACTATTTTGCCTCTCTTCCAGTATGTTACCCAACTCTGTTGTTCCTTCCAGTATTTGGCATTTGCTTTGGAATTATGTTTGTCCATCTGTTATTTGTCCTTTTGGTGATGTATTCTGCTGATTCCCATTTGTTCCTCTCAGCTTTCGCAACAATTTGAGCTTCTGAAGTGTTGTGGCATCACTCAGCTCTATCTCAGCCCAGGAGAACATTTGTACTGAATGACAGAAGAAACAAAAAATTTCCTAGACTGGTGTTTCTTTTTATTTAGGAAACACAGATACACCTTTTTCCAGTTGTCATTCCCACTAGCTGATTTCGCTGGTTCAAAGAACATGTAGTGCAAGGGGCTTCCTTCTATTTTGGTTTCTGCTTTGCTCCTTCCATCTTTCTGGATGTTGGTAAGCAGTGTGAAATCATAAAAAGGCTACAATGTCAGAAGATACTCTTCCAGTCTTGACTGCACTTGCACTTTTCTGACATGTCTTTTTTCAATTTGAGAACACGTCCACCCATTTTATTAACTCTTCATGCAACTTACTGGCCTGATCTGGCCTAAGGAGAACCACAGCTCCACCCATTCACTTTTATATATATTTTTTTCCACAGTAATATCTTTTTTATCCCTTAAAAAAAACCCAAAAAACCAACACTCAACTCCCTGCATGCATTTGCTGAACATGACCTTTACTTGGCATGACTTCATTTTTCAGGCTTAGAACATTTTGTAGACAGAATTCTAAATTTGTCAGCTCACAAGTTGCCTGTGCACAGCAGTATGGTATGACTAAAGGGATGCTCAGCTATTGATCAGTAACACAGGTTCTGTTTTTTCCCCCACCACAGCTCTGAAAGCCCATTCTAAGGTCACACTATGACCAGCCCTAATGCACTAAGCTTTAGCAATTATAGTGGGTTTGCAGAGCTTTGTTTGACTGTCAGGCTCTAGGTAGGACCATGTCTCTTTTTACATTTGGCTTGGATTTAGACTCATCTGGTAATGCAGTCTTATTGGAAAATCGGATTTCTCAGGAAAACAGAACATCCTCCTGGAAAGCCCGATTTTTTTTTTCTAAGTGAGGGTTTAGTTTGTATCACTGGCCCTGGAAAGATATGAGTGGTATAGGTGAATTAAGGATACTTACCTAACTTTATTTTCAGCTTTTAAATTAGGCATTAGTTAAACTCTTTAGTTAGGTGCACTGAACTCAAGTAATTTCTGGTCTCACCCCACTGAAAATCATGTCAATTTTGCCAATAACAATAAGAGACTGGTATTCAATAGCACTTTTCAGAGCAGGCCTGTCTTTGAAAGGAAGGAACTTCCTTCTCTTCCTTCTTTCCCTTCCCACCCCAGCCAAAAAGCTCCAAAGCCCACAGCTTTCATTACATAGATACTCAGTATTAAGAATAATTTATGAAACTTTTATGATGTGGGTAGGATGCTGGTTTTGATCAAATCACAAAATTGGGAAGCCTGAATTTGTAAAGAAACCCTGAATAAAGCACTTGTGGTATGAGCAGGTTCATTGGGGTTTGTACACAATTTGCACATGCAAATTGGAGTATGCAAGCTCATTCTGCTCCTGAGGATACAAATAAACTTTAGATCACACAAAACAGATAGACGACTATTCCTACAGAGAAATTATCCCTTCATCTTTGAAGTCCTTCTGGAAATTCGATATAATCAACCAGATCTCATCCAGATGGCCCAGTTATGCCTTTGAGTTCTAGCAAAGGCATGTAGAGACCACATGAGTGTCTTTGGGACTGTCTCACTGGCCAAGTACACTGGAACATGGAGCAGTAAAATTAACATTAGCATTATTATACAATGGACATAAACATGACAGCATGAATGAAAAGGAGGCAAAACCTACTACTAGTACTGTAGATAATCACCGTCTGATTGGAATCATTAATCAATTGTTATTTAATATGATTCTAGTCTAAAACCATAAAATGTGTACCCACAAAACACCCTTGGACACCCAAGACATGTTAAATGGAAGAAAAACATAAGTGCTAGGTAACACATTTACAATTACAAGAAAGAGGTGTGAATACTGCAGTAATGACAAATGTATGCAGTTAATTACAGTTTCAGTGTTGATGATAAAAGGCCTTTTGGAAACAAAATTAATGTATGACTTTCGAAGGAAAGGCCAGGTATAACCAGATAACAATTGACCATTCAGTCTAACATGGTCAGCAATCATTAAATCACATCTCATTCTTATTCTTATTCTTATTCTTGTAATACATCAATCCAGAAGTTGTCATCACAGTGAGAGATGTCGGCTTATGAAAGTACTAATCAGCTGATACATGCAAACATCATTATTACACACACTGCAACGTACAAGGAGAGCCACATTGTCTTTCTAGATGCTATTCCAGTGAGATGTACAAATCTAATAATTTTTCTCTGCAGGAGGCTGCTTACCTTATATCATCATGTTACAAGACTTTACACTTTTAAAATAATTAAAACATTCCAGTTACAGCCATGTCACATTCAAACTGCAGCAGCTATAGGAGGATTATAGTCAGCCTCCTGTACTGAATGCAGGTTAAATTTGAACACTTGCTGGCTCTAAGCTGGTTAGAAGCATTGCAAAAGTGAGATTTAACTTTGCTGTTTGGTAAAGGGGAAAATAGAGGAATCTCTAAAGACTACTAGCCCTGTACAGTACACGTTGTTAGTCAAAAGAGAGAATGGTAATTCTACATTATAAACAAGAGCACATTCCTCTCTTTTTATTCCTGAGAGCTACAATTAAAGGATGCAAGTCATAAAACAGTGTGTTATGTGATGCATTGTTTTTAATCTCGCTGCCTTGTATTATATATCAGGTTCATATAATTCTTCCGACAGGAAAAGGCTTGTTCCATAAAAATACAGACTCCTGCATCTGAAATATAAGTTCACGCACAAGCAAGGTATATATCACCAAACCAGCAAACTAACTCACTTACTTAATACACTAAACTTCAAGTTCTTCCTATATTATGTGAAATGGCTTGAAACAGGAGGCAGCTGCCAGGAAACATCACTGCTTCTTTGCTCAAGAGAGACAGGGGAAGGAAGAATGAAGAAAAAAATTCCCTCGATGGATGCCACAATAGCATGTCTTTCATTATCACCCTGTGTCAAGGCACTGTGTAATGTTCATTGTGCATGCATAGTAAATTACTATTTACCTGCCAGTGCCTTTGATAAGTCAGTCTTTTCTCCCTCTTTTCGTCCACACAGCATGGAACAGTGAAACCTCTTTGCCTATAATTCTTATTAAGGTGATACCTTTTCTGAATAAGAAAGTACACACTTCCAAAGGAGGCATTCTCTTGGGTTTTTAAGGGCCATTGTTTTTATTGTTTTCCTTTTATTTCTCCCACCCTGCTGTGTTTTAATGCTATAGTGACTTCTGTGTATACAACTCTCATATTGAAATGTCTGCCGCAGATATATGCAATATTAAAGAGTGCTTATGAATTTTTGACATCTAATTAGTCGCTACCCAGTTAACATGTCAAGACTCAGAGGGATTAGGGAGTCAGCCCTTTCTGAATAAGTTAAAGCTATGCCCTGTCCTTTTCATGTATTATTCTTTAATGTAGGTGGTGATTATTTTGCTGTGATTAATTGATGAAGCTCATTGGTCTGGCAAGTGTTACAGAATTCACCATTCTTCACTTTTATTTCTCTCTGTAGGGCTTTCCCAGTTATTTGAAAGGAATTGGTTCTATTCGGTCCGTGAAGTCTCATTGTCTTTCCTCAATACATGCACATTGGTTTCTCTTAAGATTTAATCCATTTAATTTTATATCTCTTTGACTATAAAGGAAGAAGATAATCAATAATGCTTGTTTTATTTTAAATCATATGTTGCAAATAGGATTTTAGTAAGGTGGTGTTTATTTTTATTTTTGATATACACTTTTAGACAAAAATAAAGACGTGTTTTGCAGGATAAAAATAGATTTTAACAGGTTTTTTTTGTTTGGTTTTTTTGGTTGTTTTTTTTTTAAATTACTTTATGAAGTCCCCCACATTCAACAAGGCTTGAAGGATTTCAGGGTTTTCTGGTGCCTTACTGTTATCACTATTTCACCCAGTCAAATTGTGGGATTTTTTTTTACATTATGAGTGGATTTTTTTCTTAGAGATGTTATAATATTCTCTGTTGTCAGCTACGGGGAATTATATCCATTTTATCATCCAAATGGAAACCTTAATTATACAATCTCTGTTTTTCATGTGCATGTTCTTTTATAAAAAGAAAGAAAAAGGGGGGGGAGAATGTTGGGACAAATCTTTAAACACCTGTAGAAATCTAACTGACGCATATTTAAAACAATGTGATCACTCATAAATTCAGTTGTGTGTCAAGGTTCCTGCTGACCTGTTGTGCACTCCAAAGGAATGTTCCATTGATTATATACAGCTGTGGATGCTCAGAAAGAAACAGCGCATATGTGTGCTTCATGGTCTGATATATTTGTTATATTCCCCTCTGTGTAAGTGATATTGGGTTCTATATAAAGAAACAATAAAAACGTATGCTGAGCACATAATGGCTGTGCCGTTTGCCTACACAGGCATCGCACCACCAGGATTTAACTCACTGCTTTGTAATGGGGAAGATCTACCTTAGCTATGTAAAAACATAAACACACACACACACACACATAGTTCTTTTTTTTTTTCTTTTTTTTTTTTTTTCCCCTTTCTAAAATACTATGAAGCAGCATCCTGCTGTATTGCATTGTTTTTTGAACATGATTTCAATGTAGTTGGCTCAAGAGTTTTGGGCCTTGTAAAAGTGCAGCCCAGTCAGGCAGTTTCCCTGAAAGGATAAAACCAGAAAAGGAATTTGTAGAGCACAATGCAAGAGGTAAACCTATAGATATGATTATGGAAATAGTTAATCATGCACTGTGGCTACTGAGAACTTTCTTCAATTTCCCTACCTCTCCATTACAAAGGAGCTGAACAAAAGGCCCTTGCCATCTGACTTCATTTCTGCAGCCTCCTGGTTTTATGGACAAATAATTACTTTTCACAGAGCAGAATCAATCTCATTATGAACTTCCACTATTCAAATCTGTAATTGGGACAATAAGAGAGCTCCAATCGGTTTATCCTCTTTTGAAATGAACAAACTCCTGCATACACTCCTAAAAATTGTATCGTTATAAATAGACCTTCCTCTGCATAGACAGTTTTTAATTACAATCCTATGTGCCAGTCAGGGTTTGTGCTTTTTAATGTACATTTGGGGGACTGTTTCTAAGGTACTTAGTAGCTGAAAATGTATAAACAATTCTCTGTTACCAGACTTCAAAGGAAATTGTTCTGTGTGAGGGAAAGAGGAGACTCAGATGGACCAGGAGGTTTTAGCAAGGTGCCCCTCCTTAACCTCCACCTGGGTTTGTTTGAGAAAAATGTTGGATCTGGAGGTTATTGTGAAGAAGCTGAAAAGAGGAGTCATCGCATCCTCACACACCATCGAACCACAACCCCTTAGGAACAAAAACTGACATCGACCCTGCCACAGAAAGAAGATCCATGAGGCAACAAGGAAGGGAAATAAAACTGAGTGGGGTGGGTGCATCGGCTGAAGGGGATGAGAGTATGAAGGAAGGGGGGAGCAGCATTAAAAGAAATATCAATCAATTGGAGCATATTCACTTTCTCCTGCACAGTAGATTCTATCACAAGAAAACACTGAACTTTGTAGTGTTAGCAGCAGCTGAAATTTAGAATTATTGTTTCCTCCTAACAGAAGACTCATTTTCCACGGCCGCATTTGCAGCATAATAAGCTTTTTGTTATTTTTTCAATTAGAGTCAATTGACCTAACAAAATGGTTGGCAATTAAGTGATTTTTGTAATGGTCCGGGGGTAATTTAGTCGAGCTTGTCAGCTGTGTTTCATGAAGCCGAGATGTCTTTTTTTCCCACTGCCTCTCTCTCCCTCTCCCTCACTTACTCTCTCTCTCTCAAGCATAATGGCTCATAATTTCAAAATCTTTTCCTTCTGTTTCCCTCACAATAATTCGCAATTACAGGAAGTTGTTGGAGGTGATTTTTTTTCCTACCTTGCTTTTTGAGACAGTAATTTTAAATAAAATGTACATACTTGTAAAAAGGGGACTATTACAGAAATCACTTTTTGTGTAAACTCAATTATTTTATGAATAGTGACACCAGTTTCTGCTGGGTTCAATTCCTAAAGGCTGATGCATTATTATTTTCAGGGTAAAAGGTTTTGAACATTTAGAATATTTTTTTTCAAATCAAACCAGTATTCAGGAAGGTAAACAACAACTTAAATGATGAGGAGCCTTGTAGTAAAGCTCACAGGTATATGAGAAGAATGAGAATGCCATTAGGACATTTGAACAATAGTCTGCAGCTACTGGACTTTATCTTCTGCTATGATTTATGAAGGGATTCATCATTTGCCTAATTGATTCATTTTCTTAAGACAACATCTGGAGTTGCAATTCCTATTAAAGTGCTGTAGTTAGATCTGATGACTAGATCAGATGTTCTTTCATTTGTATTCTTTTTATTATCTGTTTCTGTAGCGTACACATACTGGAAAGTAAAGCCACGCACCCATCCACCAATGAATCCGGAGACTTTCCAGCATCTGCCTGCAAACGGCTGTCTACTTTTGATTTTTAAATCCTTTTTTTTCTCATCCCCAACCATGCCCAACATTTCCCCTGTTTCAAGAGTCACCTTCCTAGCCGGCGGGATGCGAAAGATGCGCAGCTGCCTGGAGCCGCGCTTGCGGCTGCGTCCTCGGCAGCCGGCAGAAGGGGGCACTGCTGGAGCAGAGCAGCCAGCGCCTCGCCCTCCTGCCCGCCCCTGCCTGCCTGCATCCTACCTGTCCCCTTGCCAGTCCCCTGCCCCTCTCCGCCTCTGGCAGGACCCGGTTTGCCCCCTTGCGAGCTCTCTGCCTTCTGCCTGCCTGCCCCATGCCTGCTGCCCCTGCCTCCCGACCTGCCCTTGTCCTCTGCCCCCGCCTGCTAACCTTACCTGCCGTCCTGCCTCTGCACTCACTGCCTGCCTGCCCCTCACCCTCTGCCTGCCCCCTGCCTATCTGCCTGTTCCCATCACAAGATTACATCGGAAAAACTCACCAGGCACAGCTCGGAGGCCCCCAGTGCAGTTGTTTTAGTCCCATGCTTGTACCAAAGGCAGAGCAATTGCCGTTGGGCTGAGGGTTGTGTCACTAGTGGAAAAACCCCTGCACTTTACACTCCTGATGCTGGTTTGCAACTGACAGGGGATGGCTACTATTTTTTTTAATTTTTTTTTTTCCGATGTCATAATTATTTGTTGGTGGCTGAATTGTATTTATTTATGGTATTAATTTGTCTCATTTCACGTTCTGAAAGCTTCTCATCCTGCAGTTCTGTATCACGTTTTCAGCTAAAGTCTGTGGGCCAAAGTCTGAGAGGCATTTTTTGCCTTCGTCTTTCTTTCTTCCTCTCCTGCATCGAGCACCTCTTGGAACTGGGTTGTGAGAGACTGGCCTTTCATCTTGCCTATTGGGACAGCAAGGTCTGTGTGCATTATACTCAGTAAATATTACTTTCACATTTGGATCTCCACTCATTTCCCTTATGACCCCTGACAGTCTTCTAGAGTCTGATTATAAGTCACTAGAGTCTGGACAGGGCTGGAGCCTCCTAAGGCTTTGATTAATCCACTGCACCTAGCCTTTCTGTGACTATAAAAGGAAAAGTTATGATTCTGAATAAGCATCGTGCGGAAGAAAGAAGCAAAAGCGTGAAGTATTAAACTTTCATCCAGCACCATAGGAGAGATGTAGTTATTAAATTTCAGCTGCTTATCAAACTGATATGAAAGTCATTTTGCATGATTGCTTTGCATCCTCAAATCTTCTGCTTTTATTTGCAGTGCATCTCTGCGCTTTCTTATTAGAAAAATACTCAAAGGATAAAAAAGCTGATAATATTATTCAGTTTTGACAATTAGGTAGAAAAAACATTTTAAGAAGTGCTTTTTTTATTGCAGCTAGTAATAATAGTGGTGGTCCTCCTGGTAGCAGTCTCTTCTGATGCTACCCAGGGTGATGCTAGTTTTACCCTGTAATGGCTAAAGCCCTGATGGCTAGACTGGTAAAGCTGTTAAGGAGCGTGAGTCAGGATGTCATTCTCAATATTACAAACAATGTATGCAGCCACAGGTTTTTTCTGCTTTCAGAGGTCCGTATGTTATGGCCTTTTCACTCCCCACTTTCTACTGCAAAGATTCACAGATGGACTGTGGCTAGTGCCTGTGCTGAGAAGGTCAAGGAGGAATAGCACCTTCCCTGCTTTACACACCCTGTCCTGGGCTTGCCTGCAGCTGCTGTCCATCCCCTCAGGATCACTGTCGCGTTAGCCACTTCAGCAGACCTATCTCTGCCTATTTATAACCAATCTCCCATATGTTTTAGCTGCCCGGCAACTGCCTTTAATTGTTACCTCCCCACACTGTGGTTCCTTTCCTGTTTAGCTTAATCTGCTCCTGATGCTTTGCGTGTGAATTTATGCAAAGCTGTGAGCGTTCATGGGAATACAGAGCTCTTAGAAGATGAGAGCAACTCATCCCATCTCCCACAACTCTCCCTTTTCCCACTGTGGGTTTCCACAACTTGATGCTTGGTTGTCTTCTTTCCAACAAATGTTCCAACCATTTCTTCAGTACTCTCCCTGCCTTCCCATTTTCTGTCAATGCTTCCCCATCTCCTGCTGGGTTTTATTCCTTTATGATTTAATTCACTCTCGGCAATTGTCACAAAGCTGATGGCTCTCTAGCACTTATCTCTTTATCTTTGGTTGCTACCTTCTGTCCAGTCCTTTTATCTCATACTATCTACCTCATCACTGGCCAGATGTCTGGTCATAAACTCAGGATAACAAAAATGCAACCTCTTTGAGCTGTTGCTTCTCCTGCATAATAAAGAATTATTTCTCTGTTGCATGATGCTGGAGGATATTAGCACCATACCTACTCCTCACACGTTCTCTTCCAGATCAATTTTTTACAAATCAAGTCACTACCTTTCCAATCTTTATGAAACATATGTCTATCATATTAAAAGACTTCCTTAGATCATGCTGTCTAGATTTTACTTCTCTTCCCCAGGCCATAAGAACTTTCTCCCGTCTGAATTTTTACACCTCTACACTGCTGTCCTCTTGCACAGCAATTTGCTCAATGTACACTGACAGCTTAGGCAAATGGTTTTATATACTTTTTGATGCTGAGAAGATCTGGAAAGAAAAAGTTCTCCACCCTGATAGAGGAATTCTAGCGACCATCCCCATGTAACATGTCTTTTAATTAGCTATTGAGCTGTCCTGAATTCAGATTAGGATGGTTCAAACTGTAGCTCAGGGACTGATTTTCTTTGTCCCCTAAGTGATCACGTACACTTTCCCCAGTGCTCAGCCATCCACCATAATCTTGGTCCTGGGTGAAGCAGTGACATTAGGGAGTGATGCAGCTGTCCAAGTGAGGTACAGAAGCTGGAGACATCTGGGCTGGGAAAAGGGATGAATCGTAGAGGAAATACTTCATCGGAAGAGAGGGGAGAAATAACCATAGTGTTAGGAAAAATATTCTGACAGTGAGATATGCTAAGCTGGGGGGGAGGACGACATCTTTTTTGCAGGATTCATCATCAGAATATTTTTATTACTGTGTTGTCCAAAGTACTTTACAAATTCTAAGGTATGATTGTATCTTACACCTTGGCAAGGAGCAGAACAGATGTCCTTATAAAGGACAATTTAATCAAGGAAAAATAACAATTAGGCAGGAATTTGCTAAAGGAATCAGCAGCTGTAACTCATGGTCAGCCCAAAAATGTAGAAACAAGCTGGATGAGTTTTGCTGTGCTGACCTCTGACTTCTCAGTCTTATATAGTTTTTGCACCAAATATTGCTTTAAAGAAATAAGGTAAAAAATACTATCTTATTTCACTGGCCAGGGGCTAATATTTTCTCTCTGAAAGTTGATAACTTTCCATTTTTAACACAAAAAAACAAAGGCAAGTCACATGTTGAAAATATATATAATGTCCTCTGAGGAGTGCTTTAACATGCCCAGCAGTATATTCCCACTTTAGTCCTAGAAGAATAAAATTACAGTGTGTAGCATGGCTGGCACCATGCTTCCATGCCGTGCAGACATTAGAGCAGAGGTAATAATTCACATTGAATAGTTTAGTCAGTAAGTTTAGCCCTTTTTCTGCTTATGGGATCTCCATGGCAGACTGAGGTTTCCTTGAGTTTATTATGCAAAAGAATTCAATGAGATCTTTTTTCCTCTCTACGTATTTTTAATTGCTCAGGAACACTTCTCTGTGAACATTCACCAATCATTTCTTGAGCTTTGTTAGTTATGACTGCTTTGATGAGTCACATGGTATTGATTTATTTTTCCCATGTGTTGAGCATGCAAAAACTTCTGGGACACGTATTCATGTGTATGAATCTAAGATCCAGTTTCCATCAATACTTGTACATGCTATTCTGAAATTCTCTATGAATAGCCACAATATTAATTGAATCATACAAATGTCCTTAGAAAGCAAGCACAACTAGGAAACAATATAGTCGATATGAATTCATTCCTAAATTCCAGCAAAAGAACACTGGTTGATATGAATCCCTTTCTAAATTCCAGTGAATGTACAAGTGTTTTTTTAATAGCATTTACCCAGCTATAGTAGATTATAGGAAAAATGTTGTCACACTGCTCTCCTTTCATTCCATCCTGTGTTTCTTTCTCCTTGTGAAGTAGCTAGGGGAAGGAAATAATAGCAAATCTTCCCCCACAAAGAAACAGGATTAAAGTAAATGTCTTTGAGTACCAAATACCCAACTCCCACTTTTCAAACTCAGACGTAATACATTGCAGTTGTACCTCGGAGGTATAGTTCGTTCAGCATCTACCTGCCTCCAGGATGAGGATTCAATTAAGAAATATAAAAGATAATGTGGTGCTAAAGGGACAAAAGTATTTTTGAAACCCTACCCAGGCTTTCTGTAAATAGAGATACATTTCTTTGAAAGCAAACATTTGCTGTTAAAATGCAGCAGTTTTCTATTCTGTGATCCTCCACTCCAAATTATAAAAGAAAATATATAATGGAGCGTAAGAGCTAACAGATGAGAAAAATACACCTTCAATGTGAATTTCCCCCTCCTAGCTACAAGGCACTATCCTCAAGAACCTCACTGTACTTGCAGACTGTTATGGAGGCGTAAATTACCTACCCTTCACCACAATTCTTCATGGCTTTCTGTGGAAACCCTGGTTTATGTCTCCATGCTGCCCTTCCTTGAATATGTGTATGGTTTAAACTATTCCAGGCCTTTCAGTGGGTGATGGAAAAGATAGTCTTTAAATCAAGTTACTTGATTCAAGAGTCTGCCAGACTGTAATATCTTTGATGCGAGACCCCTAGGAGAGTGATCTGTCCTTTGAGGACTTCCAAGGCTGAGACTAATTGCACCAGTGCTTACACTGACCATGTATAGAATCAAATCTCTCTGTCTTTGTTCTCACCACATGGATTTTTTTTCTTTTAAGACTTAGTGATCTTCCCCTTATTGTTATCTACCACTGAAACAAATGTACTTCATGGCAAAATAGGAAAAACAAAACAAGGTTCTTCTTAACTTTGATTTGAAACGTCCAGCCTGGCACCAGCCTAAAAAGTCATACTGCACAAGTATCTTGGATCAGAAACTGCACATCACCCATTTGCTATGCTCTGTACTTTTCACCATTATTACTGAATTTCTTGCAGTTTTTTTCCTGTGGTGCCATCACCTTCATATCTTCGTGTTTTGCAGACTTGATTGAAATGGTCTTCGCTATGTGAAGTGAAATAGTACCCTTTCTTCATTTTGGGAACTGAAGGAAAGATGTGACAAATCATCCTTATTTGTGAGATGAAAGATATGATGTCACTCCATCTGGATATTGAGCCGTTGACCACTTCCTTCTGAATGCAACAATTCAAACAATTCCTTATCCATTGAACAGTCACCCATCAAAACCATACCTCTTCAATTTAGAAAGAAGGATGTTGTGGGGGACTGTGTCCTCTGCAGTGTGACAAGTGCACATCTGAGGGCCATGGAGCCAGTATGAAATCCAGTCCTTATCAACCGTCATAGTGCATAAACCCAAGTGGGCCAAATTGATGCTGCCAGGGCAGCTTTAATCCAGACATTTCTCAGTTTTTGAGTGCTGAACTTCAGAATGTCATTGTTTGATTTAAATTTCATGGATACAACCCCTTGTGCTTTGGAAAAATAAGAATTGATTAAGGGAAAATGTCATTATCTACAACAGTTCTTATCTCCACACAGAAGTGGCAAAGGGCTGTTATCTTTTGCGTAGCTTCATATTAGGCATGGGATGGAAACAAATTTGAACAGAAGTTACTGTTATTTTGGTAAACAGCACAGTGAAATCAGAACTCAGTACTAGTTAATTTAGGTTTACATCCAATAGAGGTGGATGGATTAGATTTCCTCTTGTTCCTTCCACCCAGAACATCCGTTTGCTCATTTTCCTTTCTGGTAGCACTTGTGCATACCTTTCTTCCAATTTCTCACTCACCTATGAGCTTATGTCCACCTCCTGCTTGTTTAGTCACTCTCCTCTCACCTGTGGTCACTGCTTATATTTTCCCTTCTTTTCTATTCCCATGCCCCACATACTTCTCTACGTCACCCAAAATTTCATGGTTGCCATGTTTCTAAATGTTCTCACCAGTTTATTACAGCATATTCTGGACCTTCATAGTTTTTCCCATTTTTTTCCCTATTTGTCAGAGCTAGAGGATATGCACATACAGATCTGTGCATGCACATTAGCTCTATGTCCAATGTGGTTGTTCTTTTTGTTGTTAAACAGAAGCTCTGCCAAATCCCCCTCTCTTAGAGCTCCCTATTCCCAGGTTTCTTACACCCTTTCCTTTCACTCTTTTACTGACTTTCTGTGTGAAGTCAAGCTTTTTCCTCCCCCTGAACATCCCTTGGATTCCATCAGGAGCAGAGGAGATCAAAGCTCTCGTCTCTTATTCCTGGATCCAGAGATTCATCCAGCTCTAGCAAGCAAGAGCAAAATCCTGCTCAAGTGGCAGTGCTGTGTATCTTGGGGGACCTGGTGTATCCATGCAACCTGATTGACACATACAAACTGACAACCATAACAAGCCTCTAATGAGCATAAATACACTTTATATTTTTCCCCAGCAGCTTAAGAACTGACCAGTTTTCAAGACCCAGTTTTAAAGTGCAGAGCTATTAAGAAAACAACTAAAAGGAATATGTATTTTTAAATATTGGCAAACAACATATTTTCCATAATCTTATTCTCAGAAGTGAATATTCACCTGAAACAGAGCCATACACTAGAAACCTTCTGACCTAGATGTTAAATTCTGGCAAAGCAATACTCACTGGAAGCATATTTCTCAACAGAAAATATCAAGCCATCTTCATTACAGATGTGACTGCTTCCAGTGTTCAAGAAAAACTAAATTTCATGCTAAAGAAAGATGCTGTATTAAAAGCCCTTGAAAATGAAATTATCTAATTAATTAGCAAATATAAGCTGGATGGTTTCTTTTTCCTAGGTTTGGCCTATCAATATGTGGCATTCCTAACATACTGGTAAGATTTAATTTCTATCCATTTGAACTTTTAATGTTTTAATTTCTTGCCAGGATTTATCAGTGAATAATTTTCACCTGTTCCACTGATGGAACTAAATTGTTTCACTGTAAATAAGACATACAAAGTGTACATACTGTAGATCATGCAACATCCTTCTAAGAGTATTCTTCTGGGCACTGGTCACTGCCAGTAAATGTTGATTTCAGACAGGAGAAATATAATTATCTCCATTATAAAGCTATACAATTAACAACACTTGCTACACTGTGGATTCTAGGTTACCATGGTATTGCCCTGTGCCTAGAATAGGAAATAACTGTGGTATATCATATTCCATCTCATGGAAATTACTACTTTTTTACTGACCACCCATGTAGCATTAAAAGTCTCCTGCCCAACTAATTCACCTATTTTAAAGCATATTATGGCTATATTTATTCTCTGTTCCACCTCAAATCACTAGTGTGCCAAGTACATAATGCTGGGTTTTCAAATACTCCAGAGCATATATTTATGTGATGAGGAGGAAGGAGGCATTCAAGGTGGAAGAGGAAAAATGGAAAAGAAGCATGTTGGGGGTATGGAATTCAGGGGATTGTCTGAGGTGCCTCTGTGCAGTAGAAGAGTGATGGGAAAGGACCAAAGGGAAATGTGAACTGTGAGAGGTTCAGTAACAGTTTTCTGAGTACATAGGAATATGGTAGTGGAGGAGACAGGAAGAACAAATTCAACAACGTAAGAGCTGAAGATCATGGAATTGTGGCTGACATGGTGATTGAGCTACAAAGAGGGGCTAACTCAAGAGCTGGATAGAAAATTTCCCTTCCCATCCTTCTCCCAGAAGCAAATAAAACCTGCCTCCCCCTGCAGGGAAAGCTAGGGACTGGTGGAAGATAGGTGGATGGTGGGAACACATTTGGCAACAGAAGGAGATATGTGAATGGAAGAGGTGAGTGGGGTAAAGACAGCAAAAGAAAAAAAAAATAGCAATGAAACAAGGAGATGAGAAAGACAAGGCAGTGTAAACCACTTTGGGATACTGGTCAGCAGGAAAACAAAATTCAACTCTCACATTACAGCAGTTAGTGGAGGATCAGTGGTATCTATATACAATCAGAGAGGACCCTACATGCACTTGATTGAATTTTGCAACTGAAATCTCACTGCCTTATTTGTGAGCAACTCCTCCTTAAACATGCTGACATTCCAGCATCCAAAGAAGAGCTGAGACATGCTTTCAAAAATAAATACAAGTATACACTACCTGATAAGTTCATCTGTTATTGCCCCC
>WUAM01000071.1:15697234-15728120 GCA_024336885.1 Actenoides hombroni
ATACCTAGTGCAGTGTACTAGTGATACCCGATTGGAGCTGATGACACAGTAAAATCTATTTTTAAATGATATGAGTATTCTGGTGCAGAATAAAGCAATGCCATTCACAGTTAAGCTGGCTGTTCTGTCCCTAACTTGTCACTGTGATTCTGGTTACTGCCTCAGTCTTAGAACACTGATTAATATTCTGTATTATTTGTGTTGCAAAAAGGTGGTTTAAGGACAGAATGGCAGCCATCACATCCTGTTGTGTCAAATTTTACCTTCAAAATTGCTTTAATACTAATTCTGAGCTTAATTTTTCAGGGCATTTAAAACAAGTAAAATAGATTCTAAAATAAACTGAAAAATGTCTTTGACTTTTTTGTTTTCTAAAAAAGCAGCTCCTGGTGAAGTGGCATCCTTTGCAGGACTGATTTACAAAACAGCTTTAACCTGAACAGAAAAAGTTAAGTTCACTAATAATTCAGTTACATTTGAGTGCAAGGAAATAGGATAATTTCAAATGTATACAAAGTATCACTAGCAATCTCTTCATTGCCATGTTTTTCTTTTTTATCTTTGGCATTGTGTTGGTTTTTTGTGTGGAAAAAATGATTTCACTAGATAAAGGCATTTTTTTAATGTAAAAATATCTTCTTTTGCAGTATGATGAACAGCCTGTATGCCAATATTTAGCCAAATGCTAAGAAAATTGAAGCAAAACCCTGAAGACCGTAAGAATTATACGAGCAAGCTAAATAGCTCTGCCAGGACTAATACAAAAGGAGAGTTAAACAGAACTTTTTTTTTTTTTTTCCTGAATATGACAAAATGTAACACAAATTGTATAACATATTTTTAAAACAATTGGTTAATATATAAAATATAAAAAATAAATGGATCATTAAAAAGCTTTGCCAATTACTTTTCCTGTCACTATTAAGCATTTTGCCCGAAGCTTTGTTATCATAGTGTTGTACTTATCAGATGAAACGACATGGCAAAACTCCCTGCTTACTTTTCCAGAGCATTGTTCTCACTTTCTGCAAATTATATCGGAGCATATTCAGTACATACATTTATACTAGTGGAAATAACCCTAACATCTTTTTACTGCCTAAATATATATTCCTGAGTGAAAAAAGAAGGGGTTTGTCAAACACAAAAGGGATGGTTTGGTTTTGTTTTAAAGTATAATACAAATAAAGAGATAATTCCGTGACTTTTTTCTGATGTGTCTGCATAAGGAAAAAAAGCCATGAATAAACTCTAAAAAGAGCAATATGTGTACACAATACATGTAGAGCACTTAATCTAAACCCTCCATGTAAAATACAATTAGAGAGTTAATAATGGCAAATACAGTGAAATACTAAAGCTATCCATGAAGCCTATACAAGTGCATTTTTCAAAAAAACACAAACCCAGCATGTTTCAGTAATATGACGCCATCCTTTCCTTAGTGGCATTCTTCGTTGACTAGGCTGATAATGAAAAGGTGTCAGGGAGATTCACAGTTTAGAGTTGTATTTTATTCCTTTCTTTTGTGCTGTTTCTTCCCATTTATGGCTGTTTTCCTGCCTTTGCTCTGTATGAAGGTTATGAAATATTTTAGAGCTGTGTTTTCTTATGAGATATAGGGTTGAATTTGACTTTATTATCTTTACTAAGACCATGCAAGTTGAAGCTTATTCAGTTGAAAGAGACACGATAATATTGTTCTTTCTGATATAAAAACAGATATATTGGCTTTTATAGGATTTTTAGTGCAGATTTCTTCATATGTCCTGGATTTTATAGCTACTCAATTAACTGGATTTTTTGTTTTGTTTTGTTTGTTACCTGTTCTCTTTTTTGAAATAATAATTCAGATTTATCTAAAAGCACATCAAAATATCTTTATCTGTTCCTACTGAGTGAGAAATTCCTTCAGATTAAGGGAGGAAGGGGGAGGGGGAGGGAGGAGAGATGAACAATTAAAAACCCTCAGACCAAACCAGTTTGTCTTCTCCTTTTGTGCAATGCATGTAATGACTGAACTTTTGACTTTAGTTTTTCCCAGGTGCAGTACTGTGGAAAAAGAAACAAATAAACAAAAAACAAAACAAAACAAAAAAACCAAACAAACAAACAAAAAGATCCCCTTTGTGCAAAGACCAGTCTAAGGCAATACCTGGTGAGGAAATTTTTTTTTTTGGGTTGTTGTTGTTTACTTGAAGCAGATAAAACACCCACCTTAAACCCGCCCTCTATTCAGTTCAGCAGCACCTCCATACTCCAATAAACCGTTTTCATTCCATCTGGCGTGCGTTTGCTCTGAAGACATTTTCCTGTCAATCTCTCCTGCCACATTAAAAATCTGTCATTACTATTGCATTGCTGCCTGGCTCCTGAGATTTGTCTGACTGCTTTATTGCTCCTCTCATTTTTTTTTTTCTTCTGCTACAGCCGAGAAGCAGAAATAAAGGTTTGTTGTTGAAACATGGCCGCAAGGAAAGTAGGAGGCACACATCTGTCAAGGTATTACCTTTCTTCAACCAGGGATTAAGGTGTTTTACGGCTCTCGCTACTGAGCAGTCACACTGAATAAATTTTCTCAGTAGAACATAAAAATGAACTCATACATTTTGAACCGGGTTTCATTCTTTCAAGCCAACCCATATAATTATGCAATGGCATCAGTGTTCAGGGGGAAAAAGAAAAGTCAGAAAGGTTTGTGTGCACCCCCCCTTCTCTCTCCTGTACTACCCTTCACATTTACATTATTTAAATGCTTATTAGGAGGGCAAGACTGAGACAATCAGTATTGGGGAGAGAAATGTTTTTTACTCGTCCTTATTCCTGTTACTGGATTCTTTGCAAGGTTAGATGTAGTACAAGGCTTTACTCTCCATGTTTTGTCTCTGTGCTCCCAAAATATGCCTGGCTGTGAATATTCACTGTTAATTCACATCAAAGCAAATCAGTAGAATTGTGATTTCTGAAACATTGTCTTTTGAAAGAAACTGGAAATATTAGCTGCCACATACCCTTCTCATTTCTGCTAGAGACATTAACTTAATGGTACAAATGAAAACAATTTCAAAATTAAATATAACCAGTGCAAGTCGTTGTTACACTAAGACAGAGACATCCTCCACAGTCCTCTGATGGACACTTCTGCATCTCAGTAGAGTCAACTATGAAGTCAAATGTCTAAAGCAGAAGGGTTTATCTCACAAAATAACCATTTGGTGTAGGCAAGTGAAGGATCAGGTCAAATATGTCTGTGGAGGGGAACAATATAAGGTGCTTTATGGTTTGTTGAGGTTTTTTTTTCTGAAGAGAATGATTCAGCTTTTAAATGTGAGGAAGTCCAAGGACAGAAGGACTAACTTCAGCACAGGAACCATAAACATCTCCAAACTTTAAGGAAAAAGTAGTTAAGAAAGAACTACATAGAAGCAGAAATCACACCTCCATCTGTATAAAGGCATCTAGTGCTCCCAGCCTCTAGATAGCTCTGCAGTATCTTCCCACCATCAGTTTGAATTGCTCTCTTCTTTAGGGTCCCTGACTCTTTATGCCCACAGTGCATTCTCTCAGGCTTTCCTTTGGCTTGAGACAAATACCTCCCACCAAAGATGCTAACTAGTGTCATTGCTGACTGACATATTTATCTAGCAGTAACATAGCTCAGTTCAACAGAGAAATATTAGGACCTGCAGTTCTACTGAAAAACTGCTGCTTGAACAAAAGCAAATGAGCTATACCACAGGTCAGCAGATTATCTGTCACTCACTTATTCTTCACAGTGTCTCAAGAAGGTCATAAATCACCAGGATATCTATTCAGTACTGTATTCTCCCATCCTCCACTTTCTGCTGGCTATTGCTTATTTTCCGTCCAATTCAACCCCACAAAGACACAAGGAAAAGTGAACATTGTGAAACCTTACACTTCTTTCCCCAGTCCTCCCATCTCTTCCCTAAATTACATGACTGAATTTATGGCTTTCTTATGTCAGAACAGCACCTGGGAACGCATCGGGTTGGTTTGGGAGGCAGAACTCCATCTCCAACTATTTCCAGGTTCAGGGGAAGGGCCCATCTTCTTGTTCTGCCTTAGTGTAACACCTTACACAATGGGGAATTTAGGGTTGCTACACAGTGCTTCAGTGTAAATGATAAATAATAATGTGCCTGTGGAAATTCTGTTCCTTCAGATGCTTTTTTTATGGCATCCCTCAATGTGCTTCTCTGTCTTAGACTGAATTTACAAGTAGTTGGTCCATAGGAGTAAATATAGAGAGTGAAACAATAGATACTGAGGACCCTGTGTCCACACTGTATGTCTTTTGGGGGGTTATCTCAAACTAATTATAATCTAGTTCCATGGACTAGATGCCCATTAGCAAGTGGAGTACATTAGGTGTGCTTCCAGAGCACAACTTCTGTATTAATTTCATCTGAAAGAAACCAAGTCTGTGATCCCTGAGCCCACTCTGCAGTGCAAGGCACAGCACTCTCAAAACACTAGGGTAAAAGCAGCTGATGCCTCCTCTGGTAACCCTCATGTTTGATGGATCCTGAATGCGACTGATGCTCCTCCATGCACCTCACAGACAGGGTGCTGTTTGGTGGTACAGAGAAGCAGTGCATTAGCCTGCTACCCCAGGTGAATTCTGCAATGCGTATTTAGTGGAACACAAATCATTTGCAGATAATCAACTAAAACAGAGGGAGAGAGAAAGAGAAATATATTCCTGTTCTTATTCCTTTCCCTTATGTTTTTTTTTACACAAAAGAACTCTTGGTGACTTTGTCCAATAGAGCCCTCAGGGAACTTGAAGCCTGTATCAGTGTCACATTTGACTGTAAATCTAAATTATTTACACAGGTCTGGGATTTTTTGGTGGTCTTTCAAAGCCAGGTTTCAATATTTTCCTCCAAATACGTATTTTCTGGCAATGGCCCTTTACCTGCAAACTTGTGCTCTCCTAGAATACATAGTTCAGTGTTAAAAATGTTTTCAGTAGCTGTAGTTTCATTTGCAAAGCCTGTCTGAAGTGGGCAACTGCTTTATACCTTTGGGTGTATTTAAATTACGTATCAGGATCCAGATCAAAGCTGGCAAATGGCTTCTTGCCAAGATACTTCAAAAAGCAGTTCATGTTTGTAGGAGACAACCATAATGGGCCAAATTTTCAGGAAATGTGAAGATACTGAAAGTCCTTTTGGGAACCTCAGATATCTTCTTTCCTTTAAACAAAAAGTCATGGCCCCTATTTTCATTTAAACAAGAATAAATAGGAATACTTGAAAGTAAAGGGAGCTCCGTATCTCCATCCTCATTAAACTGACCACTTGATTTTAATTACCCGGGAAAAACATGACAATATTTTCCCATGGATGTGGAACCTTCACATCCAATCAAAGCAGCTTGAAACTTGAATTTGAATATGCATAACTTCTGTTCCACACAGAGGGATAAGATTCATCAGTATCTGAGACAAGGGTGTGGGCAGCACAGTTTCATTTGGTTCTTGAGGTTATCTGTCCACCCATGGCTGCAACTTATCTAGTCATGCAGTGGTTATCAAAGCGTTACACACAGTCCCTTTGGAACAAGTCCACTTCATGTATTATCTCCATTCTGGGAACCAGGACCAGATACACAGGGCTTTAGTGAGTCGACGAATTGTGCTGCCCACAACGCACTAATTGATACGTACTCTCAAAATAAATTAATTTAAGCTACCCTCACATGACAATTTTAGCCTCCATACTGTCATTCCAGTTAGCATAGATCCACTCCCTGCTCTATGCATTTAGGTCATCTCATCCTCACCTCTTTTTATTCTCCTGGTATCAGTAAAATTAAGTTAGATCCACCTCAGGTATATATACGTAAAGAAGAACCCTTTCTCTTAGTAAAACCAAACATCCTACTCTTCTTCCTTCCCAATAGGAATGTGGAATTCACTTATCCCACTTTCATACCTGTCCCTAACATGCCTCTCCACAGAGCAACTTCAACTAATGCCAGATGCCCAAGGACAGATACTGCTTATAGTGAAGAAAGAATAACAGAGGGCATCTTCAACTAATAAATTTTGAGGGAAAGAAAGGGCATGGAGTTTCCCAGTGTCAAGGCTTGGATTCATTATTTTTACTGATAAAAGTAGCAGCTTAGCCTCGTCAGTTCTCATATCACCTGTCTCTGAAAAAGAGCATGTTAGGTTCTGTGCAGGATGTCCAACTCCTGAAACAGGACTACACTGAGGAAGTATCATCTCTTCCATTCCCCTCAGCTGAGCCTTTTAACACAGACACTGCTTTGTCATGCTTAGGCAGATAGAGATATATCAAGGGAGTTCCCACTCCCATCAGCTCCAGCCAACATGGTACATTCTCCCATGCTTGGTCACATGTGTTTTGAGAAGTTGGCTGTACCCATCACTTGAATGCATCAGGACAGAAAGAAAGACATTAGAGAAGGGAAAGACATCCCCTGAACAGCAGTGAGCTTTGAGAGACATTTCCTACTGTGGGCCTCCTACATGAACTTCAGTGCACTGTGCAGCGTCTGTGCACATCCATTTCCTGCCTGTGGAACCAGAGGATACAGCACCTCCTCTGTCCATTGTCTCTCTAATACTGTGGTGACTGCCATACGAGTACCCAGCAGCACAACCAGTAGAGCAGATGCAGTGATATGTACTTGGGAAAACCATATGGGAACACTCTCAACAGGAGTACTGCTCACATGCTTACAGTTACTCAAATGTTGGTGCAGCTTCTCTGTCACAGTCTCTCATCTCTCCACTGCCACGGAGGAAGTACCATGAATGATTGATGCAGAGAGCTGTGGGCAGCTCTTTCCTGGGTCTGTTCACTTCTACAGAGCATGCACCACCTGTGGTTTGCCTTGTCTTTTCTTTCTCCCCATGCCCTTCTTCCTTCTGCATTGCTTCTAGGCTGGTGGTGATGGTCTGAGAAGGCACATCTTTCTCCTTGGGGAGAATCTGCACTGCTGATGCACAGATCTCAATGCTGTCCATCAGAAAACTACTGTATGCTACATTGCAAGCATGGTGGCAGACACTTAGCAGCATGTTCCTAGGGCTGCAGTTTCTTATTTTTTTCCTCCATATTAATCAAAACTGATATCTACCTTCTTAATTGATCAAAAGCTATGAATTTTGGCGATTAACTTTCTACAGAATTCCAGTCAAGATTGTATGTCTTTCATCATATATTCCCCACCTCCCACTTAGTTTTTGCTCCCCACATGACAAGTGCTGTCTTCCTAATGAACCACATTGGTTCACAAGTTAAAACAAAAAATCTGAAAATGCTCTAATCTTACCTGGCACTGTATGTAATGAGGAGGTGTTGAGAAGGGCAAGAGAGGGATGGGGAGGAATTATCTTTTTAAACCTGACCTGCACCTCTCTGATACCACTGTCAACATGTATCAGAACAACCTCTACAACAGACCATGTTGGAGGTAGCCATGTATCAGAACAACCTCTACAACACCCATGATGCAGGTAACCTTCAAGCATGAGTTTCTTTTTGCAAGCCACCGAGTAGTTTTGAACCCAACTCTGTGTGAGGCTGTTTGAGCACCCTCTCAGTTGCTTCCAGTGTCTTCTGTGCTTCACTGTGCTCAAATGCTTGTGAATTACTACACAGGATCTGCAAGGATAGATTGGTTTCCTCTTCAGAAAACAAGAGCAAGGTGTAAAAGCCCTTCTGGCCACTCTGATCTTTGCCTGTGCATGGTGAAGCAACAAGTTTTAATATGAAATAGAAGAGCTCTTAGCCCAGAACATAGGTAGTGAAGTGGCTGCCCTTGTGTCTCAGCTCAGACTGAAATCAGGCTGGAAAGCCTGAGGTCAGCTTACCCAGGGAAATGAGCCCAACACCGTGACATTTCCCTCTAGACAGTAACTGCAGCACCTCAAGAGGCACTGGGGCTTGGTGGTTGTTTATCCGTACTTTGTGATGCTGTGTCCTGCAGGGCATATTAGAGTCCATGAAATAATGATGAAGCAGAGGGGTAATTAAAAGCCACACTGACATTGATCTGCTGAAATTTCAGAGGGAGCTCAGGGCACACAGGGAGACTATCCATCTTACCTCACGCAGGGCCAGCTTGATTGGCCTACTGAGTATTGCAGATGGTGAGGCTCCTCACCTGTGGCAAGGAGGGCTCCCAGTGCAGCAGCCCTACTGGCTTCACATGACTGCAAAACAGGAGGATGGGGAGCATGTGGTCACAGCTGCCACAGTCTGTCCTTGAAGAGCATCAGAAGAATCATTTAAAGATACAGGTCTGCTTTCCAGTCCTTAATCTTTTATTAGTAAATGGTAAAATCTGTATTTTTACATACAGACAGTTTCCCCTACTAAAGACCCATTAGGCTTTTGGACTTCTTTGCTATATGAATTTGGTCACTATTTAGTATTGATTCTCAGCTAATTCCTTTAGTTTCATCCACTTTTCATTAGTTTATTTTCTTCATTCAAAAAACTCCAGGGGACATTCCACATCGACCACTACCTCTACATGGTTTCTTATTTCATTTTCTAATTCACCAAGGCTAAATAAAAGTTAACTTTAGGTCGATGACTTTCATTCAGATAACAGGCTCTCTTTCTTCAGTTTGGACTTTGAGTACTTTGGATCATTTCTCAACCTGTATCTTAAAGATTACAGGTTTCAAACTGCTTCAGAAGGAGTCTTTATGTCAGAGAAGTGAGAAGTGCAGAGCTCACCAAGTTAACAGTGATGCCATAGTTTTCTTTGGTAGCTGGCATCTTCTGTACATCATTATATAATCACAGGTTTTTTTCATTCTTTTTATAAATCTCAGCCTATTTTTTATTCTTTGCTTCCTCCCACTTCATTTGCTAGTGACAGCTGCTGCTAAAGTTCCCTTACCTCTCTCGGAAAGGAAGTAGGTTAAGAACAAAAAGAAGAACTCTATCAGATTAAGGCAAACATGTGGGCCTTACTGAGAAATGATGCATCTTACAATAGTACCAGCAAAACAGCTTACTTTGAAGACTAAATTGCTAAATATATCCAGAGACTTTTGTGAGCCAAAAGCAGCTGTCTTCTGCTTGTTTTCTGTTGTTAGACTCCTTATGTCCCAAATTACGCAGTCTCATAAAGGGTCAAAATTGATGCAATCAGGATAATAAAATCACTCTGACAAGGCTGCAGTTGATGCTTACTTTATAAATAGGAGTCTGCTGTCTCAGGTTAAGATACGGTAAAGTTCCAGTGAAATGTTAAGCTATTCACAGCACTGTGCTGGTACTAAACTAGGAAGATATAATGTCCTAAAAATATCTTCATGTAAACACATCAGAAATGGAAGGATGGGAAATCCAGAAAAAAAAATCTATAGTCACGTCTTCTGCATAGGAAAATGGTAAGACTTTGCAATATTTAATTGGAGGCTGACAAGGAATTATTATCACCTTTAAAAATAAAGTGAACCAGATCCTCAATTAGCATGGATTTCATCTATGCTAGGGAGATTTTTACAAATCGAACATCATTTCAACTGTACTTCAAAAGTGACAAGAACTCCTCTGACCAATCTATTTTTTATTCTTCTAAAGATAAATAAATCTTGCGACTTCTGATCTAGAGAGAAAAATAATACAGGTCTCTGATTTTGGACAGAAAGTCTGATTCTGGTAGTTTCTATGCACAGATATAATTATCTTTCTTAGTAGACCTGTTCATATGCATCTATCCAAGCTGCCATTTTCCATATCACTGTTTTCAGTTTAGAGGACATCTCATTTTTCCCAAGATCTGCATGCATTATTCAGCTGCAAAAGATTACCTAACCCCCAGTCACAGTTGCCTAGAAGACTATGGAGTATGAATTTCATATACCTGTCATCCCTGCAGTAAGAAATCCTGAAAGGAGGCTGTAGTGAGGTAGGTGTGGCCTCTTCTCTCAAGTAAGTAACAACAGGACTAGAGAAAATGGCCTGAAGTTGCACCAGGGGAGGTTTAGACTGGATATTAGGAAGAATTTATTTACCAAAAAAGTAGTCAAGTGCTGGAACAGGCTGCCCAGGGAGGTGTGGGAGTCACCATCCCTGGACATATTAAAAAAAAACATGTAAATGAGGCACTTCAGGACATGCGCTAATGAGATGGTGAGGTGTTTTTTGTGTGTTGTCTTTTTTTGCTTTGGTTTAGATTTCGTTGCTGTTGTTGACGTTTGGATGCAGTGATCTTAGAGACCTTTTCCAATGGTGACAATTCTGTGATTCTGTGATTCTGGAAATTAGAAGTGTTTCCATAATTACCTCCTATCATGGCCAAAAACCTGAAGTAACATCATAACCGAAGAAGGTTAAAGACTTGTATGAATTACTGTCTGTACTAATGCTACACTGACTTTGAGAATGTTCTAGTCTGAAAAAACTCAATACCAGAACTAAATCCTGTGTAATTCTATCGTACTTTGAGTGTGTTCATGAAAAAACAGGTTCAAGAATTAAGTTGATTTTGATTTTTTACTTTCATCTGTAGCATTTTTGATCATCTGACTTTTTAGTTAATTTATATTTATCATAAAGTACATGACTTAGATGCAGATCTAAGGCATCTAAATACAATTTCAGATTTATCCAATATCTCTCTCACTTCCCTAGCTAATGATGTGAACTGCATTCAGATTTTATGTTCAATATTACCAGACATCAGGGTTCAAAAATCCAGGATCAGCTCCCAAAAGAATGTGAAACTGGTGCAAAAGTCACAATATTTTTAAAGCTTATCTTAAATATTTGTTTAAGGAAAATAAAAAGAGAGAGAAAAGATCTACTGGACATTTTGAAGTTCTTTTTTCAAACTGTTCTTGGCAAACAGGAGTTAGAAATGCTCATATTGTTAAAATAAAATAAAGTCTTTTTCTTTGAGTCCTACAAGTGTTAATAACAACAGCGAAGATGGCATGATTCCTAATGAAACCTGGAAAATTGGCTACATGTTTAGCTCTCCATAGTGGAAAGGCCTGCAGCACTGACTTCTACTCTGTGTCAATATTTATTGCTCCTTAGAGCAAAGTGGCCTGGAATTAGGGACCTGATTTGTAATTAACAGCCAAGCGCAGTATTTGGGTGATTTAGGTATTATGCTGTGTAAATTTTCTGTACAGAGCTGGCTGAACTGTGCTGAATGTGTAGATTTCCTTGAGTGTAACTAGCCCACTGCTTGCTTTCTGCTGATGCACTCAGACTCTTCCATTGGCACTGCATACTGTGTGTTCACAGCTGGTAAGTGAGGACTTTTCCTCTGAAAATTTCTTTAATCAGTAAGTAGGGGACGTTTTTCAGGGCCACTAAAATATGCATTTACACAGGCATATTCAGCTCTCAGTAGTCAAAAAAAGATTTTTCCAGTTAGCCATAAACATTCAGCTCCCAAGTGGAACCCAGGGGACATGTTCGGTTGCCTGGAAAATCACTTTCAAAATTAGCGTGTCTGCTCTATATGATATTACAAGTGGTTTTCTTGCTTGCCTTGGAAAGAATGAAAGCATAGGCAATAAGGGCCAAATCTTACTGCGTTGCACAAAATTGCCTCCAAAAGGGCAGTATTGGTTTCACCTTTGCATCACCTCTTTTTCTCAGTAGGATTCTCCCAAAGTACCAGATTTTCCTGCTGAGTCAGTCCAAGTGCCTCTGGCAATGGCCTCTGGAGAGAAACACCTCAACACATCCACTGAATGAAGGCTCCAGCTGCAAAAGTCAGAACTTTCATATATAATTTTCTGATATACTAACCAGGCTTCATATCAATTTGAGTCCCATGACACCTTATGACTTTTATTTTCTTATCTGTCACACTGTAGTTATAAACCAATGAGAAATATCCAACAGCTTATACATTTTGGCTAAGGCAAATAAATTAACTAAAAATGTGCTAAACCAAAATATTTTAATAGTAATTGTTTCAAAATTAAGAGGAAACACCAGAAATTACGAGATATGAGCCATGCCCTCTCATAGACTGATGTTAAGTCCATGGGCAAGCAACTGAATTGGTCCCTGATTTAGAAAGTCCCCAGCTGTGAAATATTTCCAGAGGTTTCATAAAGATGTTAGAGTCATGATAATTTTCAGATGGTGCTGAAATAATAGTGTTTATTACCAATATTATTTGTATACATTTCTGACTCTAGGATTAATTGAGCCTTGGTACAAAATGCACTGAGAAATGCTCATTTCTACACTGTCACAGAATATACAGTCAAACCAGGCTGGAGAGAGACAAGGAAAGATGCATTCCTCCTATAGCCATTATTGCTTATACAGGGAACTGAGAAAGGTTATGGAAATGCCATGAAGTAGCACCAAAAATACATGAAAGATCCACAAATTGAGCATCATCAGATGAAGTCCCTGTCCAATGTTTCAGACTCTATTTCATTAAAACACAACTTCCTCACAATGTGGACTCTTAGGCCTCACTCCTATGCTGGCAACACATATATCTCACTGGCAAATGCCACAGTTTTAGTACTCTGTGACTGTTGTAGCGTTGGTGAGGACACGGTGTTTGCCATATGGACAAGGCCAAATTCCCCATGTAAGGATTGAGACTCCACCACCCTGAGGATTTCTCCTGTGCTTGTCTCATACCACCTCTGCGCTCCCCTTCCCAAACGACTTTCTTGCAGGGACTCAGGAATCTGAGCTTTCCCTCCTGAGATGATCAACTGCAGTTCCTAACTGACCAGAGAAATCAGTCTGAACTCATTGTGTCTCCATTCTACAAATTAGTCTCTGTGGTTAATGGAACTGTGATCCAGCCCCACCCCCCAAGACTAAATGAAGGGTTAGGAAAGAGGTGTGCAAACATCTTTGAGCTAATCCGTGCTTCACATAGAACACTGTTGTGTTTGGTATAATCTTTTAGGTATGTGTGGAGTTATATCTGTGGAAAACTATGGTTCATTATCAATATGATCTGGAGGAAAGGAGGTGGGGAGAGGAGGTGGAAACAGGAGGGGAAAAAAACCCAGATGGGAAATGAACCTGTGCATCTCTCATGGGAAAATGCATTTCAGTCATCCAAGCAACAGCCTAGCCCACAGAAAAAAATTGCTCTTTCCAGCTGTTATGCCAAAAGAAAAAATAAATGTAAAAAGGACAAATTAATAATTTGAGCATATTTTTATCACATCCTTTCTCACAAATTGCCTACTACATTCTTATGTGTTTCCTATGAGGAGCCATTTTTAATATTTAAACAGTCATATACTTCTCAAAAAAGTGTTTCCTGAAAAACTGAAAATATTATTATGTTAAACTCCCACACAGTTTGTTTTAAAAATATCTTTAAATACTATTAAAGAACAACCATTATGTAGGTTTATGTCATATGAGTGGGAAGCAGAAACCATCAATGAATCATATTATTCCTCCAACTGTAACAACATTATCAACTACCACAATAACAAAAAAGTTTATGCTCACTGTATATCCGTTTTGCAAATAGTTTTCTGCCTTGAAATCTGCATAATAGGTAAGCTGTGGCAGGTGTAATATGCTATGTACTTCCCATCTGCTATGGATAGCCAAGCATACTTTGTCTAGTGCATTGCTCCTCCTTTGGGTAAGTCTCCTTGCTGAATAGCATCCCCGAACAAGTAAATAAAGCTTCTACAAGTTCAAGGAACTGCTTCTGAAAAACGTTGCCAGATATACAGAGCTAGTCTTTAAAATTATTTTATTGTCATGCACCATGTGGGTTTTTTTAGTTAAAAACAACGGCTTTGGCTGCAGGAAATATTTTCACTGTATGATGCTTTGCAGAGGGAAGTGACGATAGGACATTACTGAGGGAAGAGAAGTATTGCAAGAGATATGGAAAAACACCATGGGAAAAAACACCATGGAGATCAATATTTAATCTATAATTATGGGTGTACAGTATGTACTGTGCATTTTTTAAATTTAACTTGGCTTTTACTATTACTCAGTAGGAGGGGAACAGATAGTGAGAACCCTGGATAGCAACCATAAGAAGCATGTTTAAATACACATTTTCAGTAGATCTATGAGTACAAGAAGGAATGGATGTAGTCTCTCTGATCTTTTTTCATGTTGGAAAATCTGAGAGCTTTACCTGGGAGATTTAATTTCAGGTACAAGAATTTGTAAAATAACTTCCAATGTTCATGCTGCATAGCATTGCAACACAGGAAAAAATGTTTGTGTCACCCTACTTTTGAGTAAAGAAAAAATGTGCAGATCATTTTTCACAGTGGAAATACTGATGGTATAAAGATTTATAAATAAATACTAAGTTAGGCCTCTGTGTGGGAAAACCCCCATCCCCCTTTTCTGGTTTCAGTCAGGAAGTGTGCAGGTAGCACAGACTCTAATTCTTCTCAAACTGCTCTAGAAGAAATTCCTGTCAGTTCATATTCTTCATGAGTTTAACAATGCTTTGAGTGTATGCATATACATATCTCCATGCTCATGTCCTCTTATATGGGCATTTATATGCCAGTTCCAGATTTTTCTGAAGGCCTTTGAAGTTAGCTGGCCAGGAAAGATTAGGCACCAGGGGGAGGAAAATTATTTAAAGAATTTTAAAATTATATTATCAGGTATCATCTGCTTGGTAATGAAGCTTCAAAGTGATTTCCAGGGCAGAATTCTGAATATTGCTCCAGAGAAAGAGTCCAATGGTCTATCTAAAGACCTCATACCATCATTAATGAGTGCTTAACCCCAGCATATTTGAACTTGAACTACATGACCAGTAGTCAATTTTCACTAACAGGTTTTTTTTTGATCCTGAAAATCTGTAGTCGTGTCATCAGCTCCTTCTTAATTATACCGTATTCTTTACATCTGTCCTGCTAAATAACTCTAATTGAAATAGCACCGGCGTGAATTTTCGTAATGTTCCCCCCAAGACATCCCGAAAGTGACTCACACGAGAAAACAGACTGAAGTCACAGCTGGAAGCATGTCAAGGATCATTTCCATTTTTACATGATTAATTTGAATTTAATATCTTAAATCAAAACCTGATTAATTTAAATAAAATTTTGATGGTGCCCTGCTTCTAATATACATTGCAGTAATTAGATTCAGCTTAATGTGATTTTTTTACATAATTAAAAAAAAGAGTAAGTCAAGTGTAAGAATGCAGAGTTGGTACAAATCTGTCCATATATACATATATGTACACAGATATACACACATGGGATTTTGTTGAGATGTTGCTCAGGTACAGGAAAGATCACAGATGGATGGTTGTGCTATAGCTCAGCTTATGGCATATGTAGAATATTCCACTTCTATTTCACTTCAATAACCTGGATCACCTCATCAGTTCTAGCTCCTACCACTTTTTAACCAACTTTTCTTCAGGAATTAGCTCTGTGTATCCTATAAGTGAACAGGTTTTTTTCCAAACATCTGCAGTGTAATATTTATAGTGGCACATGGGCTGTTTTACATGAGACTTACAAAAATTCTTCATAAAATAAATTGTTACTGCTTTTTTATAGGAGCTCCCCCTGCCTGTCTCTGCTTTTATAAAATGCTCCCTGCACTGTGCAAGCAGTACAGTGAGCAAACAGCAGTTCATATGTTAGGAGCAGATGAAGTCTCCCTGCATCACATACCTGACCCTTTACTAATGCTGGTTGCAATCAAAGACTGTGGCTGAAAATGGCAACTGCTAGAGAATAAAACTTTTCAAGGTGTACTGCATGTAGCACACACAACAATATTTCAGATTTTTCCAGCTTCTATGAAGGAAGACAAACTAACATAAACTGAGCAATGGGTTGACCTGCAGCTGTAGAGGGAGCTTCAAGTGAAGGCATGCAACAAAATGCTGCAGATAGACCAAAATCCTAGGGAACACACAGATGCAGTATAATTTTTTGTTTTGTGGACTTCGTCTTCTTTTTCAGTCATGTCTGAAGATTTATGTAAAATTTATTTTTGTTTAAAGATAAAATATCCAATTCATTACTGTAAATTATTAATATTGTAGGCAAAAATAAAATAATGCTAAAAGAAATGTTGCCTTTAAACACAGAAAAGTAGGCACATACTTGTCCTAAGTGACCAAATTGCTAAGCAAATTATGCTTCAATAATTAGTTCTTTCTTCAACAAGACAATGAAACATCAACCTGACTTTTCAGCATGAAGTAATCCTTGTATACATCAAGCCCTTGACTTCAGTGGGACTCTCCACCAGCTTTAAAATGCCTAGCTAGTAGTAAATCACTATTAAACAGAAGAGAATGATAGAGAGTGAAAAACCTCTTTCCTGCCTTCAGCTAACAGCTTTCAGGGAGGTGCATGCACCATTCATCCTTTTATGAGGGCAAGTAAAATCATTCAGGTGTATTTGATAGCATCCAGATTTCCAAAAGCCTTTATATATACTGTGTTATAAATAATGTGTAAGAGCACACACTTAATTTTTAATTTTAATATTTCTTTGAAAGAAAATTCTTCCTTGTTGGTGAAACTGGTGGATCTTTGCTAGTAATTGACATATCAGGTAGTTTAGACATCCTCCTTGTCTTAAAAAAACCACAGAACAAAACAAATTAAAAAAACACAATAGGTGACAGTTTCAAGACAGCATTCATCTAGAAAGGTAGGGTTAAATGCTTTTCAACAGAAATGAGAAAAAGCCCACAACAGAAATTGAAGAACTGGGCAAAAATAAACAGATCTTGAGTCAAAAAACAGGCAGAGAGAAGGAAGGGAAAATGATTTACAAAGTCATGAACCAGATTTAGCTGCTGAAAAAAAATGCTACATATAGTCATTTACACCATCTATGTCTATTTTTCAATCTCTTAATTATCTCTTCACATCTCTGAAATTGTCAAAATACTCTTTCTTACACAGTGTCAGACACTCACAAAGTCACTGTCACAACAAGGGCTCCTATGCCATTGTACTTGGTCTCCTCAAATTCACCAGCGTTACCTGTGGGTAATGTGTAGACACAAATAAAACTTCAGTTTGACCAATCAGCCCTTCAAGAGTGTTCTGTGGATTATATAGGCAGAAGCCAGTGAAGTTGAATAGTGGTTCCAAGGATCTTGCTTATTTATTATTCATCACAGACAAGTAATAATAACAAAATGCCACTTTATATCTTACAGAGAAAACTTTTGATGACAATGAACTTTTTTGCCTTCTAAATTTAGGCTTTTCTCAACACAGCTACATAGAATATGGTCCAAAAATAACAGCATAGTTACGGTCTGGGGAGAAGCTACTTTACTGCTTATATTCTTATTCTGAAGTTGAAGTCAAAACAAAATTAATCAGGAAGGTTTATCTATAATGAATCACCATTCATTTTAGAAAAAAAATATCTTTGCCAGCAGCAGAAGGAACGCAGTTTCAAGCAGTTATATTAGACTATAGACTCCAAGGGGAAGATTACAGATCTTCCATATTCAGCAACATGAATCAAAACTCTTAGGAACTAGTCTAACTTTACTTTTTTTTTATTATTATTGCAAGACAGCAGGGATTGTTTTTTGTATAGGCTATGATTTAGGTGGCTAATTGAAAGTAAGCAGCATTGAGCTGCTTCCTTGGTAAAATATTACCAAGACAATCTTATCTGAGTTTACAGAGTTATTTTCAATTTGTAAATGCTGTATTCATTTCTACCAGATAAAACACCTTTAAAAATTCTAGACCTAGGCATGGCTGGATTGTTGTTGAAACTGCTCTGCACTGTTTCACCCCACACAAATGCCTTACACCCCACAGACATATATATATAAACTTTGTTTCCTTATGAATAGTTTTACTATTTAAAAAAAAACCCTCAATCTATTTTATGGTAAATAAATTTAATGATATACTGAATCCTCATAACTTTGAGTTGATATCATCCTGCCAGTTACCTGCTCTGCAAGAGAATCTGCCTCATAAGAGTCTACACCTTTTAGAAACTCACCTTTGCAAATTTATCTTTGCATATAACACAAAGAATATCCTGGGCTTTGTTTCACAATTATAATAGATGTAAATTAATGTTTTGCCATTGTTTGTTGCTGTAGTCATAAAGGCAAGTATATATTCCTAACAGCTATCTTATTTTCAATTTGCAAAGCATACTGTGCTTAATCCCAGGAGGCAGCCTGCGATTCTAGATATGAATTTAAAGAGGTAATTAGACCAGTGTGGAGGGTTGTCCCGGAGATAGATAAAGCAGGCTTCTGCCAGGTCCAGAGGGGTCTTTAAGAGGTCCCAGGCTGGTCACAGTTCTCGTCCTAGTTTATTACTTGTTTCCATTGTGTGAAACAGCTTATTTGTTCATGTAAATTTAAATCATGTTGGTACTAGTAGAAGGGGGTTTGGTGGTTTTTTTGGTTTTTTTTTTTTCTTTTAATCTAGATAGGTCACAGAATAGGTTTTTGGTGACTGGCAACAAGCAATCTTTTTCCCAGTGATCTCTGCATTTTTACAGTTAGTAAAAGACAGATAGTAAAAGAGACATATTGATAAAAGTTTTAATGCATCTCTAGTGGGTGGCAGTAATTTTAAATATCATACAATCATCATTAAGTCATCTATGTAAATGAAATGTACTTGGCAACCCCTTGTATGACAAAAAATAGCACTGGTTTCTCTACATCTCTGCTCTTTTTCTCTCTTCTTTTGTGGCTGTAGCATAGCTCACATAGTACAGATAAACTATCTCCTTTAATGTGTTGTTAAGACTTTCTGTAGAGAAGATCACACACCTGTGTGAGACAGTGTATGATGAGTAAATAGCAATCAGACAATTATGTCTCATGAAAAATGCCCAAAGGAATTTCTTTAACCTGAAATCTATGTGATGTATTGGCCAGTTTAAAAAAAATAAATATGGAGAGTTATGGTTTTATGAGGGTTTAGATGAGGTGGGTTGTTACCCCATCCCCAGCCTCACCATTTGAAATCTAAATCCAGATCTGAGTTTTGAGGCTTCAGCCCAGGTCTAGTTTGTATCATATGAATCTCAGTTTGAGTTGATGGCTGGTTTCAAGCAAGACCATAAATCTCTTCTTACAGGGAAGGGAGGGTAAGGATCTGATCACTCACTCAGGTTTTACTTTGAAAAAATTGACATCTTAGACGGAGCACTTCCTGAGCAGAAAAAATGGAGGCAGTTTGAGCTAAACTGTTTTTGCTTGCCCAGATGTCTGACAATATTTAAAGGCTGGATTCTTCCCTCAAGTCGCTTTGGGAGGCAGTGTGAGCACTCACTCTTGGGAAGATTCTGTCCCTAAATGTTCTCACTTTTCAACACATTGTTACCCTCCCACATATCTATTCAGGCTGAAAAACAGAATGGTGAACCTCCCCCAGGGGTTTTCAATGCAAGTCTGTTGAGTCACATTCTCCCTCTGGAGATTAAGTTAGGGGAATAGGATTTGGTTTGAAGGTGATAAAGATGCCAGGAACGTACGAGGAAGATCCTGTTCCTAGGCCAGTAGACAGAGCATAAACTCTATCCCCACTTCTGTGCACAGAAGCTGTCTCTAAACCTCCAGAGGCAACTAGCCAGTAGGAAACTTAGGGACTCAGGGACTTAGACAGTTGCAGAGCACATTGGCTCAGTGTGTTGCTGTCTACTGGGCTATGTCTCTATCTGTACCTTCCCTGCATGGGACTTATGGAGTGCACTGAGCTAGCCAAGGTTACTACAAAGAACTTCAGTGCATCTACATCTATGCATATGGCTAAGACCACCAGTAGACACAATAGCACAGGATTTACATCATTCCCTTGCTCCTTATGTCGTTCTTTGCCCACTGCCTCTTCTTCAGCAGAGCCTTTCCAGGAAAGAGAGTCCCATATGTACCTGTAGTCCAAGGCTACATTTTCAACACATGAACTCTGCAGACTTATTCTGAGCTGGAGTTTTCTTGGAGCTTTCTATCACTGTCTCCTGGAGAAAAGTAAGGTGGCACCAAAACATCTACTTTCTTACAGAACCTTCCTTGAAACTTTCATTGAGTATCATTTCCCATAAACAAGTAATTCCCAAGAAATTATTATTAAAGAAATTAGCAGCTATTGTACATCAGGGGAGACATTTGTTTTAAATCAATTGCATTATTTATTTATTGAAAGACTGTACTGTTCATAATGCCTAGGGCACCAGACTCTTTTTGCTAGGTTTTTACTGATGAAAGCAACATTCGTTTAAGGGAGATATTCTTGACATTTGCTAGTAATCAAGAATAGAATAGATAGAATAGAGTGCCATGTAAATACTGGTGGCAATGCTGCATGAAGCTAGAGTACAATTTGAGTAAATTCAAGTTGTAATCTATTTGAAATCAAGAACAGTGGCTTTGTGAGGTCTATAACCAGTCCTAGTAGAAATTGCAAGAAATTTAGGTCACAATATAAGCTTTTTTTTTTTTTCATATTTGGCCCCACAGATCAAGTAAAAATTAATATACACAAAAGCAAAATGCCCAATATGTGACCTAAGAACTGGTAAAACTGAGTTCTAGTAAGTCAGACATCTGAAATGCAGAAGGCCTACTCAAGAATGGATGAAACCAGACTAGATCATTAAGTCAGAATTAGAGAGAGGTGACGTCTCTGGTAACTGATTCAGAAACACTAAGGTATTTAATAAAATCACTGAGAGTTAACTGTCACGGCTCAGCATGAATTTACCCCACTCAGAGGGGCCCCCTTCCAAGCATGTTAAACTTCTTACCTCAAAAAAGTTATCATCTGCTTTCAACTCCCTCTACATTATGGAGATTTCAGCACAGATTCATCAAAATTTGCTTGCACACTTCAGACACCAATAGCACCCCAATTCCAAGGTCAGGCTTTTGCTTCCTTTTCAGCAATGGTCACAGCTAGACAAAAACATAAGTAGTAATGTGAAATAACCCTTGAATTCTGTCTCTTATTCCACATAGTGGTAGCAGGACACCATCATTTTCATCACTAATAATTCACCTGCCCTCAGGCATCAGAGATGCTCGGAAGGTATGTGGATGAAGGTGTCTGTTGGCTACCCTATTCCGAACAGGCGGGCTGATCCTAGAAATGCAAAGGTAGAAAGCAGGCTGCTGAGCAGCGCTGTAGCATTTTGTTCCCTCCTTACATTGTATTAAGGCTAGCTAAAGAGGCAGTCTCGTAAGTTAGGAAATCCCCAAACAATGTAATCAATCCTTCCATGCCTGTGGTGAGCAATAAAAGTTTATATGAAACCTACAGCACTTCACACTGAATGGCAGAAAAATAGCACACATTTATCAGAATGCCTGAAAACACCCCCCATTCTGGTAAAGCAAAGCAATCAGTGAAGCCATTCTTCACCTAAAAGATTTCCATTCTGTTTTGCTAACACACTATATTCAGTATTGATGTGCCTTTGCATACAGTAAAGAGCAAACTCTGCAGTACTGGGACAGCTCATTCACATGACAGTGATATCAGAGTGTTGCATTGCTCTCGCTTCACAGTGTGACTGGAGTTCCTTTATTGAAGCAGCACCCAACAGTGCTAACAGACTGAAGGACCTTGTCAGTGTTTCTCCTAGAGGACTTCAGTTTTTGAGAGGCTTTATATCTGGCTGTTTCATTGTGGTCCATGGGTCCATAAAGGGTTGCTAAAAGGATTAAGTGAAGGTGTACTCTCTAATAGCACCAATTCAATGATTCTGGATAGGACTGGATTGCAAAATGCAGCTAGGTTTGTGAGATTTCCCTAAATAGCAGTGCCAATCACTGTGCCTTGAGATAGAGCACTGGGCTGGACAGGCTGCTGGTGTGGCCCAGATGTGCTTCCTTATATTCTTCCATAAGGAGCTGCAAATCACACTGGAACCAGATCCACATCCATATCAATATTCAGAATATCTTTCTACCTCTGAATCTCTCCATTAGAAACATCTATAAAATTCAGCTAAGGTGTTTAAGATTCTCCCTATGGATTTCTTTAGGATCTAACCTTGATTTTAGGAGCAGTGCTAGTCAACCTTCAAAAGGAAAAGTTCAGGGTTAGAATGAGCAAAAGTAATGAGTTTGGGATACCAGCATATAAATTTCCTATCACTAGTCTTTCAAATCTCCTATCATTAGTCTTTCCTACCAGATTGTTTTTCTTTCTGCTCAGAATTATCACCAAAAAGCTGCATTTCATGGTATATTTGCTCTTGGGATTCTGTTTAGCATCTAAAAGTAAAAAAGGTGATGAAAATGGAATATAATTTTTCAGATAGTTAACTGAGCACATCAAAAACTTTGAAAGCTTCATTCAAGATAAGCTTCAAAAAAACCACCCACCAAACAGCTCGAGAGGTGTCTTTATAACAAATCCATGGCCACTTTCGAACTTCACTGTTCTCACTTTCCTGTACACAACTCCCACTCAGTACATCACAGCAACAGTACAGATGGAGTTATGATCTTCTTTACTCCAAAAGCACAGTCTTGTAGCTAAAGAAGGATATCTGTTAGCAGCTGAGGGTCTATACCATAGAGCTGAGCAATTCTCAGTACGGTGGTACATCCCGATTAGACAGACAGTCGCATTCTCTGCTCTTCTATACTGCACTCTTTCTTCATCAGGAAGGTTCTCCACATGCAATGCACTCAGGTTTTTTGGATTTAAATGAGCAGAGTTATTTATCATGCTAAAGAGCATCATAGAAGCAAGTAGCTTTGCAGGCTTTTTGTTTTCCACTACTGTAATTAAAAATGAAAAATGCTAAAATTTCCATAAGGGCATTTTAAAGCCTATTAATTGATACTGCAGACAGTTAAGACTTATTGCATTGGTGGGGAAGAAAGGACGGGAATAGTCAGCAAATTAGAAGACACACCTTTCACCTCTTCTGTGGTCATGTTCTACCTGTGGTTGTGGTGCTGGCCAGAGCATCAGTAAAACCTGGAGGTGCTGATAGGTAAAAAGCATGGCAATGCCATCCCCAAGGAACGATGAGGCAAAGTAGGGATGTGTCGATCCATACATCTCCTAGGTAACCACCATCTTGGAGCTCATGTAACTCTGCTATTTATAGTAGCTGATCACCTCGCAATCTTAATGTGATTAACGAATATCCTTAGGCCATCCGGGTAAGGAAGAACATCTATTATCTGTAGTTTAGACATGGGAAATGAAAGCCTAGAAGCCTACATCTCAAAAGTATTAAGGCACCTAATTTGTTTCAAATACTCCTTAGGATTTGGGCCAGAGAGGCTGGGGCATGGTTATTATGATCAGTAAGGCTGTGATGTATGGGTTTGAATCTGTGCTATTTGTTTGCTGAGGAATTTCTTCAGGACCTGTGTCACACCATTTGGGGTCATACAGGATGGCTGCAACAAAGCAGGCACTGAAACCAGGCTTTCTCAGGCCAGACTACCCAAAGGACTATCTTGTAAAAATGTCCTCCTGCTACCGGTTTGGGTGTAAAACCTTTTGGGATTGCAACAAGAATTCTCATGAAAACACCAAATTAGTACTTGGTCATTTTTGGTGTTGAAATCACTCCCCAAAAACATTGTACATGGTTACTTGGGCTTTAACTATTTATCACATGTTAACATTTCTGCTGAGTAAAAAGTGGACAATTCAGAAGGGCAAGGGGAAGGAGTTGTCCATCTGTTCACACTTGTCATTCTCTCAGTGCATGCTCTGTGCTGTTTTCTGAGTCATTCTGACTTCCCATTCCACAGCCACTAGGAGGTGTACTTAGTACATAGGCACATAGAGAAGGAAATCTCAACATCTAGTGAGGAATGGGTCATGTCCAGCATGGGGGGAGGCTCAATTTAAGTCAAAGCATGCCAGCAAATTAATCAGTGGAGTCACTCATAGTGAGTAAGGTGCTGTAGTTATTGTGTAATTTTGATCACATCTATGGCTATCCTCATTTAAACTGGGTGCCAAAACCAGTCTCTGGCTACCTCAGAGTGATGAGGAGTGTAGACGCAGTTCATCATCCTTCCTCTCATTTCATAGACACTCACAGATGATCAGAGAAACAAGAGGATAAAACTACATATATACAGACACCTTCTGTAAAATGGGAATGTGAAGAACAATGTTCCCTGGAGAATGACTGCAGCCTGATTACTTATGCCTGATAAACACATTGCTCCTTAATTTTAAATATACAAGGAAGAACATAAAAAAAATTTTAAAAAATGGACAAACAGATGTTGAAGAATTTCCTGAGAACTACAGTAAAAATTCTAGCACAATAACTCAGTCTAGGTAACCATACTGCCATGCCTATACATCAAAATATAGCTGGAAGCCTTTCTTCTTCACTTTTTTGACATATATTTTTAAGCATATAAGCACACAACCCTGCTTATTTGGGGGATAGAAGGAAAGATGGGGCTTTCTGTTACCTCTAACACTTCAGAAATCTCAAAGGTAGAGCATATATCTTGTTCTAAGGAGTGATAACTCCCTAATTATTGTCCTGTGCTGTTGTTTTCTATCTGCTGACTATATGCCTCATAGGAAAAACAGCTGCCAAGGAACATAGGCAGTGTCCCCATGTTCTAATTGTGATAATTGTGCATGGAAATCTATTTCAGGTTGGATTTTTTTGTTTCTATTCCTGTTTTGGGTTCGTTTGTTTGTTTAATTGGGGTTTTTTTTGTTTTTTCCCCCTTGTTTTTTCCCCTTTGCTGTGTGCATTGGGAAAGAGTTGCTAAAGAATATGTGGGTTTACATTTCTTTCTGAGCATATACCAACTGTACTAAGAGTTAAACAGAAAAAAGAATGAAAATAAGCATGAAAGACAACATCCGTTCTCATTTCAGTTTCCTGGAAGGAAAGTGCGGTTGGGCAGATGGTACTTTTTTGTTTTACTAAACTGAATGATCAGATGTAAATAATATACACCATAGGGCTATAAAGATCATCGCTGAAGGTGAGGTTTTCATGTGCAGAGAATTGCTATATCATAAAGAGCTTCTCACTTCTTAGTGATATGTCAAGCTTTTTTTTTTTTAACTTCTTAATTTTTTTTGACGCTTCAGTTTGCTTACTGCACCCTCTACCTGCCTAGTCACATTTGTTTAAACTTTATGTCAGAGAGTTAAGTTGCACATACATTAATTCAGGTCCCTTCCATGAAGAGCCATGATATTGGGTCTCTGGTTGAACGGACAAAGGAGAGTGGCTGGTAATTTGGCATCACGTGAGTCTCAATATTTCTGTGTTGCTATTTTTCTTCATGCCCTGGCTTTATTGTGTGTTATAAGAATCTGTTTTCTTTGTTGTTATCCAATGCGATTTTTATACCTTTGGACCTCTTCTTTAATTTGCTTTCCAAGCTGGAACATTAAGCATTCCTAAGACAGAGCAGAGTTTGTGTTCTCTGTTAATTAGAAAAGGCCCTTACCAAAGGGAAAAGAAAATCCCTTTTCTAAATGTGCATGACTAAACATGGCTCAACAAGGTCATAATTCTGTCTTTCTGACTGAAAGAGCAGAAAAAAGTGTAGTGATATGACTCTGCAAAGAAATTACACTACTGTTTCATTCTTGGTCAGATCAAAATGTATGCTCTACATGTACTGCATTGGCTTGGTGGGACTCAGACAGGGGATGTGTTCACATTTACACTACTTACACACCTCTACCACTGGTGGCAAACTAAAAACACTGCTGTGGATGTCTTAGTATGTTATTACATCTCTGAACCCCCCTGGTCCGGCGTGACTGGCCCATCTGAACAGAGAGCTTTGGCTGAAACTCAGGAAAAAAAAGAAGAATTTATGACCTTTGGAAGAAGAAGCAGGCAGCTCGGGGGGACTACAAGGATGTTGTGAGGTTATGCAGAGAGAAAATTAGCAGGGCCAAAGCCCAGCTAGAATTTAATCTGGCTACTGCCGTAAAAGTCAATAAAAATTGTTTCTGTAAATACATTAGCAATAAAATGAGGGCTAAGGAAACTCTCCATCCTTTATTAGATACAGGGGGGAAACATAGTGACAAAGGCTGAGGAAAAGGCTGAGGTACTGAATGCCTTCTTTGCCTCAGTTTTGAACAATAAGACTAATTGTTCTCTGGATACCCAGACCTCTGAGCTGGAAGACAGAGACAGGGAGCATAATGAAGCCCCTATAATCCAAGAGGAAATGGTTAATGATGTGCTACACCTCTTAGACACACATAAGTCTATGGGGCTGGATGCAATCCACCCAAAAGTACTAAGGGATCTGGTGAAAGTGTTCACCAAGACACTTTCCATCATTTACCAACAGTTCTGGATAACTGGGAAGATTCCAGTTGACTGGAAGTTAGCAAATGTGACACACATCTACAAGAAGGGATGGAAGGAGAACCAGGGAACTACAGGCCTGCCAGTCTGACCTCAGCGCTGGAGATTGTTATGGAGCAGGTCATTTTGGGTGCCTTCAAATGGCACATGCTGGACAACTATGTGATCATACCTTGTCAGCACGGGTTTATGAAGGGCAGGTCATAACTGATTAGTCTGATCTCTTTCTATGACAAGGTGACCCACTTAGCGGATGAGGGAAAGGCTGTGGATGTTGTCTACCTGGACTTTATTGAAGCTTTTGATACTGTTTCCCACAGCATTCTCCTGTAGAAACTGTCTGCTCATGGCTTGGATGGATGTACTCTGGGCAAAAAACTGGCTGGCTGGACAGGTCCGGAGAGTGGTGGAGAATGGAATTAAATCCAGTTGACATCCAATCACAACTGGTGTTCCCCAAGGCTCAGTATTGGGGACTGTTCTGTTTAATATCTTTATCAATGGTCTGGATGAGGGGATCAAGGGCACCCTCAGTAAGTTCGCAAATGATACCAAGCTAGGTGAGAGTGTTGATCTGCTTGAGGATAGGGAAGTTCTACAGAGGGATCTGGACAGTCTAGTTTGATGGGCCAGGGACAACTGTACGAGGTTAAATAAAGCCAAGTGGTGGGTCCTGCACTTGGGTCTCAACAACCCCATGCAACACTACAGGCTTGGGAAAGAGCAGCTGGAAAGCTGCCTAACAGAAAAGAACCTGGAGGTGTTGGTCAACAGCCCACTGAATATGAGCCAGCAATGTGCCCAGGTGGCCAAGAATGTCCACAGTATCCTGGCCTGTCAGAAATTTTGTGGCCAGCAGGACAAAGGAACTCCTGATCATCCCCCTGTACTCATCACTGGTGAGGCCACACCTTGAATACTGCATTTGGTTTTGGACCCTCACTATAAGAAAGACATCAAGATGCTGGTGCCTGTTCATAGAAGGACAATGAAGTTGGTGAAGTGTCTAGAGCTCAAGCCTTATGAGGAGCAGCTGAGGAAACTGGGGTTGTTTAGCCTGGAGTATAGGTGGCTCAGCTCATGGGAGACCTTACATTCTCTACAACTACTTGAAAGGAGGTTGTAGTGAGGCAGGGTCAGTCTCTTCTCTGAAGTAACAAGTGATAAAACAAGTGGAAATGGCCTCAATTTGTGCCAGGGGAGGTTTAGGTGGGATATTACGAATAATGTCTTCACTGAAAGGGTTGCCAAGCCCTGGAACAGGCTGCCCAGGGAAGTGGTGGAGTCACAATCCCTGAATGTATATGTAGATAGAGTACTTAGTGACACGATTTAGTGGTGGACTTGACAGTGTTAGGTTAACGGTTGGACTCAATGATCTTAAAAAGGTTTTCCAACCTAAAGGATTCTAGTTCTATAATTCTATGACATTTCAAACATAATCCCTGTAGCCATCAGAAATTTTATTTAACACTCCAACTTCCCTTACTAGAGGAGGAGAAAAATATGTTTTCTCGCTGCAAGAATAACACTAATCTTCAGGAGAAATTACTCCTACAAAAATACAGATCTGGGGAAATGAGAAGACATAGCCACCACTGAAGCTTCTCTATAAACTAAGAGACTCAGGAAAACCAGAGGACTGGATTAAACTAAAACTGACTTTGTAAAGTTCATGAAAAATTAAAAGTACTAGGCTACAAAGAGATACTCAGTTTTTTATAAAAATGGCAGTGCTGAATATAAGCTATAAAATGGATTGTCATTTCATTTTTTTAACAACTCTTGATGGAAAAATTCTTATTAACCTGGGAGACCTGCTGGCAGTTGTCAGAATTTCATTGTGATTTTTTTATTGTTTTACATTCCTACCTAATGGAGTCAAGTGATTTCACAAGAATTTCAGCTCTCGGTACAAAATAAAATGTTTCTAGCAAGCATTGCACTAATAAAACTTGAAAATTTGCTGAAAATAATCTCTAAAATCTAAAAAACCCCAACATGTAAGCAAAAAAACATATCTTAATTTTTTAAACAAGTTCTCTCTATCAGAAGCCTTAAACATTTTTAGGGTGCTTGATTTTGTCAGTGCAGGGAGTATGAAAGGAAGGATCAAAACATGTTAGTGATGTTACTTCAGTATTATCAAGAAAATGGAAAAAATAACAGAGAAAAATGAAAAATCCTCCAGTTAGTCTGAAGCGGTGCTGCAAATATGAATGAATTAGTGCTTGGAGCAAACATGCAACTGGAACTATGAGTTTATAGGGAAGAATTTTTAACATTAAATACTAAATGAGAAGTAAATTAGAACAAACAATAAAAATGTAATAATTTAGCTCACAGAACCTCCTGCCTCATAACTTTTAGAAAGTTTGGAATTCTCAGAGAATGAAATTTGTCTCCTCCAGTTGCTCATAGATAACTCAGTAATAGATAAATAAAGGAAGAAATTAAATAAACGAAGGCTCCAAAGAGAGCTTTTAGCAGCTGAAGAAAGAAGTGGCAAAACCGAGGTGCTTCAGCTCAAAAGATGGGGTAACTTTGCTGGCAAACATATTGCTGACGGGTGTCACAAGAAGAAAGCAGGGCTTAAGTCGCAAGTGGCATGGACAGATATTCAAAGCAGCAGTAGCTTCCCATAAGCAGGCAGGACTTCATTCGGTTGCTCACTTAGTTTCCCACAGTTAAAAGCTGACAAGCCTGAAACAGTTTGGGGCTGATAAGGCAAGTTGTAGTTAAAAAGGAAGGAAAGGCTTTAAACACCTGGGGCCAAACCTCTATCTGCTGTTGATCTCAACTGGAATAAAACAATATGTGCAAGCCCAAGATTTGTCTCCTGGCCTCTCACATGCATTCTGAAACTCATAGAAATGGACCATGAGGGATTTTTTGTTTTTCATAGAGACATCCCCACAAAAACCCCACAAACATTGTTGTCCTTATGGAATAATAGTTCTGTGCTTGCAAGATAGAACTCTGTGAGTAAACAAAACATTAACACACACACTCTCAGACACATGGCTACAGATAGTGCTCTAAACTGAAGAAGGCAGAGACCATTTGCAATTCAAAGAGACTAACCCCAGGTTAAATTATAAACAGTTACCAAACAAAATGGAGGCAATGTACAGGCCCTGACAAGCAGCTGAGAGTAAAACCTGTTGAACTAGGAAGACACGGAATGTCCTGTGGCACCGGAAAGTAAAAATTCTCCTTTCTGATTTTTCATTCTCTTGAAAGAAACACTTAATCACACAAGCCCAATTCTCTTTTTGGTGAGTGGGCCTGGACTGCCACTGTTCATTACTACAGGAGCTGATGTAGAAATCAACACAGTAATGCCTTTCATATCTTGTATTACAAGAATTCAAATCCAATTTTTATTTTACAGCACAGTCACACAATACCTCACAGTATGGTTCTTGGTTGCCTCTATCCGTTAACAATAGTCTTGTAAAGAGGTTTGTAAAGAACATAAAAATAAAACCCACTTTTTCCTCCAAGTAGTTTGTTTCACATTACAAACAATAGCAACTCCCCATCTAAACCACACAGTAAGTAGAGTCTATTGAACATTGTGCTCTTCCTAAAAGTTTTTCTTCCCTTTGAGCACTGGCATAATTAGCCGTTTCACAAAATCTGGTGTCTACAAGGTTTGGGCAACTGACATCTCTGTTAATGACATACTAATTGTTGAGTGAGATCCTTTCTTAACTCGTGTACTGTGGACTATGTCACTTTTTCTTCTGTCCCCCTTAGGTGTGTAGTATCACACCACAGGCACCCTCTGCCCCACAGTGTTCTATCATGGGCCATATGGCCTGATAGTCATAATGCCCTGAGTGGTGCTAAGTGACTTCTTAATTATCAAGCTCTGGCTTGTACGACTGAGTTGTGTTTTTCAAGGTTTTCAGTTTGAGGGTTTGAATATAGCGTATGCATGTGGTTAAGCGTTAAAGAGATACCAATGTAGATACATTAACTTTCTACACATTGACTTTTAAAATTGCATGGTCATCATTCCTCTGCTTCTGCGTATGTGCCTGACTCTCAGCAGCTGGTGGTTAGTTCTGTGGTCAAGAAACTGTTTCATAAAGCCTCTTAAGGGGACAGGTGGCCCAGTGGGTGCTCACTTTGGTTTAAAATCAACAAAATCGCATCAGTTACAGTAGAGATCAGAGCAACAGAGGAAAGAGAGAAATGTATGAAGTGGAGGGATGGAGATATCCAAAGTAATCTGACTAGTTTATATTAAGAAAGGATTTGACAGACCTGCTGGGTCCCTATTTAATACCAGTCAAGCCTGAAAGGGACCACTTGAGCTCAGGTATTTATTTCAAACTTATTTGAATTATGCTCACTTCTTAATTTGGAGAGTCCAGAATAGAATACCATGAAGAGAGTGTGTTGACATTTCCTATATAAAACAAAATTAAACCCATTCAAGTCAAGGAAATACACAGTATAAGTGATATGTGAATCAGGGCCTTTGAATTTGTCAACAGAGACAGAGTTTCTGCCGTGAAGAAAAGGACCTGGGAGTGCTGGTGGATGAGAAGCTCAACATGAGCCATCAGTGTGCTCTTGCAGCCCAGAGG
>WUAM01000071.1:15728220-15742581 GCA_024336885.1 Actenoides hombroni
TGCTCTAGTGGGAGATGTCCCTGCCCATGGCAGGGGGATTGGAACTAGATGACCTTTAAGGTCCCTTCCAACCCTGATAATTCTATGATTCTATGACTCTATGATTCAATGGGGCTGTGTGTTCTCAGAAAGTCTTCTGGGATGTGAAAAACCTATGAATTCCTCCTCATCGCCCCTGCATAGAAATTAGGAACTACAAAGTACATACAGGGAATATCAGAACTATTCCTTCTTTTTCTGCCTAGTCAATAAAAGCCTTACGTTTCCTTTGCAGAAATAGCATTAGTTAAAGAGCAGCATTTGAAGTCAAGACTGGATTGTCCTTTTTATTAGGCTAATTCTGTGCATATTAAAATTTATTCAAAAGAAATTGTCTTAAATTATTACCAACACTTAAATGATCATTCTAGAAATGACAGGAAAGAACGATAGTGCTTACCAAAACACTAAGGAAGTACTTCAGACAGTTTTTCTTTCATTGCCAAGCAGCGAGGGTCAAGTGTACCACATTATTTGCATACATCCACCTTCTCAGGCTGTCATGAGCAGCTGTAACGTACCCACCAGCAGCAATTTCCACTTGGCTCTATCTGGAGGGGAGAAAAGTACCAGGAGCTGCATTGTTTATAATTCCCTCAACCCCAAGGGTAATTCCGTTCACCAGTTACTTGAAATTAAAGTTAGGTAATTCAACACATCTATTTGGTGCCCGACCACAAACTACCTCTTAAGCAAACCAAAGAATTGGATAACTTACTTCCACAATACTCTACAGAATTCCATTATTACAGACATGATAGGAAAGGAAAAATGAGAAGTTATACAGACTTGTGAATAGCCGGGCTTGGGAGTGTTTTGGTCACTGTTGCCACCGTTAAGGGATCTGTTAAGATATGAGGAGGAGGAAGCTGGAAGATAGTTTTCTTCTTGGGATGAGGTTTTCCCAATAAACCATAGCAAATATAGTAAGAATTGAGCAACAAAAAGCCTCCAAGTGCAGTGTTTGACAGAAAAAAATCACCCTGCTTTATGTAGTTAGAAGACTTCATACCTTTTGTCTTGGCATACAGTTACAATGATACCTAGAAAAGGCTATACACATGCAGAGAAAGAGTTACCTGCGTTATCTAGGGTATGTATGTTTTTCTTTCTAAGGCCAGTCATTTAAATTACATAGTTGAATCCTGAGTTAGATTATATCTATACTTGGAAATTTTTTAAAGTCAGGTAAGCCTGTTCAACATTTTATTGGTGGTGAATTTGTGTACACACCACTTCCGTATCTCTTTGTGAGTAACAAATTAGCTGCCATATCGTGACTGAACTGCATGACTCACTCCATGAATTCATTTTACAGTCTGGTGAAACCAGTAACTGGTAATACCTATCCTTTGTAAGAACTTTTTACATGTTGTACTACAATGGAAGACTTTTTCTTTTTCTTTTTTTTTTTTTTTTTTTTTTAAACACAAAACATTACACTAATGAGGTTTAAAAAACTACAAGATGACTCAAAATTCATCCACATCATACTAAGCTATATACCAAACTGTTCACTCTAACATAGAATCATAAAATCACAGAATGGCAGAGGTTGGAAGGGACCTCTGGAGATCATCAAGTCCAACCCCCCTGACAGAGCAGGATCATCCAGGGCAGGCCAAACACAGGAAAATATACAGGCAGGTTTTGAAAGTCTCTAGAGAAGGAGACTTCACAACCTTCCTGGGCAGCCTGTTCAAGTGCTCTGTCACCCTCACAGTAAAGAAGTTTTTCCTCATATTGAGGTGGAACTTCCTGTGTTCCAGTTTGTGACTATTACCTCTTGTCCTATCACAGGGCACCACTGAAAAGAGATTGGTCCCTTCTACTTGACACTCACCCTTCAAATAACTGTAAACATTAATAAGATGCCCTCTCAGTCTTCTCTTTTCTAGGATAAACAGCCCCAGGGCTCTCAGCCTTTCCTCATAAGAGAGGTGTTCCAGTCCTTTAATCATCCTCGTAGCATTCTGTTGGACTCTCTAACATTTTCCTGTCCCTCTTGAACTGGTGAGACCAGAACCAGACACAATACTCCAGATGTGGTCTCACTAGGGCAGAGTAGAGGGGGAGGAGAACCTCCCTTGACCTGCTGGCTACACTCTTCTTTATGTACCCCAGGATACCATTGGCCTTCTTGGCCACAAGGGCACATTGCTGTTCCATGGAGAACATATTGTCCACCAGGACTCCAAGGTCCTTCTCCATGGAGCTGCTTTCCAGCAGGTCTACCCCTAACCTGTACTGGTGGGTGTTTTATCTCCACAGGTGTAGGACTCCACACTTGACCTTGTTGAACTTGGTAAGGTTCCCCTTTGCCCAGTTCTCAAGTCTGTGCAGATTTCGCTGAATGGCAGCACAGCCTTTTGGTGTATCAGTCACTCCTCACAGTTTAGTGTGATCAGTAAACTTGCTGAGGGCAACACTCTATCCCTTCATCCAGGTCATTGATGAACATGTTGAATAAGACAGAGGAACACCACTAGCTACAGGTCACCAAGTGGACTCTATGCCACTGATCACGACACTATGAGTTCTGTTGTTTAGCCAGATCTCAACCCATCTCACCACACACTCTTCTAGGAGCTTACCTGTGAGGATGTTATGGGAGACAATGTGAAAAGCCTTGCTGAAGTCAAGGTAGACAACATTCACTGCTCTCCTTGCATCTATGAAGTGGGACTAATTCTCATTTTCATCAGGGTATATCAGGAGTCATTTCAAAAATATCATTATCCGTAAACATTACAGAACAAGTGAACAAGAAATGCAGAGCCACTATCTTTTACTTGTTAGAAGAGCTGATTTTTAATTGTGTAATCTCATTCTTCTTAGCGTAGATTTTTATTTGGAAACTTTAGCAACAAATAAGTAGCAAGCGCTTTATTTTTTTACTCTGAATATGATTACCCTTTCAATCATATTCTGCATTTCATTTTTGCTATAAAAGTTATTCGTTGTCCAATTTCAAGCTGAAAAACTATAAAAGTCCATTTTAACTTCAGTATAGCAGAACTAAAAGATTTTTTTGAACTAAGATTAAATTGATATATCTTCCGCTTCTGTCATTGTAATATGACATTAGGAGCATAGTCAAATACGAGCTTTGACTATAAGTGTTCTACTAAAGTAGTAGTCTACTGCAGAGTGCTTTTTGATGTATCAAAGAAATGGTACTATCTTTCAAACTGCATTCATATTCTAACCTCCTATCATCAAGGTAAAGTAATAGCAGGACTAAAACATGATCTTTTTTAACAGTTTCTAGAAGTCAGTGCTATAAGGGATTGCCTAGCCTTGCATTAGATATTCATGTTTAAATGAACTACAGATAGGCTTTCCAATCTACAAAATCCATTAATTAGATTTTATCCTTTTCTCTATCTTTTATTTTAGGATTCTTTACTCTCTCCTGCTGCTATTGCTACAGCTGCACTAATGACAGGCCAAGTAATTTATATTTTCCTCTCTCTAAATTTGAGATATGCTTACTGGTACAATTCACAAATGTTTCTGTGTAATGCTGACGGCCAATGACTCCATTACTCTGTGGGCAGATAGTGTTTTATTTTATTATCTCTCAGGCATATCACCTCCAATACAGAAGGTCCTACTTGAAAAGAATGAGTTTTGTTTTTCAAAAAGTACTGGTTAGAGGACAAACATCTTTGAACAATTCTTAATGTTTATAGCTACGCTAGGCTGTATGTACAGACAGTCAGAAAAGTAGCATATAAACATCAAAAATGTGGAAAACGAGAAGCAACACTAGTACTGAAGGGGCAGAACTGGAGAGTGTGGTGATTCATCAAAGGCAGGTGAGGTGTCTAAGACAAGGTACAAAAGTTTTTGTTTCTTTTTCCTTTTTTTTTTTTTCTGGGAACAGACATCTTAGGAACGGTAGATCATGAATTTTCAACTTTTTGTGCCATTTTAGGATAAAATATAGAACTTCACATTCACACAGCAAAAAGGGAGAACTTTTAAAAATATTGATTTACAACAAGTGAAACAATTAATCTAGTTTTATGCTGTTGAATTGTTTCATTTTCAGTCAAAATTTTTTCACTGAACAGCTTGAAATATTGAATATATATATGATGTAAATGTTAATACAGAATAAAATACAAACGTTTGAAAGGAAAAAATATGGAAAAGAAAAAAGCAGAAAATAATTAGTTTATATTGATTTAAAATCACTGAAATGTTTCTATTAAAATATCACAAAAATAAGCATGTTCTTATGAAATATATAAAAGCACTCTTCTGAAAACAAATTTTTTATCAACTCTATGGAGAAAAAAATGTTATTTCCTTTATTTTTACCATAAATGCATGAAAGTTATTGCTAGTGACAGACTTGTTGCTAATGAAGTCAGTTTGACTCTTTTGAGAGCAAGAGGTCCTTCCCATAGAACAAGCAGATAACAGGTTTATGTAGTCATCTTAAAAAATGTTCTTCCATACATGGGGGCATTTTAAAACTGGACCAGCAAACAGTCCAAATTCCAGTCCCTATAATTAGGCAAAGATCTGTGTAATCCCAGTTTCTTCTTGTTCTAAATGTAGTCTGCAAGAATTATAAGGCTAGTCCAGTAAAAGTGTGCATATGTTGTAAATATTATACAGGCGACTCAAGACTAGAGAAAAACAAAACAAAAAAACCCAAACAAGTGGGAAAAGTAATTGACCTCTAGCATAGGTCAAAGGCAAAGTTTATTATGTTAAACTTTTCACCCACTAAGAATCATCAAATGGACAGATTTCTTCTACAGAAATCATTACAACTGACCGAAATTTTACAGATTTGGTCTGGAAGGCAAGCTCTGGGAGTAAGAAAGTTAGCTCATCTTTAAGTCCAGAATATCCTGTTTTCTGAAGAGACCAATCAGTGCCACACAAAAAAGCAAAGTCTCGGGGAATCTTCTTAGCAGGTTTTCATTCACTTCTTCCTTTTGGTGTCAGATAAGAGTTGGTATCCACCAGTGCTATGTATTATGAAACACTTCCTCAGCTACCCAGCTTCTCCTACCCTTTTTTAGATGCACAGATCAAGTGTTCTGAAATTCTTCCTTCTTGTCACAGTGAATTATGAGCGTCAGAAGCACAGGTTTGAGCAGCTCATAATGTGCACATAGTAACAGTTGTTCCAGATACTGTATTCAATATAATAATACTGGATGCTGATACTGGCTCATTTGACACTGTATGTTGCCAAAATTTGTTGTCACAGAAACAGAAAAAGAAAAACTGGGAAGAAGTGTGAAGAAGGAACCTTCTGGCCAAGTGCAAATTACTCTAATGCTATTATCAGTTGAGAATAACATTGAAATTTGTGTTGCTGCTGAGGGAGAAATGGCCAGAAACTTGTCTGAATGGTGCTTCTTCTGCAGCTCACATTCTCTAAGTCATGGCACATGACAGTGAACACGTGTCAGCCTGGTCTCTCTCTCCTGATTCATATTGTTCTTACATGTAGTCCTGTTTTGGCTGGATAAATAGGGAGGAATTTCCAATTCCATAGAGATACTACAAGTTTAGTCATGAAGATAATTAAGTCCTTTGGGCTTGAACTACCCAAACATTTCATACTTGAAAGAAATTCAGATATGACTCTGAATGTCTGGACTACTGCCATCTAAAGAATTTGACGTTAATATTAGCTTCAAATTCCTCTTCACATCAATTCATCATTCAGATATTTACTATTCTTAGTATCATAAAATGGTTTGGAATTCTAAGTAAGATAGTGTATAGCCTACTTCTACCAACATAAAAAAGCTTGCTTCAGTCTTTCAAAAATTTCAAATCTAATCAGCAAGAGTTAAAAAAAACAAAAACAAAAAGGAGGTGGGGAAATAAAGCAGTTTTATTATTAACATCCTTTTTCAAAGGACAGAAGCATGGACAAAGTCTATTCACTTCCCCCAAAAAACCCACAGAAGATCAATGGTAGGGGTGGGGAAGAGCTCTAAGACTTTTATCTCCCATGTAGATAGGAGGCTTAGTCATTTTACTCTAAATATTTTGCAGCAATAATTATTTCTAACTGTGATTGCTCAGTGCAGCTAAATAACTTTTAGACTTTCCAGAACTTTTCATTCTCCAATATCCAGATAAATATAGTCTCTGTAAATCATGGACATTAACAGAATGTTAACTTAGATCTCAAGGAAGTTACAAAAATGTAGGTATTTCCTGGTACTGTTGTGGTGGTCAGATAAAAGGGACCTAGGTACAGAAAAAGGGACACTTGCTTGAAATCAAGCTTAGATGTCTAGAGATCTTGGAAGCTAAAGAGAAAGGAAGATGACAAGATACATCTATCCTCAGGATTAGGAAGCCTCTGTCCAAACCACATTCTTAGCTAAGTTTGTAATTTGACCTGTATTTCTTAGTAGAATCCTTGGAGCTCATTCTTAGGGTTTTTTAATGAATTTGTGTGTTGATTTTTAAATACTAAATATCAGTCATTTGTATTTATACCAAAAATTTACCTGATGCACTGTCTTGATTAAAGCTTACTATCTGTTGTGTTGTTTCACCATTAGGAATTCTTGAAATCAAATGCACAATCTGAAAGTAGAATGGTCAAAACTGTAAATAGATATAAATATTTCACTTTCTTTCCTGAGGTATTTGGTTTAGGGCTTTTTGTGTGTGTATTTGTGTGTTTGTCTCTGTGTTTACATGTACAGGGGAGGGTGGGAGGGTTCAATATGAACTGAGGTAAATATTATCAAATGAAATTTAATTAAGAGCTCTGATGAGATACCAAGAAAGATTGAAGCTCATCTCCCAAAATTGTATGCTTGTTGTTGCTGTTGCTGTTGTAAAGAAACCTGTTTTGATGACACCTAGGAAATAATTATGATGAGTAAAAAGATACTGTCTTCTGGACTCAATTTAATCCTTTTTAAAGAGCTGAAGGAAGACAATAAAGAAACAAAAAAAATCAAAATGGAGATTCTGCACTGAATTGAGCTTATTTTGAAACTGATATTATTGTGGTGCCTGGAACAGAGCACAAAGACCTTCTATTTTCTCAAGGCACTGCAGCAGTCAGGGGACAACTTAAGAGGACCTTAAATGCAGCAAAACAGAACATAACACTCACTGGGAAGGGGTTGGAGGGGGGGAAGGAATAAAAAACTAACTTAACCCAAAATTTCTGTAAACATCTCCAGTAGAAGTTAACTCTCACATCAGGCACATTGTTGATACTGAGCACAGGATATTCCCACCTTGAGTGGGAAGATCCTTCTTAGTATAAAAGGAGAAGGGATGGGAGATGAAGATTATGGTTTATGTGTTTATATACCTATAAGTACTGAAAATAAAAGTTCTAGCTCAATACATCAGAGTACTCTTTGTCTGTTCGTATTGTCTGTGATTGGAAGCAGTTGTGGTATTTTATATACTGGTATGGTAATATCTCTTTAATTTTGGTTCATTACTGAAAGTAAATGTGTATATTTGTATATATACATCTGTTAAAACTTCTATGCTTCTGTTACTACATTGAAAGAACCAAACATTTCTTCTATTAATATAATTTAGGTCAATCAAAAGCCATTTCCACAGCATAATTTCAAGAAACTAAGTGAAACCAAACTCAAATTTCATTGTGAACTTAAAGCTAAGTCTGAGCTGACTGCAGGATAGATGCTTATCTTTCATGTGGAGAACATAGATAATGGGTAATTCAAGTGTAGCTGTGTGATACAAACACCTTTTTTAGCCCTCTACAACATACCTAAAGCAATTACAATGGAATATGGATAAATCATTTAACAGGTTTCTTTCTCTTTTTTTTTTTTTTTTCTTCACATAGGTTAAATTTTAGTCCCAGACTAGTACAAATTCATACTTCATTATTTATCAATGTAAATCCAGAATGACAGAATTTGGGCTACTTATATTTAAGACAACCAAATTAATAACTTTCAATTTTTTTACATAGAAATATCTTCTGAAGTGTGATTCCATTTTATACAAAAAAAAAAAAAGCAAACCCAAATTTTCAATACCCTAGAAACAGGTAAGAGTACATCTCTACTATAAATCGCAATGTTATTTACATAACTTGCTTATCCTCCTAGTCCAGACCATAGCACCTTCTTTTAGACTAATATTTTTATAATAATTTCTTAGTTCTCTAGTTTCAATTTCAGCAATGTTTACCCAATTCACTACAAAATTAAGATAAAAGACAAAACCTCAAAGACTCTAGAAAGTGCTGTCCAGTTGGTTAGGGACGGATTCTTTTTTCTTACAAGTTTAAATACACCCAGATGAGTCCTGTGTATACAAGATGAGTCTTGCTGTTTTTCAACTAATCATTTGCAAAATTAGAGGGGAAAAAAAAGAAAAATAAAAAGGTTAGAGAGAAAAAAATTAAATACTTCTGGTAGGTGAGCCACAGCAAGGCAATTAAGATGATACAGCAGAGGCAGACATCTGCTCCTAGACAGATACAGTTCCACTGATGCTATCTATAGTTACAAGCCTTCTGAGAGATAAACAACATGTGAGAGCAATGCACAGAAGGAAATGCCACACTGAGAAAGTGGTGATCGTGTGGCCCCTGTGGTCTGAGAAAGAAAGAAAGGCAGCAAAAGAAAAAGGAACGGGTGGCATGTGGGGCTTGTACCAGGCACATGCAGGTGACAGAAGTCATAGGACAGACATACATCAAGATGCAAAGGTGGGAGATGTGTGAGAACTGACACTGGAGGGGAGCAGAATTACAGCAAAGATGAAAGGCTCAACATAACCAAGAAAGGGAGAGGTAGAAAACTCCTCTCTAAGCTCTATGCATAAAGTTAATTTTAATTTATGTTGAAATTAAAAAGTAATAATAATAAAAAATTAATGGATGATTTATTCTCTAAGATTTGGAGTCTTGGAGGGCTTCTTTAAGATTTGGGGGCTTGGAAGGCTTCTCAGAATTTCAAACTCACATTTAGGTTCCTCACTAACAAATCCGAACTACACTCCCCAAAGCAGATGATTATTTGTTGCTATTTCGTCTTACTGTCACAGTAATGTTTAGACACGGTAGAAGAACTGTTCCTTTCCCCTTTATGTTAGGTGTAGATAAAGCCTAAAGGAGGATGTTGTATCTACTCCAAATAACTTTCAAGCCAAGGATCAATCCTTTTTAATTTAGGCAAAACTTGAAGCAACAGTACATTGCATAACAAGTTCTATGACCTGTCAGATAGGAGTTTTCTAAAGGCATGGTATGGCACCTCTGATTGGCAATGCCATTGGTTCATCACTCTTTTGTCCCTCAGTTCCTTGCAAAGAGAATTTGGTTGATCTTTTTTGATGCCAGGGTTTGAGTCTCACCAAAACTGAGGGAGCATCCTTCCTCCCTCCAGCTTTCCTACCAGCAAGAAGGTTTAGCATTCATTTGACTTAAGAAATTCTGCAAAATTCACAACATGAATTTGAGACCAAGTGCTTTGCAGAGATCATTGTCCAGAAGCAAACAGCAGGAATGGCCTGCTGAGGGCAGGCCATCTGGCTCGTGTGAATTGCAGTCTGCTTCTGGAGTGGACTTGGGATTTGGTTTACATCAACAGAAGCTGAAAAGCTGAAAAACCAAAGTGTCATCCTATCTTCTGTTGGAATTTTAAACCAATAAGTATGAGTTTTCATAATGTATGTTTTAATAATTTTTCAATCTGGTTACCCTGTGGTCTAAGTCTGTTAAAAAAAAAAAAAAAAGAAAAAAAGTTTTCTTTTCTTTGTCTGGGAAGAAGCCAGAAATAAACTCCAGAGATTAATGTAAAATTACAGAATGGAGTGAATCTCAAGTCCTCATGCAACTTTGTGCTTTGGACATTTTTTTAAAAAATTATACTACTGAAGGCTGCATGCCAGAAAAATATGTCTAAAATTGTCTGTTGCTCTGAAGAAGGTAGAACTGGACTTAATGTCTTTAATGAGCAATTAATCTAAGGCCAGATTCTGCTATCCTAACTCAGTTCATACCCCGGAGAAAGTGATGAATTTAGATACTTCTTCTGTCCACTGGATATTCATAAAGAGACTTCATTTATCTCCAATGTATTCATTAAGAAAAATGGTGCAGTGAGGTTTTTTGCTTGTTAAACTTCACTTTTTTCTGCATAGAGTAAATATGAACATTTGAGTGGTGGAGGTGTTGGTTTTTGGTTGTTTGGTTTTGTTGGGTTTTTTTTAATTCTTGCATATATCTTACATTCTGTTTCTTTTAAATTTCACATTCACACATGCAAGAGTCAACATTTCTTTCTGAGATATGTATGCTGGAAAAAGTAAATTCTGTGAGTACTTCCAGGAAGTGAAAAAAGCATAAAATGTAGAAATCCAGTGTACATGACTCAAGGAGTTTAATTTTTAAATATAAGTGTGAAATCAGGTCATTGCTTTATTAAAATTCACCTAGATCTATGTAAAAAATACCAAAACATGATCAATACCAGCAAGAAACAAAATCTTTCTATTAATGTGTTTGCTATTAATGTATAATTTCTGCTATCAGCCTACAATTCATTCTGCATATCCAGTAAATAATTCAATTATTTGGCAGTCAAAAAAGGTCTGATCATTTGAGTTGGTCAAAAATGATACAATTTTGGAGAATGTGGGTGTTTTCTTTTGCAATATCTACAACAACCACTTAACCATAATGGTAGTTCTTAAGTTAACGCTCCTCATGGTCATCAGAGTGTAATAATTTCTGGACATTACAGGTGATAATGTAGCTTTGTTATTCCCATCTACTAACTCTTGGGGAATCTGAGAGCTGTGGAATGCATTCTGTGTGCTTAATCCTGCAATATATACTTGATTGAAAACTATATTGATTTTAGTACTCTGTGGTCCTGCTCTCCTGCCTTTTTATTTATTTTTTTAAGTGCAGACTGAAATATCTGGGGTTTGAGAAAAATCTTGAGTTTTAGTATATCAAAGAAGTATAGTCTCTTCCTCTCCTTTTGCATTTCTTAATGCAGAACTAGATCTAATAAAAAAAAATCACATGTATAACTTCAGAAAAATATTTTAAAATGTGGTTTGGGGTATTTTGCATAATTTGCTTCTAACCCACTGTGCTACTTTCAGGAGGCAGATTGTCATTATGACTGTACTTTGCCTTTTCACTGGAGTCTATCATGTGAAAGATTGTCCTTTCCCCAATCCAGTTTTGCTTTTCAAGCTTTTTTATCTTTTCTACCTTGCTTGAGGCATTATTAGGGCAGATCACCTTTGACCAAATGGGCAGATGAACATCCACCCTCTGGAGCCAGTACTAGTGCTGTTTGGTAGATCAGCTCTCAAATGGTATTGAACTGTGACCTCTTCTTCTGTTCAAAGACTAAATACATAAACTTGAGTTTCCATTGGTGCCAAGCCTGGGAACCTGAGTTTCTCCCTAATCCCAGGTCTTGCAGCCAGCAGCACAATGGGCAGCTCATCATGCCAGCCAGCCAGCCTGAAAGAATGTCTTTATTCACTCTTCCTCAACAAATTGCTTATTGTATTGCCCACAGGCTGTTAGACCTTGTGAACTGTCCAAAACTTTAATGCTTTTCTGTTTAATTTCTCTTTTTCCTTTTATTTTGTTTGTAAATAAAATTAATTTCTAATTAACATTTTTAGTAATATAATTTTAAAATATGTCTGTTGCTTTTAATCTTTTTTTCAGAATATATGTGCCTTTTGGAAGCCTGCAGGAACCACAGAAATGTTACAAGCCTTGTAGGTTTAGGGGCCTAAGAAAGAAGAATCTGTGGAAATATTAAGTGTTAGTATAATGCAGTGGTCAATATTAGAAAAAAAAATGCTTAAGAGCATTCCTGAGTTACCAGATGCATACCATTTATCTGCTCTTGGTCTCATCTTCACTGTGGCTACAATGTGACTATTGAATAAAGAGTGAATGTAGGACAGAAAACATATTGGTACCCTACATTTTGGAGTTGTTCAGGAACAGCTGTCTTCAGAGGAAGTTAAAACAGGCTGCCTAGGTTTGTCTGTAATTTATCTCTTGAGCTATTTCTGGAAGCACCTTTTGTCTTCAGCAGAAGCTTCTGGGAACATGGCTGTAGGACAATCATTGTGCAAGACATCAGTGGGGTAAGGCTGATATTGCAGTCTTTGGCCAGATTTACACTGGGAAAGGAAGAGCTTCATAGGTGTGACCCCACCACATGAAGAGAGAAATTCTGCTCTTTAAATACATCCAAAATCAACACAGAAGCCACAGCATCCCTATTCTTCTCCCTCATCTCAGTAATTCTCTGTTGAGATGTGGGGAGCATTGTCCTTGTTTTGAGATAGGAGAATATTCTTGTGAACAGCTAGATGGGTTCTGATCACCTAGAGTGCTAAGACCATTTTTAACACTCATGGATTTCTGAACTGTTTTTGCACACACTGTTTAGGAAAGTATATAGCTTTCTGGAGCCATACGTGATCTAAGAATCACAGATTTCTTAAAGGTGTATGCATGTGTGTGTGTATGTGTGATTATATACATATATAATTTAATACCCTTTCAAGTATGAGACTGTCAGCACAAGAATGGTAGAACTGCAAAACTAAAACATCCACATTAAGCTGATGCATGGTACATACCAGATGATATATATACTGCCTTATTGTTCAGTTGCAGCTCAGGAAGCTAAATGCATAATTTAAGATATATGTATAGTCTAAGGGTCAAATCCTGTCAGTTACACGAGTGTAAATCAAGACCTATTGCACTGAAGTGACTGAAGTTGCAGTACCCTGGATTTACACAAGTGTTGCTGAAAGCCGAATATGAGTCAATACATGCCATCAATATTGCTGAGTTAATGGTACTGAGGGAATTTTATGATATGTGCACATCTGAGTCCTTTTTTTTTCTTATTTTTTTGTAATATTATATTTTACATTTCTATTTTTGTCCCTGTTTTTAAAGAAATAAGGGGCTCAAATCCTGATTCTGTAAGTGAAACATCCACTTCCCTCATCTACCAAACTTTCTCAACCTCAGTTCATAATGACAAAACAAACATCACACAGCTGCAGAAAACTTACTTTCTTCACATTTAAGGACTGTCTTAACTGACATAAATGCATAATTATGAACCTCGGGCAAAGAGGTTGCTATGCTGTCTGACTGCACTTGATGTTCACTCAGTTCCATTAGCAATTGCACAGGCTGCAATGAAGGGTCAGGAAGCAAAGTTTCTGAAGACCTGTAGGAGAGCAGGATTTGGAAGAAGCAGGAAATGTGGACCTGGCTGAAGTGACGATGGAGACCTGACAGATGAAAGGAAAATCATCTCTGTTAAAAGACCATGGGACAATTTTCTTAACTGATGCTTCCTCGGTGTGTTATTGAGGGTTTCAAGAAATGAAACAAATGTTCTGCATGGGACATTGATTGCAAGATACAAATCTGCAGCACAAATCAAAGTAGTCTAAAACATCATAATGTATTGGGGAACTAGTAGAGTACCTGTCACATATACCTGGCCTTTGATGACCTTGTTTTTCATGGAGAAAGAATATATGATTATCTGGATTGAGAGGAGGTTTTTAATCCTGAAAGGAGGTTATATGCTAAATATATGGTAGCTGTCTGTTCAATAATAGAAACCCCCTACTTGTAGAGGCAGAATCTGGTATTCTATTACATAAAATAATGTCATTATTTCTTAACATATGTTTAAATTGAATGTAGTATTTTTAAACCACTTTTTATGATACTCTTGAATACCTAGAAACATTAAAAAAGCTCAAAAGTAGATTTTCCAGTATTCACATAATCAAAAATGGCTGAATGCATTTGGGACACACATAGGGAAAAAAAAACCAAATGCCATTTACAATTACAATAATCAACTGTGGGGGCTTACTACTTGAAAAGAAACAGAACAAATGTATCTGAAATAAAAAGGACTGAATAGATCTCCACAGCATAGTGATAATTACAGATAGATTATAATTTTTAAAATAAAAGAAAGAAAAAACCAACAGTGAATTATGACAGGTTTTAGAAGCTTAAGACAAATTTAGAAACTGTGTACTCAATACATTTATAGAGAAATAAGTGTAAAAAGATCTAGGATTAATATTTTTAAAAATTATGACACATTCGTATATATGTTCAACACATGCATGCACACACTTAGCCAGTTAGAAAACTGTGTAGGTATAGATTTGTCAGGATTGATTCCAAAAGGATTTGTATAAGAAAAACTTCTCTTTCAGAGAAATGATCTCTCTAGAGACTGATAATGATGATACAATAGGCTGGAGTTGCTATTATTAAAA
>WUAM01000071.1:15743165-15770529 GCA_024336885.1 Actenoides hombroni
TATGGGTCTTTTCTGGAACGTCAGAGTAACATCTTAAGTTCAGAAGCCCTTAATGAGCACACCAGACCAAATTCTGCCACTTCCACTGCTGACTGTTTTAATTATCCCCCAGTTTCATAAGTTCTGGTCTCTCACATGCTGCTTTGGGTGAAGCTCAGAGAAAAGAAAGGTTGTTCTTTCTTTCCTTTACAAGTACAGATGAAGATGCAGGGGACAGACTGCATTTCTAAAGAACAAGGAAAACACTACTCAAGAGAGACCACTTTGCTTCTGGGTAGCCTGAGCTGTGCTTCAGGAGACAGGCTGTCCAGGGTGACTTCAGTATGATATATTAGTTTACAATAACAGCTGCTGTTTTTTCTATGCCATAGACAGGTATTATCCTTCTGGATTATTTTCTATTATCCCAACTGCAGCTTGAATCCCTTAGATATAGGAACAATAGGAAACCCATCTTTATCTATTTCTTTTTAGTAATTTCTTGTGCGTTTATCCATTACCCATGTAATTCAATTATTAACTTCCTTCTGTGTCAGACAGTGACTCCCCATGCAAAAAGTTACTTCAACATGCAAAGTGTCCATCTGCAGAAACTCTGATCAATTTTTTTGCCTCTTGATGACCATGTAGCCACCCTTTCTTGGTTCCCTTAATGACAGATATGTGTGGCTGTCCATGGCATATTTTTACATCTTTTAAAGCTTCCACACCAACAGGCTAACCTCTGTTCATGCTCTGTCCAGGACCACCAAATGATGCCTCTAGAACTGTTTCTAGAATCCTACAATTTATGTGAGAACATTTTCATAAGGGAAGGAATATTTCAATTCAAATGCACACCCTACAATGTTTTTCAGTCCATCTTCCTCAATTTTACCAGTTATTTTGGTATAAATTTTTACTGATGTCATTAGTGGAATATGAATTAATTTGTTACAATATGGGCAAAATCAGAATCACATACCAGCTCTGAGAAAGAAATGAGGTTGAAATTCTTACTAAAATGCAAACTTCAGAAAATTATAACAGCCTGCAAATTAGACCTGAATTGAGTCTTACTTGTGGCACCAATAATAAATGTAAATTATTTATCAACATTTATTAAAAGTTAATGAATCCCACCACCTGACTTTCATACATACAAATACTATGTGGAATCTGTTGTCAGATTCTCTTTCCCTTTCAGACTAACCCAATTTGTTCATAAGTCCCCAAAATTAAATAGAAGCATATTCATACTCTATTAAAATTAAGAATCTCACTTATGGTTAACTTATATACACATCCTTTTTTCCTTATATACTTGCCATATCAATAGCAGTGTAGGCACATTACTTTTTTAGCTGTTACACTTTACACACTACTTGAACAATGCATTCCTGTCCTAAAATAAAATTCTAGCTACAGTATTATTTTTGCACATTTTCATACTGTATTTTAAGGTGTAATCAGGGGACTGAGACCAGCATCTGACTTTGCCAGAATAGCAAGTATCTTTCCTATAGTATCTTTCAACTGCCATTAAAAAAAGAAATCAGCATTTGTTTTCTTTTCCATCCGGGATTATGTGACAAAATGATCTCCTGCATCTAATCAATTATTTTTCTTCTATATCTTTTGCATTTTCCTGCAGAACTATTTGCAAGTATAAGAGAAAGATCCTTTAGAGATAATCTGGTGATTATTACAAATTCAACCTTGGCCGCTGCAGGCATTAAAAGATGAAAATTGCCTGAAGTCCGCTGTTGTACAACAAATCTGTACCTCTGGACTCCTGTCCTGAGGTGAAAATACAAAGCAGAGAGATATTTAGAATCATTTTGACAGTTCATAAAATTAAGCAGGGATTAGGGATTCTCTCAGAAATAAATAAATAAAAAATATAATGCCACAGGGCCCAAACAATGTTAATAACATCTCCTTGTAACAGGTATTACTGTGACGCACTTTTGTGAAGAAAAAAGCCCTCATAATTAATCTTGGCATGTATTTAGCACTGATGACACCAATTTAAAAATCTTAGTAGGTGAGTTCAACATGTTAATACATATATATATGTATACATCCACATACATAATTAATGTATAAACTACCCACTCAGTTTAAGTTTATACAGTTATAGTTTCCTATAGAAACATTGTACATCTTGTGTATTCTATTTTCTTCTCAATTTTATGGATTAGCCCTGATAATGCAAATACTTGAACATATGCTTAACTTTACATAATGAGAATGTCTTGCTGATTTTAGGATAACTCTCAATCTACATGAATTTAAGTAAAAGTCTAAGACTCTACTGGGAACGTAATCTATGATGCCAGTCATTTGAAACACACATTTAATAAGAAAAGAATTGAAATAACTGCAGTAGACATAGATGATTTTGATCCCTGCTGCGTTTGCAGCAGGTAACCAGCAAACGTGGCTGAAACAAATTCATAGTAAAAAAAGTGTGCAGTTGACCACAGAAATGCATTTGGGGCAAGCACAGAGTTTTACAGTTGCCCTGTCAAATTTCTCCACCCACCTCACAGACTTTTTGATACAGTTAAAAATGTTTTTGTTCCTTTCCAAAACCAAAAAAAAAAAAGCAACATTGCAATACAAAGCAACAGTGCTAGTCCCCCTACAGGAGCACATATTCTTTCCTTTCTGAATGAACAAACTTTATTATAGTGCATTTACACAGTGTAACAGTCAAGGTTTCATTGTATTAGATTAGTAAGATGTTTCTATATCCTTGGAAAATGTTCCAGTTAATTGAACATGATTTTAACAAACTGAAAAATCCAAAATAGTACTAGCTGAATGGATTTTTAATTTTTTTTTTAATTAAGAGCCTAAATATATTTTTCAAGTTTTACTTTATGCTCAAATTTTTGTCACAATTTAAGAACTGAATTTTAAACATCTTTTTTTAATGATGTAAATACTGTTTTGTAATAGATGTTAACAAATTTTCTGATTTAAAAAGAAACAAGAATTACCCTCTACATGGTACAGTTTACACATTTGAATTGTAATTAATTTCCATCTTTAAAAATTTCTTATGAAAATTATTTTCCATCTCACCGTAGTCCAGAATGAAGACTGGAGATGGAATAATACATCACACAAATGTTGATTTAAATATTTAAATAAATTCACTGACTTTGGATTTACATCCCCTTTGGGCTCTACTTTCCATGAATACTCTGATAAATAACTTACTGTAAGAAAGATCTGCTGGGAAGACAAATTATAAACAAAAATTGAAGAATACATGTGGGATATGAATTTTTGAATTCTAATAATCAATTGTTGCACTAGGAATTAGAGCTGACTGGAGGACAATAATTCCATGCTACATTAATTTTCAAGACTTTTGTGTGTTCTTGTCTAATTTTGTTTCGTTTGCTTTTTTTTATTTTTCTGGAGAAAACACAAACTCTTTAGACTGTTTTGGTGAAAATGCCCACATATGTGAATGTATGCCTGTGTACCACAGCCAAAGATACTAGAAGACCCAGACTGAAGTCCTTTCTCAGCCTGAATTACATTTCACTCATTTTCATCACTGATTTTTGTCTGTGATTATTCAGAGTTAGTTAGAGGAGGAACCTGATCCTGGGCTTTCTGCATCCAAGGCCACTATTAAACCACAGGGTTGTCAGCAAAACCAAAATGTCTATTTCATTCCTTCTCATTCTCCAAAAAAATTTCCATTCAGACAGATTATGAATGTGGCTTTCAAAGTTGAGAGGGCTGAGCAAAACTGTTCCTGTTCAAAGCATGAATATTAAGTAACCACCATTCCTGAGGTGAAGCTGGGTTCCTCTCTTCTCACAGGTTTGCAGGGGAAAGCCCTGAAGCAGGGCTCATCCCTCACCAGCTGCTGTCATTGTTGCCTGCACAGCTATGCAACAGGGCTCCAATGTGCCTGAATAGCTGTACAGACTCCCAGTCACACCAGGACATGCTGCCCATGCAGTTACTTAGATGATCATCCCAAAGGGTCAAGGATGTCTTTTCAGGTTGGAATATTTCTTCTTCACTCTAAAAAGCAATGATATAGGAACTAAATGCTACTGGAAAGTGAGACTGGTCTGACCTGTGCATCGCTGTCGGCCACCTCCTTTCCCTGTAGGAGTCAGGTCAACATGGATGCTGACCTGGATGTGTAAAGGAGGAGAAGTCTGATCTCTTCTCCTACAAATTTCTCTGTCTGGGCTGTGTTCCCAGAACAAAGAGCCTCCTCACTGTAGCCTCACAATGAGATGATACATTGTGATGCAAATAGTACTGCTGTCTGCCACTAGCTGCACAGCCCCATCCAAGTTGTGATCATGCCATTCATTTTTAACCCAACCAATATGAACTCTCAATTTTATGGAGCAATTTGTGTATCTCTGACCCTAACATTACACAGAACACTATAACTGCAAATAAAGGTCATGTTTGCAAACAGGGTTTTTATAAAGGAATTAATATTGTGTAGGTTAGCGCATGTGTCTGTGCACAAATATTTTTGGTGTCCCTACTTGTAGGAGGCTTAAAGAAGGCCTCCTCCTTTTGGATTTTGCCACTGTTTTTTGTCACAGTGCCTTCAGTAAGTAGACCCACATTTTTGACAAAACAGCTGGCACATGCCTAGGTAATTTTAGCCAGAAATTATATCAATAACAAGTTCTTCTCTTATAGACAGCTGGAAAGTGAGCTTTGATTTATTTCTATTTTTGTCCTCAGGATAATGGTTTCTTACTTGCTTATGTCAATGGTCAATAGCATAACAAATTCTTCATCATGAGAATGTGTGTATCACTTTTCAGCAAATGCTGGCCTTTTAAGGTGAAATGATATACTGCCGCTTATTTTCAAATTGACATCTCTCCTGGTTGCCAAGGTAAGTTAATTTGCAAATCAGCATTTTGCATGAAGCTTTTAAGCCAATCCAGCTCAGCAATGGCTGCCATTGCTGTGTAATTACTGTCTAAAGCACTTAAAATGAAATGATTTTTTAAAAAATAAAAATCCAGAAAGATCAGTGATTTTGCTCTGTGCTTGTCCAGAGACTATTTTGCTGACTGAATAGAAGATTGAGATTTAAAAAATTACAGCAAGGCTCCAATCTGATCAGAAAGGAATGAAGGATGTGCACACAATAACACTGGAAGTCTTGAAATGAGAAATGTTAGTTTCACTGTTCCTCAAAAAAATAAAATACATGCACACCCCCATAATTAATTCACAAACTGCATGACAGAACAGTAGCAAGTGACAGTTTGAGGAGGAGGAGGAAGTAGTCATTGCAATTGGATTTACATTCAGTTAAGACGTTTTTTATGAGCACAGAATTGAACTTGAAATTGGCCTAAATTTCAGATTTTGACTTGAACACTGTCTAAGAATTACAAACTTTTTGGTAATTATTTTGCTTTGTGATGAAGACAAAGTCAGGAGACAAATTTGTTTTGAGAGAAGTGTTCTTTTTTGGAGACATCTCTCAACTGAAAGTTCATCCATCTTTAGAAACAGTTGTTTTTTGGACCTCTGGATTTGAACCAGTTAGGTACAATAAGAAAAAAGTGGATGTGGAAAAAGAAAATAGGGAATGTTCTAGAAGATAATCTATTTAAAAGAGAGTCAGGCAACTGGAGAGAAACAAACTGAAAGAAAAAAAAAGTATCACAAAGTTTGCAGTAGACTACATGTAATACATCTATTTTGTTTTTTTTACATTGTCTTTTTTAAACCTTATTTAAACTTTTCCATCCATTTATGTCTCTTGGTGTTTTTTTTCTTATGTTGGCACGGAAATGGCTTTATATTCAACTTCACTTACCACTAAATCTCTATCAAAGATATATTACAAAGATTGCAGGCTGTCCATTAAAATGATGGGACTCACACAAGGATCAAAAGCCATTCAGTACCTCAGCTTTTCTGATGGCCTTTCTAGTTACCTTTCCTACCATACTAACTTACATAATGAGAAATCTTGGATGAATGCAGGCTGTGTAAAGTCTCTGCAGTAGAATTCAGGAAAAATTTCCCCCTTCTATTATTTTTTTCTTCTTTTATTTGTACTTGATTTGTACTTGACACATTCCATGAGGTAAGACAGGGGGAGAACTTGCATCACAAGTGTCACAGGCATCTGTCCACTTATACTCTATCAACTTTCTGGCAGCATTCAGTGGCATAGCAGTGTGGGCAGAAGCAGTTACTATAGAGCAGCTGACCCACTGCATGTTCTTAGACTAACACACCTCTTGATAAGTAGTTCATTTGCCTGTAGGTTAGGTTTCTGCTCATCCTTTTTTTACAGTCTCATAAATTATGTTGTTTGAAAGCTTTTTTTTTTTTTAAAGTAGAGTTCTTTGTCAAACCTAAATCCTCAGCTGAAGTGAAATGTAGAACATGACTAAGAGTGAGTTGGATAATATCCAGGAAAGCCAATTAATATAAATAATGTAAAACAAGGTAGAAGTGGAAGCAAATTGGGGCTAGGCTGCTTTTTCACATAAACATTTTCCCTGTAATAAACATAATGCTAGCTGGCAAAACACAAGTTTTGACACTGTTATTAGTCTGTGCATACTCAGTATGTAAATCATATTGATGCACATGGTTGACATATCAGGGGTATGTGGAAAATAAACTGCCCAGTCTCTCTGGGCATAACAGCTTACAGACCTCAATGATATACTGTAAGGTTGGTGCTGTTGACTTCAAAAGTAGTAAATCAAAGTGCCACCAGAAGGTGCTGACAAATATAAGCAACCAAGATTGAACAGAGAACAAAAGCTGTTCTGTATAGATAGTTATTTTATGTTCAGACCTTCTAATATTTAATTTAAACTCTTATTTGGCTTTTATGAAATTGCTTTAATTGTATATAGGCAATAGGTTTATAAAGCAATTAACAGTACAGTTCAAATGATCTTTAGTAATGGTATAGAGTTCTGAAAACTAAGTTTCACTGAGAAGTATTGGCTGTGATACCATTAAGAAAAGTTTGACAACTCCTTGTGATTGGTGTTAGTATGGAACCAACATAAAAGTATGAATCTGAAATGCAAACTCTGGAAAAGCCTAAATCCAGATCTGGGCAGTGTGGCTAGATCATGTTTATTGTTAGTATTCAAAAAGACAATCTGAGAGAAGAATGAATTTGAGTTTGGACCTAGATTTTATGGATTAATAATGTATGTATCTACTTTGCTCTAGAGAAACAGACAAGGCTTATTTGGTACTTGTATGACTGTTTAAATATTCCTTAAATGAGAAGACCCCATTTGCCTCACATAAATAACACCTTTATCTTCATGGAGAGAACACTCTGAGGAGACATTTCTTCACTACTATTATGTCAAAAATTACCCTGTACAGTTTTTACAGGGAAATGAAAAACAATGAGATGCAAACAGAGATAAACCCCACATACTGCCTGGCATGGCTGCTCCAGTGAGCTGTCACTAATGACCTCTGATGACCAACATATCCAAAGATGATCATAATGGCCAAGACCAGAATGTAAGAAACATGCCGCAGTAACAGTAACTGCATATCAATCCACTCAAGCCAGAACTGGAAAGTAAAAACATGGTTAAAAAATCCTCACCATGCATTGTCAACTGAAGTTGCTAAAAATCTTTTCACTCTTCCTGTAGACTTCTTTGAAACACCAGAAGTAGAAACAAACTGTGTCTTCCCTTGAACAAAATAGGAACCAACAGCTCAACCTCACAGCAGCATCTATAGACCTGGAATGGCTAAATCCCAGAGTTTCCACCTGTTGGTAGCATTTAAGCCCTTCTCCTAGTCTGCCTCCTCAGGTGAGCTATGCAAAGAAGAGTTCAGAAGAATAGCAAGAGACAAATTCTTCTCATCAGAGGTAAAGAAAGGAGGACACAAGATAGAGTGATTGCTTCTCATCACAATACAACTATGTCAGTTCTCAATCTGTTGCCATTGCTTCTGTTCCACCACAATTTTGACCTATAAGAAGAGTAGTTGATCAAGTGAAAATGTAGTATGAGGAAAGCACTTGAAAGGAGCTTTTAATGTTATCTATTTGCTTGCTGTCATTTGATAATTAAAAGTACCAGACTCAATTACCTGGAATTCCTAATGAGGAATAATAAAACAAAAAGCCTAGTCAAAAATACCTCACTCTTCCCAAAACCACATGAAGTCAAAGAACTTGAAAATGACCCTTCACTCTCTTGATGTTCACAGTATGATTTTCTGCTGACAAAGAGTTCAGGAGGTTAGTAGAAAAACAAATATTAATGACTGACAGTGGTCTAGTAGAAGCATACAAGTAGTTCTATACTGTTTCTCTCCCTGCCTAACAAGAAATGTCAGTTACAAGCTCTCTAGCCCACTACAGCTTCAGAGAAGAGGTTAGAGTGGGTCTAGTTCTCCTTCATATTTGATCAGAGATTTTTTTCCTGTATAGTAAAGAAGGAGAATTATTGCCATTTGATCACTTGCTCTAACCAACAGATCAAGTTACTTGAGATGAGAACTTGAGAGCTGCCACTCTATAGCAAATTAATGAGTTTGTGCAAGCAACATCAACACCTAAAACAGGCAGAACTAGCAGGCTGCAAAGGTGATTATTGCATTGTTGCCACCCTGAATCCAGAACTGGAATTCAGAATGTTGCCTGACATTTCTCAAGTCTGCCTAAGTTTTACAAAGTGTAATGTGATACACTGTCAAAATACCATGGAGAAACACTGAAAACACTAAAAATCTTCTTAAGAACAGAAAAGTGTTCATTGTGGGTCAGGGATGTGGTGCTCTGGTGTTATCACAGACAAAAAAATTCAATACCACATCTTGCTCTTGTAGGAGGAGATTATAATTGTCAAGCACAATTAGCTAGACAACGTTTACTTCTTAAAAGCTGGACATTTTTCTTTTTCATGCCTCCTTGTATGCCTATGCTTTTCAGTGTGCCCTATTCCCATTCATTGAGTCATCCTCTCCCAAGTTATGCTGTATGTGCTTTTATCACTGTTCCAAATTTCCCATGCTCTGCTGCCTTGGGTTTGAGTGGCAGCAAGGAATCTGTAAGCAGGTGTTGTGGAAGTGAAGCGTGCCATTCGGCCAGTACATTAGGTAAAGTAACGTTCCCCTGGGAACTCTAATGCTTACAACTGCATCAGCCCCAACTGTTCCTGAGAGAAGAAGAAGAGGCCAGTCCTGACCTGTTCTGACCAGATGTTTTGGAAATGTGCCCAATTTTAGCAGATATAATAGCTGTTAATTTATCAAAAGTGTGATACATATTGAAAAAACAGACTCTTTAGTTACAAACTAGTAATAAAATGAAAGAGAAGAAATCAGGGATATAGAAGCAATTACATTTGAAAGTATAGGACTAAATTCAAAAGTAGTTTGAGGAAATTTCCAAGAGAATCTGCTCTGTGTAATAAATATGATATGACTGGTTTAGACATGAATGCAGAAAAAAAAGTTCATTTTTCAGTAGCCTATACCAAAATTGTTCATGAATCTGTAGAGACTAAGCATAAGAAAAAGGGCAAGACACCTGATGTAAAAACTTATGCTACAATGAAAGGAACTGAGTTACAGCTACTGAGGCTCAACTGGAAACATTAAAACTTCTGCTTTGAGCTCTGGAAGGAGGGAATTCATATTCCACAATTGAGGAAATGGTGTTCATGTTCTTTTATTAATATTCTTACAAATTGCTGAAATGAGGAAGAAACATTTACAAAAAAACATGTATGAAACCCCAAATATTCTGCTTTCCTTCCATCTCTCTACCCCTAATGTATTACTGATGAATAGCCCACCAATTTTTTTGTTGTTTTTTTTTTTTTTTTAAGGATTACCTTTACCCAGCATAAATATATGAAAGCAGTCATTTGCGTTATCATTTTGAAGTGCAGGGATTTCATTGTTTCCTCTCCCAAATGGATAAATGCATATATATACATATTTTTTTTTTATGAGGATCAGTGGAATTGTAGTGAGCTTGTACTCTGGGAAATGAGAACAGAATAGGGTGCTGGGGGGCTTTACAGGCTAGAATTTCTGAATTTCTGAAGCACTTATTCAGGCTTTTTCCTTCACAATTATTAACAATAGTTTGCTGATCACCAAGAATCAAACCACCAGAATGCTGTACTCAAAATCAGAAAGTCTTTTGCCTAATTTGATGGTCTTGCTGAGCAACAAGACTTTTTACACACAATACAAACACTTCAGTAATACTGATTGTTATTAATAATAGTCATAAGGTAAAGGTGTGATTTAACAATAAACTTTGTTCATCTGTATGGTTTTGCATTTGTTCTTTCTGACCAAATTAAAAAGATGATACAGTTTTTCATTTCATTATTGTAGCTCTGGTATTTGAAGGAAATATTTTTTATGCAGCATAGCTTTTGCGGTGTACAGTGCCTATCTGTGCATACAAAGCATCCCATATGGTTGAAGTAGGCTGGAGGGATTGCTACTAACCATATTTAAAAAAGCAGATGTTACTAATCCTCTAAATATTACCCTCAAATGATGTCACTTGTGACTGACAGTGGTTGGGCTCATCAATCTTTTTCAAAGTCCTTTTGCATGTAACATGTAAGGGAAAGCAAATTTTGCTAGGAAGCATGCCTCTAAAAGGGCAGATCACTTTATATTACTATTGAATTGTTGAGCAGAATGTCAATTCCTAGAGGGGGATGTATGTTTATATTACAGGAAGAAGGAAAAAAAGTTTGCCTATTAATAAAATATTCAAGGAAACTTTTAGGACAGCCATTTTATAGTCACGCTGCATTGTGACAAGCTGAGGTTTTTAGCTCAAAGTGCCTGTCTGTGCCATGCAATCAATACACAAAGGCAACTTTATTTTACATAATAAAAAGGCTTCTTTACAAGTCTGCACATAAATGCAGTAGATGTTTCTGTGGTGTACAAAGGGAATGTCAGTTCCACAGTTGTTTATCGGTCAACTGCATTAACAGTAGTGAGTAAACAAAACTGACATCCATTTGATGGCAATTTATAAGCAAGGTTTAATTTTTCTGTCAATAACTGTGATTTTTTCATATCCTTATAATTTCCTCTTGTTCCAAACTCTAGAGACTAGCCACTAGTTCAGATATGAGTTGGTGCCTTTTCTGGATTTCTAGAAAGCTACAGAGACAAAATATGGACTAATATTTCCATTATGAACCAGTTAATGTACTAATGGTTTATTATAATTACACATCTTTTCCATGCCCATGCAACCAGTATTTCTCTTAATTTTTCTTTACACTCATCTCATTTTACAGTCAGGGACACAAACTCTTACAAAGCAACATGAGGAAAGACTTTTCACCCTCTTTTCATTGCACCAAAAAAGATACCTATGTTTGAAGGCAGCTGTCTGGTTCTAAAATTGAGGATTGACTAATTTGTATATATATTTCAAATAAAGGGTAGCTCTTGTGCTGATAATTTTCAATAAGGACTAATCTAATTTGTAACAATGTAATGCAATTCTCTGCTCCATGCTTACCTTGTATTTTTTTCATTAAGCATATTTGCACTTTGCTTTGTCTCTGTTTGTTGACAGTGTGGACTTCAACCATTCCAAGAAGAAAATAAAAAGAAGTTGGGGAAAACTTGACTGATTGGCAACAGGTGCACATGGTTAAATGTCAGCATTTTGGTATGTCATTTAATGGTCAGACACTTCAGTGTATTGCCATCCAACAAACCTATGAGACATATTATCAAGAAATATACGCCAGCTCTTTTCCAGCAAACTGCTTGATGCCTGATGCCAAGTACTAGTGGGTGTATACCTTTTTATGCTGTCACTGCATTCATCCTCCAGGGTGTTGCATGAAAGAATCACTGGATGTTAATGAATAACAAAATGTGTCATTTCCCTTTAGAATTTGTCTATCATATACAGTGAAAAAGACGCGTTTGTTTTCTTGTGCCTGTATTTACATGTGTGTCAAAATACGTACTGTTAAACCTGGCCACATGCTTAGACAGTATGTTGTCTTGTTAGTCTTTTTTTTTCACTATTATTACTGCACATAGTCATACATCCTGTTTCATATGAAAAATAAGAACCACAGCAAAATAAATTAGGACATAAACATCTATTTCTTCCTGCTTGGAGTAGATATTGTATTTAAAACTGCACTTTCCATAGACAATGGATTTGTAAGAAAAACAGTTAACCCATTTCAGTATGTTGCTTCTCACATGTCACCAAAATATGATAGAAAATAAAAAATGTGAGAACCACCATTAGAGTTCAAAACCACAACAGAAAAAATAACATGAAAAAAAACAATGTATGAACACCTTGTAAAATAGACATTAATGTTTGCCATCTTCATCATATTCCTTTAATGATATACCACTGTTGCTCAATTTATTTGTTGAAATGAAGAAGCCATACATATAGATAAGTTTCAAAGCATACTGGGAGAAAAAAAAACATTCATTTTGGAAACGGGGTAAATGAGACCCATGAAGGTTGATCAAATGATACACAAGCCAATTCTGATCACATAAACCCATTATGGGACACTTTCTGGCCAGCTACCAAAAAGATGTAAAAGTCACATTTTAGAAACTAAGAGTTGAAAGAAGCTGTTTATAATGAATTCTTCCTTCAGGTCTTCTCAGAACCTTCCTGAATTACAGATTTATGATTTAAGAGTTTGTCCATAGGCTTCGCTTAACTAGACCAAGTTCAAAGTCAACAGGGTATGGTAAAGTGCTCTAAATAGGTATCCCAGTGCCACTTCTAATATTGTTTTGCAGCTGCGCAAGAAAATCAATATAACTCCTATATATGGGAAGAATAGTTACAGGTATTAAATCACACTACTTGCGAGTAATTTTATTAGACAACCTAGCAATCAAAACATAATATTTGTAATTTTCTTTGCAAATTCTAAATTCTCTACGTGATGCTAACATTTTCACAGATAATATGTGCTGTTTGTCAGAGAAAAAGATGTGGGGTTGTGTGCGTGTACAGTTTTAACGATAACTCAATTCACTGTGGATCTTTAATTGTGTTTTTCAGCAAACTGATTTAAAGTTCCCTGAGGCACACATAGTGTAGGATTGTGACATATCACACCAGGTTAAGTCAAACTCAAAATGTTATGTGATATGACAGCATGTAAAACACATGATTAACGATCCACCAGAAATCTTGGCTTTATGAAAAATGTTGCAACAGGAAAACTTGGGGCACTCTCTGGTAAATTTTACTTTTAAAAAAATAAAAAAAGACTCAGAAGTATAATACTGTGTTAGCTTTTGTTTGATATGCACAACTTTCCCCTTTGGATAAAATGTCACCATCAAAGAACAACAAATATTTGTGGTCAATGCAAATAGCAGAAGTTCTACTTCTCTGGGAAATTAATTGATTTGCTGACAAGTCAGGAAATGATGACTGGGACCAAGAACCTAGTAAAGATCCATAGACACAGAATTTCATTCAATATTTCCTGAAATTGTAGATACATACTACTTTCTTACTGTCAAAGGATGTAAAGCTATCATTTGCCAATATAGGAAGAACAGGTCTCTCTTCTTCTCTATGTAAGAATAACCATATCACGTGTCTGCATTTGCTGGACAGAGAGTATCCAGTATTACAGAGGGATTATGGAAGAGGATTATGAGATACACCAGGCAGACTTCAGATCCAGTTTAGTCCCTCCCGCAGCATTGCTAAAGTAGCTCCCAAAATTGCCCATCTGTGTGATATGTCAACCCCATCCTGATGCTTGGCAGCACAACCATTGGCCACTCTTGAGGTTTTATGGTCCTGCTCTAATAAACTTATTAAGAAACAACAGGGTTTTGTGGTTTTTTTTAGCTAACTTTTATAGCACCAAACGGTGATTATATTTGGCAATTTTAAAAATTGATCTTTTCTTGGAGTCTTCCAGTTCTTTCCCTGCTCTTCCCATCAGCTTTGAATTGAGTGCTAAATTTCGACTAAGTTGATAAGGATGGAGTTTCAAAAATAGTGAGTTTCACCAAGTTGTGTCAAAATAGATAGCTGGAAGAGGACAGAGATCCTCTTTGTGTCCTTTCTCAGAGGAAAGTTTAAATATCTCTCATGCCTTGTTAGCCAGAAGAGAATCCACACTGACACTCATCTTCAGGACACATCTGGACTGGAAAGAAAACCTAAAATTCTTGAAACTGCTTGCTTTTTATTGCAAAGAGCCTGAAAAAAAAATGTAGCTGCCTAGTTTACTACATGACTGCTTCCTAAAATGCAATAGAAAAAAGGAAATACAAGAAGTCTGGAAAACAAAAAGGAATCATCAATGTGGGATCCTGTGTACCATTACTAAGTGGCAGAGTATAACCAAGCCATGAATACGTAAATCTTCAACAAGGAGAAACAGACAATCAGAGTCAGCCAGCTTAGTTTCACCATCATCAGTTTCAGCTTGTGCTGACAGGATAGAATAGACTCCAAAATCTGCCAGGTGCTGAAGAATAGAGTTGTGTATCGTTAAAACAGACCAAGGGTCCACCTTGGGCTACAGTCCCAATTCTGTGATTGTCCTCTGAACTTTGGTCCTGAAGGTGATACAGGGAAAAAATTCTCAAGCTACTGCTACCACAGACATTACAGGCCCAATAAGATTCCCATGAAAAAGAATATGTACATTTGCTGAAAGCGGGGTTGGATGAAATAAAGCACTGAGGGGCTCTGTGTGGGTCATTTGCCTGTTACGTGCTCTAGTGTGATGTAAATCCAGCAGAGCTATCACAGAATCACAGAATTACTGAGACTGGAAAAGACCTCTGAGATCATCAAGTCCAGCCAATGACCCAACATCGCAACATCTGCTAGACCATGGCACTAAGTGCCATATCCAGCCTTTCTTTAAACACCCCCATGGACAGTGACTCCACCACCTCCCTGGGCAGTCCATTCCAATGTCTGATATTGGAAGGGTACAGCACCTTTATCCACTCTGGTACAGCCAGCGTTTGCAGTAAAGCCTTCTAATACTCAGGTGTTGATATTAAGGCAGAAAATACAACCTTATCAATCCACAGAAAAAAAAAAAAGGAAAGTTGTTAGGTGTATCTAGTGCCCAATCTAGTATAATTTAAAAATAATCTAGCTTTCAATTCTGTACTTTTTGAAATTCATGATTCATTATAACTTAAAATACTGGCATTCATAGTTCCTACTGTCTTCTGTTTTGTCCAGATTTCAGAATCTGAAATGCTAGGACATGTTTAAGGGTGTCATTTGACTATGGCATTATTCACTAAGGCAGTGATTTTCCTATAATCTGCAAAAAGATTGTAAGGACCAGATTAAGTGTAATATGAGGATGATGAGTGAATATCCTTTCAGTGGGATCACTAGGGATGGAGGGCCACAAAAAGAACTGTTTGTACAAGTTTCCCACAGTTCTGTTAAAGCTTTTACATTCTGACCTGAAGCATCCAACTATTTTAGACTGAAATTGTAAATCATTATGGATTATGTAATGTTTAACATATTTGCAAGTCAATAAGGAAATATTTCTCTCTGTCCCTTCTTCTAGGAAAAATAAAATATATGTCCTATTCCCATCTTCCCACAACAACAATAGGAATGGCTCAGGAATAATCAAATGTTCTATGTTCTGAATGTTCAAGATGTTAACTGGGATGTGTAAAATTTGCAGGATTTATATCTAAAATTGAGCTTGCCAGAATTTGTATTTTCCCTCATTTTTTAAAAAATTATTTTCTCAAAACCGAGAACAAATAATTTTAGTCTGATTGTTTGGTGTGGGGTGGTTTTTTTGTTTGTTTTTGGGTTTTGTGCATTTGTTTGTTTGTTTGCTTTTGTTGTTGCTTTGTTTTGTTGTTTGTTTGTTTTTTAAGAAATCAGTCTGTCGTCTGAAAGTGAAAACAATATCCCATCTCTTTTTCTTTTCCTTTGAAATATTTTTCCTTATGAGCACTTTAGTTAAGACAGCTTGGAAATTGTTTTCTTTCAAAAAAGCCTGCACTTGTGATTGTAAAGAAATATTCCAGGTAAATTACTAACTCCTCTAGAAAACCATGGCAAACTCCTATAAAGTGTACAGAAGAACTTAGAATTGATGGTGTGCTTGAAGTAATGTTATAAGCAGTTATTGACATATATACAGACAGAATAATAAACATAGTATACTAATCCACTTCAAGTGAAAAAAGACATTCCTGAGGTCTGGACAGTTTTCAGCAGAGTGCTACAGAAAGGTAGGGTGCCTGATACTCTTCTAAGGACTGTCTGCCTAAAAAAGCATACTTAGTGCTAAGCCTGTCCGCAAAGTTTATATCAAGTGCAGCTGAACAGCCTTTTCATTCTGCAGGTGCAAGGTAAATATTTCAAATGTTTTTGTCAAAGATGGAGGTACTAAAGAGATCAAATCACTGTAAGAAAAAACCCAGCCAGAAGGAGGATTTGTGGTGGCCACGTGGGAGCCTTGCTAGACTGCTGCCCAGCAGCACCTCCTGCTCCTGCCTGAGCTGGTGGTGGACTCAGGTTCATTGCCCTGAGCCAGAGAAGCAGGGTGTGCTACAGAGGTCACACATGTTGTCTTCAGGAAGAGAAGCAGGGGGGTGGGATGGGAACTCTGCTCTGTGTGTGGGTTGTGTATGTGTGCATCTGTGTGTGCCTGTTCTTTTAATGGCCTGTTAGGCAGGAACCTCAGATATTTTAGGAGATAGACACTTGCTACTTCACTGCTGCACTCTCATGGCAAAATCCTATGGAATTTAATAGGATTGAAGCCAGCTGGATTATACTGAAATATAATATAGTTCCACAGAAAGAACTTTAAAGAAAGAAACAACCCTGCACAAATAATGTTTAAAAGCAATGGTTGTCTTCTTATAACATTTTAAAACCAACATATGTGTTTTAATAGAACACTTTATCTCTGCTGTATATTCCTTTGGGTTAGCTTAAAAATACTATAGACAAGTTATTATTCTCTGCCCAGTTATATTGGATTTTTCTATGAGAGGCTGTTGAAGTGATTGAGTAGTAATAGAAATGGACATCTCCATTAAAGAATAAGTAACCGTGCAGTTGTGCTGCGCAACCAAAGCAGTCCTCTTGTTGGCCTGATACTTTCTTAAAACAAGATGATGCAAAAGAACTGTTGGCCAGGTCTTAGTGTACTCAAGCTTTGTGCTTTTGTTAGTTGCATAATGTGAGGTTGGTGCTGAGCAAAAACATAGAGGGAGAAAAGGGACTGTAGCCCCCCAAAACTTGCTATCTGAAAGCATAATTCACAAAAACATAAATGATACATTACATTAAAGCATCAATAAGCAATGCCTTTGCATTTATTAGCATGTTTAAGTGGAATGGAAAGACTCACATTTGTTTCTGCTAGCGTGAGTGAATAACCTCTTTTTCTGCTGGTCTGCCAAGAGCTTCAGCATGAACATGAAGGGAAAAAAGCTCACTACAGGATTTCAACAATTACATGATAGGAGTTTATTTTTGCCCATTAATCCCAGGCCTTTTTCAAATGAAGACATAAAATTATGCCAAATTACTGTGCGAGCTGTGATATTGCCAGCTCCTAGATGAAGCGAAACATTTGAAAACACTCAAATCTATTTCTTTGGGGACAGAGACACAAACTTCTTCTGTAAATTTGTTCTCTTCCTTAGTCATTTTTCAATGCTTTCTGCTATTAGTTGTCAACTTAACTGCTGAACTGTGGAGCCAACAATATTCTTAAACAGCTATAAATACTGCTAATGTCAAAAATTTGCATTGAAGATATAATCTGTGGCCAACAAGTACAAAATGAATTTGCTTTATATATAAGACTGAGGGGGGATTTTGTGGAGGCAGTTAGCTAGAAACCACACTTTGTAAAGTTCTCAGATGTTTGAGAAGGTTTAGTGAAAGACTCTATTCTTCATAAAAAACCTCCAAGCAGTTATTGTTCTAGATAACCTGAAAGAGATGACAGAGGGCTCTAGGCCATAAAGCAAATTAAAGTAAAATTTTATTATTCCTTACTAAAAGCAAAAAGCAGGTCAGTTGCAATTTGAAAAAGATTACTGATTGAATATATTTAAATCATCTTCACGTAACTGAGGGTTGAGAACACCAAAACAAGCAACTCAATACATGAATCACCAGAGGACAAAGGAATTAACTGATCTGATAAAGTGTAAATAATTTCAAAGTGAATAACTAGGCCTGTGCACATCTGAAAGGAGACTGGAAATCCTAAAGATTTATACATCTGTATAAGCAAATATAACATGGCCACAGAAATCCATAGCTACATTCAAACTTTGCAAAACTGGTAAATAGTAGATTCTGAACTTAGGCTAGAGAAATTACCACCCTTATATACTCCAAAATTGAAGCTCTCCCTGCAAATTACTGAGCTTTGGCCCGTTTACTGTCTGACTCTTCCTGACATGGGAGTTAATACACTCACATCTCACCTTTAATATTTTTTTCTGCCAGCATTCTCTGTCATGCACTGTATCTCTTTATATCCATGTCAAAGAGGGATTGGAGAAAAAAAGGGAAAAACTTTGTTATCCACTTTCATTGCTCTGCCTGAAATAATTAGTTCAGTTAAACAATAACAAAGTTTTTTTATTATTATTTTATTTTATTAATTTTTTTGTTTGAATTCTGATGCATAGAAAGCTCTTTATCCTATCCATTTTTAATTTGCTTCCATTTCACATATGGCTGCTCTCTGTTCTACAATACAAGAGATTTTCTCAGCTATGTGTTTCTTTTCTGTGCCTAGAACATTCTCCAGGGGCATTTCTAGTGAGTGTTGTTCCTTTCCAGACTTCTGAAGAGCCTGCCAGAACCAAGCCTTTACTATTGCAAGATGAGCTTCAGGAAGGACTCGTCTAGATGAGACATAGGGCATAAAGTCAAAGAATTCTCTTGCCCTCTTCCTTTCCTCACAGCCTATGGATGTACCTTCTCATCAGTCCCTGTATGCTCCTTCTACCGTGCCCTTCCTTTATGCTGGAAACACATAGCCCCTACAGAACAGTCTGAATCACAGTTTTACAGTTGACATCCTGAAGACTTTCTTTGGTACCTAAACCTGGGATTAGAATCAAGATAATTCTACCTCAGGTAAAGGATGATCAGACAGCCTGAAACCTCATTAAGAGGTCCTGACCCTCCACCAGAAACATTGCCACTGTATGTGGCAAGCAGTTGTATTTTTATACTGCATTTCAGCCATGGCTTTAGAACATGGAAGGCTACAATGACCCAGTCAACAGGAGTTCAGATTTAAGCTGTGAGGTGATGGGATGCCTATTCAACTGTTGATGCAGGAGGGCAAATTAGATGTGGTCTAATTAGGCTCCAACTTTATTAAATTGTCTGGGAAAAGTGTATCCATCTTACAAGGTAAGAAACCTTTCTCTCCTTGATCATTCTCATTTTCCAACCTGGACCAAAACTGTTTCTGAGACCTCTGTGACCCCTTTTGGTAAAAGGATGAAGACAAAAAGGAACAGCATTTTCCTCAAGTAACCAAATATTGTAACAAGTCCCTCTTTTCTTTATCCTCTCATGGGGCCTTTTCCTATGTTCATTTCTACCACTGGTTTATTAATAAAACAGAACTTCTATGGAATGGGTATCTGTATTGAAGTGCTAAATTATGATAATTTGAACTTAGCCTCTTGACCAATACAATATGTCTTTCACGTACTTTGAGGAAGGAAAAAACAGCTTAAATAAGATATGGATCTGGTTTGTTCCATCTAGTGAGACAAAGCCCTTTGGCACATATACTACACAAGTGCATTGTTTTCATCTGGCCTTTGAATGACAGTGGGGACTTTAAAGCTGAATGGGCTTAAGAAATACTTAATGATGAACTATCATTGTTAAAGGGAGATGCCAACCAAAATCTACTTGATTTTCAAGTGACATGTGTTACTGTTTAGAAAAACAAAACGTAAGTTCAGTTGGATCTGCCATCAAGAAGAGACCTAAAATCATAGCCATTTGTAAACTGATAATTCACACTTTTTTGATCTCTTTTCTCATGAAATGGTAATATGACATGTCTATGAAAATAGTGAAATAAAGGGTTGTGGTTTCTAAGAGTACAATAAAACATCAAAATTTATTGCAGTGGATTTACAACTGCTTTTTGTAGTGCTACTGACACTTCCTATCAGATTTGTAGGTTTCCGAATATTATATTACTAGATTTCTGAATCTTACTAGTGAGTTTGCATGTATAGTGTTACTGAACTTGTTGTTTGCTAATATTATATGAGAATTTTTTATGATATCAATCTTTTCAATATATGCAATTTAAAACCACTGAAGTATGCTCCTATTGTATCCCAACCTGTAATAAGATACATATATAAATTTAAGTATTGATTTTGTGCTGAAATCTATCAGGTTTCCAAAGTTTTTGTTAATTTTAATTGCCCCTAAGATCTCACTATGTTAGTAGGATGTTTATTTTTAAATGTAAGGGAAGGAATATTGTATCAATTTACAGAGACTTTATAAGATTGAAAATTCTGGAGTGAGGACAACAGATTAGGACAAAATCCTGCTGTTATGCAATATGGTTGCTGAGGAGAGGGGAGGAGAGGGGTGCTGTCAGCCGAGCCAGCCTACTCATGCAGAACTGGGTAAAGTAGGTAGGGATAGAAAATGTTTAGGAAATGTATCCTATGGTGTGTATCCTACATAACAGTCAGTGCCTAGAAGACCATAGCTGCTATTGGTCTCATAGGTGCTGAGTGGAAGAGTAGGAGGTCCCAGAGGAGGCAGCAATCTGTGAGTGGAAGGAGAGTCCTGGTCCCACCCTGCCTTATGTCCCAGCACCCAGCTGTATATCTGACTAGGGAGGGATGGCAGTTTACAAGCAAGAATGGCAAAAGATACTATGTTAGTGGTTTTACACTATTTTGAGTCACTTCTGAAATCCCTGCATATTTGATTACAGCAAATATCCATGGATGAAGACAAATATTTATTTTAGACATTTATATGTTATTTTTAAGTCAAATTCAACATTCTATTTCTGATACACATTTTCTCAGGCAATATTGTTTATGCTTATTCTTACGGGCATTTTCTAACATTCACTTTTTTACATTTTTAATGATCTAATGCCACATAAATGTATGTTCTGGGGGAGCTTAGCTGAACTTTCACAAAAGCCTTTGGTCTGAGTTGCTTTTCTTTCCATATAACTGTGAGACTACATACTAATATTCAGATGTAAAAGTGTGCTATAGAGTAGAACTTTGTGGAGAATCCTATAGCATACAATGTAAAAGAACTTAGAGTAAATGATGTCTTCATGAGAAGATAACACTTTACTCAGAAGTTCACTTTTTTTTAATTACAAAATCACTTCAAAGAGTTTCAAAATGTAATCGAAACAATATGGTGTGGCTCTTGATGTTGGCTTCTACAATTAGTGTGTTATTAATTAAACTCTTGAATGATATAATAACTTGACTGTTGAAACCTCTCGTTGCATTTAAAATACATGCAGACTGTGGCTCCAATTATAAATAGACCATAAATCTAAAGGCTTAAAAATGCAAATTAAATTATTCAGAGACAAATTATTAAATTTATGTTATATTCCCAAAAAATATTTTTTGTACATTTTTATTTTGTTCTATATGCTATATCCAAGCATCCTTTTTCACTAGCAAGTTTTTTGTTGCAGTAGACATGTGCATCTCTTTCTCTGTGAACACGTGTGCATGTGCGCACACGTGTACTTGCACACTCTCACAGTTAAGTGTCATTTCCTGAGCAATTATCTGCATGTGTCTAAATGGGATAAGTTGGTCTGAGATAGAACACCCCATTATTTCTGCTTATCTACTATTTGAAAAACTGTTACACAGAACTGTGATTAACTATAGGACTTTACAGAGGAGCTCCAATGCTGCTGCTTTTGTTGAATCATCAGCAAAATTTCTGCAGTCCAAATGGACATTGTAGAAGTTTCATAGTTTAACAATATGAAAACTTTTTGTAACCCTTGATAATCAAGAGGTTTTTTCTATCATGATTTAGCAGTTGGTATGGGAGTCATAGCTCCATGATCCACCTCCAATAAAATCAATATATGAAGTTGTTTTGTCATACTTACCCTTTACCCACAGCTAGACTTAATATCTGTTACCAGCAGTGGAAAGATCCTCATAGACTGAAGCAATTTTTGGTTTAAGAACTCATTTTAAAGACTTTACATTGCTAAATCAGTGACCTGGAATCTCTGAAATAGAAGTGACCAAAGACATTGGGGATGCTCAACAACAAGTGTTACTGGATTATAAACGTTTGGCATCCTTGTATGAGAATATTTGTTCAATCAGCTATAGAATTATGCTGACTAAATCTGTATGGAAAATTTTAATATAGAACATTTTGTTTGAAAAATTTTTTCAAGGCAAGTGACCTTTTTTTCCCCCAGAGATACATGGATATGATTAGGATTCCTGTAAAAAAAAAGAAAATGTTTAAATAAACTATTTTTAGACTTCAGGGCGAATGCTACTTAGTACTGATTGAAACATTCTGCTTGATCTCAGATTTTACAAGTTTGTGTTTTGTTACAAAAACAATGAACAAATTGAAAGCAATTGAACATTTAAACCAATGCCATATTATAATCTGTCAGCAGATTATGTACAGCTATTTTTATCATGTGTTGATATAATATAAAAATAATACAGAAATGTAAAATAGTCTTTGAAAAAAAAAACCTGCATTTTCCAAAATACAGAAAGTTTCTAAAATGTCTAGTTTTGTGGTGGATTTTTTTGTTTGTTTGTTTTGTGGGAGTTTTGTATGGTTTTCTTTGTGGGGTTTTTTTTTCAGAAAAAAAAAAAAAAAAAAGAAAATTTTATTATTGTTATAAGAATAACATTTTAATTATTGTTATATTCCCATAGAGCAGAAATTTATCATTTTGGTCAGGTTAGACATTCATCCATATTAAGTTTGGACTTTACCTAGCTCAGTATTCTATTGGCTGTTACTAGAAGCAGCCAGAGGAGAGTCACGAAGAAAGCTATCCCATTTTTTCCTGTTGTCTTACTCCTGTGTTTTCACAAAGAAATAAAAGAAGTAATTCAAAGAATGTTTTAAAATTAAGGGAAGCTACCAACCTCATTTCAAAGCACCCTCCTCCCCCAGTTGAAGGGAAAGCACAAACTAGCAGTAAATCTTTATCAAGGTAAGGAGCAAGTTACTGAGATCAATTCAAGTGTTAAACCCACTGAGGGGGAGGGTGTTATCATCTGTGGATATTGGTTTTGTGTCTCCACCCACAACGTTACCTAGTTAACTGAGTTGCCAGTACGAAGCCAAACAGCTGTAAACCACCTGTACACAGCTGTATCCATTCCTCTTGCAGAGCCATCTGCAGATTTTGCCACAAATCCAGCGTTAGCTTCCAGAGGTTTTGGTGCCCTGGGGAAACTGGGGAATTTCTATGCCTGCAAGCACAAATTTACCTACTCAGGCACAAACCACTGTTCTGTCACCAAAATATTGTTGTCCTCCATAGCTGACTATCTTACACACATCAATTATTTTACTTCAGGACCACAGAGGTATATATTTTTTATTGAAAATCCCAAGAAATTTAGGAGCATGTGCATCTCTTCTGTTCTTTCATTTATCATTGAAATGCTTTCCCAATACTGCTAATATTTTGAAGAATATGGGTTGTCAGAGATAAGAATTCTGGCTCAAAAGCCTTTCACTTCTCAGTCACTTGGAAACAAGAGACTGAGAGTCTTATCCATTTATGCTTCTATTATCATTTTGGCTAGACTTTTCAAAACTGCCCTCCCCTACAACTTCTTTTACAAGAGATGATAAGATGTCCCTTAAACATAATCTTGCTGTCAGCCAGGATGACAGATCTGCACCAACCATGAGACACACTGATAACAACAAAAAACCCAACATCCCATTATCTAGATCATAAATGTGTACCCTGTCTTGCAAGTTGGTCATGGATTTGTCATCTAAGATAGGAGAATTCACTCACTTGCCTTTCACCATAAAAATAGTGGCTATGAATTGGATCATCTAATCTTGGAAAAGAAATGAGGGAAGGACTTCCTAAGATCATGTAACCTTTCCTCATGGCTCAAGGCAGGATCAGTGCAGTGTCTCACAATATTTATTGCACTTCTTCTGAAATGGTGACAATTCCAGTCTGCTCATTTCCTTGAAGCAGAAGGAAGCATTTTGCAGATCTTTTTTGTTATTTTCCTGGTGGTATTGATTTCAAATTTCATATAAACCCTTAATTAAGACCTATCTGGCATTGGAGAATGAACAATTTGCATTTTATTTCAGTGGTTACCTATTAATTACTATTGTTACTACTGGGAGTGTGGGGAAAGGGTTAATGTTTATATTCCATTAAGAATTTGCATATTGTACTTCATATATTTTATATCACATCACAGTTAAAACAGAGATAGAACCATTAGCTTCGTTTCTTCTTAAACATCTTACAAGTGTTTTTGTGGACCACATTGTATGAACAACTTCTAAAATTGTATATAACTCTTAAATTCATAAAACTGTAATAATTGGATGTAGTACTCTTCCATGTTTGTACACAAGAAGTTTTGCACAGAGAAGAACACAGGCTTTAAAGAATGTTTTCTCCATACATAGATGAACTTCTCAACTACTTATTCTCAGCATTTATAGGGATTAAACATTTTTGAATGCATAGCCTACAAATAATTTTCTGAAGTACATTAAAAAATATTCATAATGATTAGGCCATAAATAGATGTATTGCTAACATTCATTGGTCCCTAGATCAACAGCTCACCAGGGAAGAGTAGAGAAACATGAAAGCTGATTCAAGAAAGTTACAGGGGGAGAAAAAAAAACTTAATGAAGATCTAGTGCAGTCGAAGATGTTACAAGGATAAAAATAACCTAATTAAGAGATAATCTCTTTTACTTTGTAGCATTGGAGCAATAAATAATTGCAAAGATTGAGTAATCAACAAAGCTAAAATGGGGTCTTTATACAATCTTCAAACTTGTTCAGCATGCTTGTGAAAAAGCAGGCAGAATTATTCCAAATTCTCTGGTCATGTAAAAAAACCCAACTCCATTGATGATGTTGGAATTGCACCCTCTATTTCAGCACATATTTTAACATAGTTTTCTCTCTTGTCAGGAAACTTACTTATTTTGTAGTGCCATCTTGGTGATTGCATGCTGGTTAGTCAAGAGACTGACAGAGGACTAACTGAAGTAGTGCAGTAATCAGATAGTGAGTGAAATCCCAGCCCCATTTTGTCCATAGAAAAACTTCAGAGGCTAACTTCCTCACATTAGATGCACAGGATTGGTTGGCCTATTTATGAAGGACAGAGTTCATACCTAAGTGCTTAAAGATACCCTTCTAAATTAATAATAGAGATCTGATATTCCAGGAGGGAGAAGTTTTCACATATCCAATTTGAATACAAAATACCTATTACAGTTTGAAAATCAGTTATATCTTTATTTTAAGAAATATCATCAAGGGATCCAGGATTCAAAATGCTGGCTTCTGCCTTCCTGAGTCAACTGTTACAGACTTGTAGCATTGTGAGAAATGATGTTATTAGACAGAATATACCTTCCATTCAGTGATAAAAAAAATGGGATTCCTTCTTTCTTTTCTTAGTTGAGGTTGGCACATGCTGAAACATTAAATAACACTTCAGTGAGGTCTCTGAATCCAAAGTTGGCAGCTTCACCCTGTCTCTAGTTACTGCAATTCAGAATTGTATGTGATTACACTGAGCACGGTTTTACTCTGAGTGTGGTTCTATTGAAATTTTACCCAGCATGCTTAGTGCTGACAGTCTAATAGAATAGTCTCTAATCATCTACAGGACAAGTCATATCCTATTTAAAGAAGGGGTCATTTTTTTAAATCATCTTCACTATATAAGGAGACATCCTCTGACTTAAGTAGTAGAAGAAGAACACAGTTTCGACAAACACAAAACTGTTGTTATAAAGAGTTCATAAAGATGAAAGTTTGGAGACTAAAATTCTCTGTTTGTGAGCCAGAGAGTGGGAAGGCAAAGCTTGCATTCTGTATCCTGCTCAGTGTGTATTTACTTTAAACCTAACTTCAAGGTAGAGACTAAACTCTTCTGGAAAGAGTAAAGAAAATTTCTTTGTGTATTGCTTTAAAGTTAAGCTTTCTTTATGCAGGCACTGCTACAGGTGCCAAATGTTGTGTGTAACTGATGTTGAATAAGGTCTATGTGAGTCTTAGCTGCGATCAGCAAATTCATTTAAGTACTCAGGTTAATACTAAATTCAGACATTAATAGAGGAAAATACACTCCCAGAGATTCATTTCTTTGAACAAATGAGTTAGGCAAGTAAACAGCATTTTGGCTGTACACCTTTTACATGAAAACAGGACTAACACACAGAAAGAGTTTAATTTAAAATCTAACTATTCCCTTGTCCTGTGCCTGTGTACATGCTAGGGTTAGATAAGTGATTTTTTTTATCATGCAGAAGTGCTGTACTGTTGTGCCAATAACTGCTACCTTTTACATTAGTTGAACACTTTCTGGTAATGCCACACATCAGGATGTTCACATGGAAACAATGGAGGAAGCAGTATCTTGGACTGATGCATTAATATTGTTGTCGAACTATAATTATGGTCTATGATTAAAATCACAAACAAGTTCCTTCATAAGCTCTTTTTTGACCTCTCCTTATTTCAAATAAACTCTTTAACTTTGTTTGGAGTATTATTTTGGTCTGAAATATTGCCAGGCTTACTCAGAAGGCACTGTGCTGGAGATAAGCAGTAAGAGGAAAATAAGTTATGGCTTGAAGTTACAGTTCATCAGAAATACCTTGGTTTGGATTTACCAATCAATATCAAACATTTCTTTGAGGTTCCTATCACTCTGTGGTGGTACAGAACCCCCTGCCCTGGGTGGCTCTGCAAAGAGGCTCACTCCAGGCTGCACTATGAGAGACTCCTGTGCTGCATTACAACCGGTATTATAGTTCTTGGTGAGATACTGCTGAGGCCTGAGGAGAGCATGAGTGTGGGAAACTTGGTAGGCCCTGGTTTCCAGTACACTTCAACCTTGTGTAGAGCCTCCTGAAACCGAAAACAATTTTGGTTCCTGATGTATTTTGACCTGTGCGATGCCTGGAACCAAAAACAATCTCCTGGTGAGACTTGCAGAATGAATCAGTGAGAGAGAGTGGCTGGGCCTGTCCCCAACCAGATCCATCACTCCTGAATACTCTGAATAGAAGGGGCCCAGGAGG
>WUAM01000071.1:15785217-15805399 GCA_024336885.1 Actenoides hombroni
AAAAATTTTAAAAAAAAAAAAAAAAAAAAAAAGGCTGTTGGGCAATCTGGAGCAAGATGCTCGTTACTTTTAGCAGAAATAAGAATGAGATTTTGAAGCTACTTTCTTTTACGCTAATGAATAACCTAGTCCTATATTTGGTGTTTGGAACTAAGGAATAGACAGCCAAACATACTCCACTTTGAAACTCAGTCACATGTGGAAATCAAACTCTCTTTAGGACTACATGAACTGGTAAAAATTGGACGGAGGCTAAATCTTTACACTCCATTTCTGAGAAGACATCTAATATTTCATCATCCTAAAGGAAAAAATAAAAAGATTTTTTAAAAGTGCATGCACGAAGTGCTTAGCACTAATTTTTTTTTTTTTCACTCACTGATGTAAACCACCACAACAATAAAATAAAAAATACAGAAAAAAAACCAAAGAAAAAGCTTGGAATTTAACTACCCAGAATGAGAACTGTGTATAAATTGATTTATTTGTGAAAACTAGTTAAAGCATATTTTCATTTCAAGCCAATGTGGAATTTTTATTTCAAAAATACTGACAAATAATATATTATTTAATTTTGAGAATGTTTTTTTGTAAGTCTATTTAAATCTAATAAATTACAAGTAACATTTTTTTTCCAAAAAAACCACATATATTCAAAGAAGAAAACTCCTCCTCTTATGAAGAGTTCAAGTCCACTGAAAAGTGAGTTCTTTTGGAAAAAGAAAAAATCTAAAAAAAGCCTTCTGTGACTAGAGTGTGATCTTATCACTTTCATCATTATGAAAAATATAAACACAATTCAAGATTAATTTTCTATTATTTCACCCTCTAGAAGTATTTAGAGAAAGGAAAAAGAGTCATTAGATACTTCGTCTGAGCATAAACCTGACCTATACAGCCTTGACTGAGCTGTGTTAATCGCTGTGTACTTCTCTGCTATTAAAATTGGTATCAGACAAGAACTTCAAGTGCATCAACACTTTTCAATGACAAGCCAAAAAAAAAAAAAAAGAAAAGATGTAAATACTCCATGCCCTTTTTGCAGCAATTTGACAGCAGACGATAATTCAATTAGCTATCCTTCCATCCCCACTGCCACTGGAAAGAAAACATCTTTGTCAGGCTCGTAAAAAAAATTGAGGTTTCATGGAGTAAAAGCCACAGCTTAAACACAAGGGAAAATCTCAGCTTCAGTGGATGTTTTGTCCTTTATTTCAAGAGCTCGTGAATCAGCCATCTTAACACACGGAGCAAAATGTTAAATGTTGGCTGCCAAGGAAGGTGGCAGAAATTTTTAATTCCCCTCCATGAAGTTGAATTTTTAGATTTGGAATTCATCCTAGAGAGGAGCACAAGTATGGTTCCACAGAATTTTGAAAGCAGCTCTAATCTGAAAAATTAATACATACCATGATCTAGATATCGGACATTACAAGATCATGCTCAGATCTGGGAAACTGAAATTGTCAACTGATTTGAAGCAGTGGGGAAAATTTGCCTGAAAAGTGATGACATATAACCCTGTGATTAGTAATGATTACCTTTAATTATGATTGCTTACAATTTTCTTAAAATTATCTCCTCTGGATTTGGCCCACAAAAAGAATCTGAAACAGGTATTAAAAAGAATCTTTGATGATCAACTACTTTTTGGATTTAAATTTAACAGACAAGTGTGTAAAAACCAACCAACCAAACAAAGACAAATTAAAAATCCAGAAACAAAAGTTGCAGAGTAAATCTTTTGGCTTGATCTATTTCCTAGACCAAACTCTGGTTGAAGTGGTAATAGTATCATAGTCTGGAGGAAAAATAACATAACTGAGGCTTCAATTTGCTTGTGTTTACACACTGAAAGATGGTTGCAGTAATTTCAGTTCAGAAGAAACATAGAGCAATTTTAACTCTATCACTTCTGACTGGAGTGCAAAACTCAAATCAATTACTCATAAACATTTGTGATAAGATTAATTTAATTTTTTTTCTTAAACAAAGAGGGTAAATTAAAAGAATCAGCTTATTCCTTCCTACTCTGTAGTGACAAGATTAAAAATTAAATTTATACATATTTCATTTCTACATAATAAAGCCTTTTTGCAAAAAGAAAAAAATACCACAGTTCATCTAATTAAATCAAAGAAAATTGCCTGCAGCGATGCTACAGTATTACAATTAGATATCTGCCAAAACCAGCAGTTTGAATTCTTAAACACCACTCCAGTCTTAAATACAAAACATGGTTTTCATCATTTTGTGTGATATCACTGGAATGTTGGGGTTTTTTTCATCACTATTACGTCACCCTGAATTGCCTTGCCAGACTCATTACATATTTTCTTCTGTTTTACAGAAATGTTGGGTGAAGTAAATGCAAAATAGTTTTGCTTCATTCTCTGAATCTACAGATGAACGTTGGTACATAATGTTATGGGAATGAAATAACATATTTTAAAAAAAAACCCTGCATTAAAAATTCAAGTTTATGTAATTAGTGTAATTCATATAATACTTAAATAGTCTATGGAACTAGATATGAAATGAATAAAAAGACACAACCACTACAAGTAGTTGAAAACTATTACTTACAAAAACTGAAGCTATCCACATTTGCTATTCTTACACAGCCTGGTTAGTAAATCTAATTTAGTATACACGTCAGTATATCTAGAAGCCAAAGGCCTGCACCAAATGCTCAGCTCACCCCAGGACTTCCTCTGTGACCTTGTACAAGTCCCACTTTTCCCCATGTCTATAAAATGGGAGAATAATGCTTCCTACCTGACAGAGGTGTTGTCAGGCTAACATCCACAGAAGAGTATCAGACACTCAGATACTAGATGTAATAAGGGATAGATAAAGGCACAGGCTGAAAACAGTGAAGACTGGATAAATAAGTTGCTATGCTACAGTAAAGGCAATTCATTTAAGCATCATTTAGTGGAAACAGAGTTGAGTTATAAGTTACTGCTGACTGACAAATACAAAAAAACCCTCCAAAAACACTACACTGGATTCCAGCAAAACTATCAACCTGTAATTAAAGAGCACTCATATTTGCAAAGTTTGGTAGTAAAAATGAAAAAAAAAAAAAAAAGTAAAATAATGAAGATAATACATGAGTGAAGGCTAAGGTTCCATGTGTTATGATCATATTTTATATTTCATACATGACCATATTTTATATTTATCTGTGAAAACTGCAGAAATGTTCACCTTGTCATCTTCTCTCTGTCTCCCTCCCATCTTCCAAGTTCTTATGCTCCACAGATCAAGTATGCCTGTAATCTCTGCTGAACTCTCCCAGGTCACATACAGGCATATTCCCTTCATATTCTTCCAGTTGACTCAACTGAGCCTGGGCTGAGGTAAAATTGTATTCAGCCCTCCAGGGAAAGTTCCCATTGACCATCTGATGATACCACTTCCACTGATCAGTATTAGAATAAAATGTTCATACTGCAGTTTCATGCTTGCCTGAACAAAAATCAGTGCCACGTAAAGGCTCAGGATCATGAGAATTTTTCAAACCACTTTCTACAAACACATATGTTTCTGAAGTCTTTCTCTGGATATGAGACAGATGTTCTTTGCTCTGTTCACTTACCTTCCAGTACCCTCCATATGATCAAAGCTGTTTAAGGTGAAAAAAATATTTTAAAAAAGTACAAAAACATCCAGGGAAATGTTTGGGGGTTTTTTTGGTTTTTTTTCTAGGTTAGATGCCACAGGCAGGTGTCCAGTACTCTGGTCAAGTGAGCAACTCCTTTTAAATGACTCTGTCAGATACAATCCTCTTGCTTCATTTTGTCCCCTGCTGCTACTATCTCACGTGGGACTGTACACACAACAAATGCCTGGGGGATCTATACTCATGTTTAAAAACAGACAGACCACAAAGACATTGGGCATATTTTAATAACATGTTTAAATGTTGCCTGAATGCAGATACATGACATAGCAGGTGACCAAAGATGTCACCTCAGGCTGGACAATTAGAGCCTAATAATAGCAGATAGTATTAAGGTTCTATTATTTAACTTCTATTTTTTATGATTTTTTTTTTTTACCATACTTTATGTTCACACACAGTGGAGCACATAAATTGTTGGACTACACTAGTAAGAATACTGGGATCAATTAGAATTAATTTATGTCTAATTGGATAAAAGTCGTCAAATAGTCAAAGACCAATCCTGGGCCTTACTCAAGCACGCGATTCTAATTGCAGAAAATGTTGATAGTTCAAGGAAGATTAGGAGTCATAGGATGCTGTACACAATAAAAGTGGACACCTGCATTTTGATTAGTAATCAGTAGGATACATGCAGAAATCCATTATTCTTGACATTACCACAAAAGTTTGTCATCTAATTCACCACCTAAATCCACTCAGCCTGTGTGCATGAGATGTATTCCCATAAGGATCCATCCAGTAGGTTTGCTTATAACACTGCCCACAGAACAGGCTCTGACTAAAACGTGACTGGAAGGCAGTAAGGCCTCTTATTACAGTCCCAAAGGACAAATATTTGAAACTCAGGTTGAATTCCTTTCTCAGATTCCTGTCTGAGAGTCAGTTCCTGATTGCAGTATTTGTACCTTTCTGTAGGGCCTCATGTTTCTTCATTCCTGTGGCAATGAACCTTTGCAGTACAAGCTTTCAGCAGTATAGCAATATCCAGGTAGGTCAGCTGAACATGTTCAACTTTGACGAAAGGTCCATATCCCATTTGGTGTGATGTTCCATCACATTGTCTCATTCATCACCACTCATGATTGAAAATTTTAGCAGAAATTTCAAGCAAACAAGCAAAAACTGGCAAAATAAATTATCAATATTTATTTACTTCGTTGTTTACTTTGTTTCTCTTTTTGCCAACCCCCAGACACCTGAAAATCCAATACTGACAAAGAAGATAAAGAATAGCAAATTCAGCTTAAGAAACAGAATAAAATCTATAGAATAAACTTGTAGAGAACTGTGCTGTCTTTTTTTCACTTATCTTTTTCCTATATTGCCCTATTTTTGAGAGGAGCCAACACAGAGTATCATTATTCAAATGTTCATTAACATTTATGCGAAAAATGTGAAAGCAAGACTAGTGTTTCAACAAATATTTTGTAGCTGGCATGTTACTGTTACAATGTGCTTGTGGGAAACTTTGCAAGATTGTAGAACTTGCATCATATTATATTTACCAAACTTTGTAGTAATTACTGAAATTCAGTAGGTTTTATGAGAATGGTAGCATATAGGACTTTCTAAAAAAGGAGTGTCTGTGAGTTAGTTGCTAGCAATAGTTGTGTCTGTCTATTCAGGACCAGAGAATTTTTTTTTTTTCAAATAAACCTCTTATAGAGAATTTAGAATACACAATGTCATTATGTCACTGAATTCTACTGTTACTTGGACTGTAGACAACTCTAGTCCAAGGAACGGGTATTAAAAGAAAAGTTCTGGCACAGGTACAGAAAACTCTCTCTTCTCTCCTGGACTTCTAATTCATGCTTTGTAGAATAATACAAGGATACACACTAGCAGCCTGTTAGATCATTAACAGAAATTTTCTAAATGAAATGATGATACACAACACAACACAATCATTTCTAGTGCCTAGAAGTGACCTGTATTGCTCTTACCATATGAATCGGTCTTAAAAGGATGTGCATTTGTGTTGGAGTTACCTATCTTCATATAAGAGCACTTTATGGAGTGAGCAAATCTTTTCTGCCAGAAACTTGTTGTATGTTTTTTTTCAAGGAAAGGTGTATTTCTTTGCCCTTCCCAGCTTTGTCTGGATAGCTGCAGAACCCTACCATGCACTGCAGAGTTACCAGTGGGAAGCCTTCCTTTATCCTTTTTACAAAACATTGTTTAAGAGCAGTACCAGGCATGAACCAGAGACACGCTGCAAGTTACAAAAGTGGAGCATTTGGGGTTAAGTATAACACTTGGAGAGACTGAACAATAGCAAAAGTAAAAGTAAACCATGTTGTTATGTAATAAAGCTTAGCACTTTTCATGAGTTAAGGATTACTATTTGCACATTAAAAATAGAGAAGACCACAAAGACCACTAAAGCTGGGATCAGAGTGCATAAAGCCCTGAATCCCAGATCTTGCCTTCAACCACTAAACCACATCTTCTATAGTTAGACCTTTTTTTAAGTCATGAAGCTGCTCATTACTCAACATTCTGCAAGTACTTAAGCACTTTGCTGAATCAAGGCCCACCTCCTGGAGACCAAAGCCTGCAATTTTTACTCAGGCATTTATCCTTTGTAATCATATAACTGGAATTTGTCTACAGGAAAACACACTCTTTTTCTGCACTGGAAAAATAAAGTCATCAGATCCTCCAGAGTTCATACCATTTTTTCATAGTGTATCACTCCAGTTTTAAGCTGGAATAACTCCACTACACTCATAACTAACTATTGGACTGTTTAAAAGTCAGAGTAATGTAACACAGAATCAGGCCCAAGGTCCCTGGTCAAACTGCCATGATCATGCTTCCCCATCGTAATCAGTTGTGTCTGGTATTGCTAACACAGTCCTGCTGCTACCTGAGGTTTATCTTGATACATTTAAGAGGCACAGACAATCTCATTGAGAACCTGGCTATGCAGTTCTTTTCCATTTGATTGTATTTGAATTTCAAGAAATAATATATTAACTTGCATTAAATAATTATCCACAAGCTGAAATCTAGTCCAAAGACTCTGACATATGAGTTTCTAGTCATGCATAGCTGGCTATAATTTTTCATCTGGAGGGTATCTTCATTATACAAGCTGGATGAATGGGTTATTTTACATTAGATCTCCAATGAATATCCATCATTGGCTTTAAAAAAAAAGAAATTAAAAAAATGTATTGGCTCATGTAGACTTTCATATCTCCATTTACTCAAGAACCATTTGAAATTCTCTTTGTGTCTGCTCAGGTAAATGGCCAGATGGGTCCTGTACATAAAGCGTGCATTGTGACAGGAGCAGGGGTATTCGGTAACCACAAATGTGATGACTTGTGTGAGATCCAGTCACCTGCATGTTCATGCTGTGTTACTTCGTTAGCCCCCTGCATCTCTTGAGTACTGCTCACTGTAATGTGCCACACTGAGAAGGCCAAAGTGTCTGAAAGGACAGTTTTGACCTCTTCTGTCTGCACTTGCTGGTGCAACGGTAAGCAAGTTTAAACCCTGTTCTATTCCAGGACCTCTTAGACTGGGCAAGAGACATAAGGCTGCAGAGACAGTGTTTTACCATACTATCATTTAATTTGTTCAACATATTACCGCACTGTTTGGGTCCACACAGTGGTTGCCAGTTAAATCTTGCATCATAGGTAGAATTAAAGTAAAAACTGTAAGACAAAGTGTCATGGAAGCCTTGTCTATATTAAAGATCTTCCAGTTAATTACCCTTTCATTTGCACTCTAAGCTGCTGTTCTGCTGTTAGCTCATTACACTTTTAACCCATTTCAGCTGAAATTCACTGGTAAACTCAGAATATATGCTTCTGAGGACCTGTGTGGAAGACCATGCAATGGTCAGTGAAGAGGTGGAAAAGCTCTGGGTAAGATTATTGTAGGTGAGGAGAGAAATTAATGTAGTATATTCTGGTTTTTTTCCCAGATTTTAGGAACCTTTTCTTGCTTAGCATCTTCGGCTCAAGATATTGAAGAAAAGGTACGTAAAAGACACCTGAGGTGGGCAGAGCTGATAGGATGATATGCTTGCTCCAGATCACTTGCAGGTACACAGTTTTCTAATGTGTGGGAACTTGCCTACCAATCTCTCATTTGGCCTCTCATCCTCTAAATCTGTTCCTGCTCTCAATTACTTTTGCTGACATAACCATCATTGTTTGCACCATACATACCACAGAAACTCTACAGAGGAGGAAATGGGAGGGAAAAATTGGGAAATGCACCAAGTCTACCTCTTTGGCTATAGGATCGCTTCCCAAAGCTGATCTTGCAGCCACTATGGCAAGCAGGTGACTGTGTGTTACCATGGCATTGCTCCGAGTTCAGGAAGCTGCCCTGCCCCTGCCCTTCCTACCATTAGGGCAGATGCCATTCCCCTATCAGACCACCATGCCTGGTGTTGTGGGGCAGTATCAGTGCCGTTTTGCGCTTACCACTGTTTGTCTGGGGCAAATGGAATCAGAGCTAAACAAGATAAAAGTCTGGATGGGATGTCATCCCATTCTCTGCTGAATGCTGAGCTTATGGAAGACCTGTCGTTGACTTCTGTGTACCTAAAGGACAACAGTCTTATGCATCCTTGGGCCAAGCAAGTTCTCTCAAGTATCAAAGAAGAAAATCAGACCCAGGAAGGGGACATCTGAATTTGTCATCTGCTTCACTAAATAAAATGAGGCAGCAGCTGAACTCTTGTAAGATTATAAACAGGGCGTCGTATCCTTTTCTAAACACACAATACATGGCAGATCTTCCCCAGCACCACCCCCACCCACATAGGCATACACACACTTGATCCATGAGCAGTTTTGAAAATTTGGGCGGTAGAAATGTTTGTCGCACCCACAAGCTATAACTGAAAGAGGGGAATGGGAGAAAAGCCATATATTTTGGCTTCATGCTAAATTATCAGCTTTTTGGCCTCATGCCAGCTCAGCCAGCTTATAATAATAACTGGCTCTGGGCCAAGGCTTTTTAGAGTGAGAGAGAGAAGGAGCACACTGTTTTCTCTTTCTTCAAAAATATTTGTTAATAATCTCCATATTATTCATAATCTATGTATCTTAATTAAATAAAAATGTCTACTTTTACTTCCCCACTAACTGAAAACTGGAGGTGAGATCAAAGTATTGGCAGCCCAGAACCAGTCTGGATTACAAACACGAGGCATGGCAGGGCTTTCTGGTTAGGGCTCCGGCTAACTCAAGACCACACAAACACATTTTGGTTGTGTGTATCATGAAAACAACAAAAAGGATGAAAATCTACAATGAAAACATACTGGTTTATTGAACCATGTCTTGAACCGTGACCTGTTATCCCTGAAGATATAGCACATTGTCTCTGCATGATATAGTAAACTTTAAGAGCACTGACTTTGTCAGAAAGACAGAGTTGTGATGATGCCTGACATGATATTTTTCTAATTCTAGAATTGATCCAGTCAAACTACATTCTTAATGTCAAGGACTGAAGAAGTATAATTCCCCTAATGCACACATGTGCATAAGAACCATCAGGTCTCACTCACTTAAATTCTATTTCCTCTGGTCTCTTTGTTGGTCTTAGTAATATTATTAAATTCTCTAGAGACAAATAGCTGTAATTGTATAAAAAGCATCTTGTGCATCTGAGTTGCAACCACAAGTAATAACTAAGAAAAGCAGAAATAATATTTCATGGGTTTTGAACATAAGATACAACAAAAAGGAAAAGAACATAGCCAAAAAGAGGCTTCCATTAAGTTGCAGAAAGAACTCCCAATATTAGTGTAATGATAGATGAGCTTACTAGATTTGTTCATTGATGTCCTACAACTTGCACATTTTTCAGATTAAGTAATAGTTTATCTTCCTCCTGTGGTGCAAATGATGTTCCGAAAAAATGTCCATGTACAAAAGTCTTTCTCTTGGGTGTTCAGAGTTACCCATCGTTATAATTTGTATTAGATGTTTAATCTATTACTGCTCTATGCTGATCTTCAGAAAACCTATCAAGAAATGTGTTAGGCATATATCAAGAGGGTGTAGTCAGTTCATGCTGGACATATACCCAAAGCTCTAGACATTAAACTTTGTTATCATTCACATCCCTTAAGCTTTTTTTGTAGCCAAAGAACTGCCTAACTGGGCTGCAAACACTTCAAGAACAATTTTTGTCTTCATATTTCCAGCACCTCTTGTTTTCTTTCTTCTTTTACAGTATTTTTAGTCCTTCTACTTTGGGGGCTGTCACTAAGGGAATGATGATATCACAGGAGGCATTCAGCACTTCACAAGATTAGGTCTCTGGTCCTTGCCAAAAATTGGAAGCAAGGTCTTCAATCAGAAAAAGTCTTCATCAGAAAAAGAAAATAAAAATTCTTGCTCTGAAATTGGGCAGATTACACAGCAAGCTGAGCTGCAGCTGCCATAACACCTTCCTTTATAGTCTTTTTATTCTACTTATTTATTGCTTAAATTCTCCTGATCCTATCAGATACCATGAATGTCAATATCACTAGGGTGGAGACTATTCTCTTTGTTATTTGTATAGTGCCTTGCAGAACTGAGTTCTAATTTCTGATTAGCCTGTACAAACCAATGCATTGTAATAGCTATCAGAAATAGTAATAACACAGGAGAGTACATTTTTTTACTTTTCAGACCTGTTCATGTCCCATTATTGGGCAAATTTATACAAGGTTCTTATTTAAACTGGAAAAAATTAATCAATTTTCAGTGGACAAATTGCACAAACAGGGGTTTGCATTCTTCAGGTTTAAGGACCAAGAAAAATGATGATAGTCTTTCAGATAATACTGTTGAAAAATTTCTTTCCATGAAGTATCCCTAGAAATCTCATTATTTTCATCTTTTCTGTTAAAACTTCAGCTGGAAGTTAGATCTTGAGTCACAAAGGCTGTACGCTAAGAAGTTTCACTCTGGGTAAAACTGGATGCCTTGCTCTGGTGGAAACTTCTCTGTTTTATAGACTGCAGGACAGATTGTGACTACTTTGTGCAAAAGAAGCACTTTAGAAACTGGACTGTCACTTTTTAGTGGAGTTGATTAACAATGGCAGAGAGCAGATGCTATAAATTCTCTGATAAAGGAACACCCAAGGTGGAAAGGTAGAGCCTGGGTGCCAGGCCCTCCAAGGCATAAAGTGCAAAGGCAGAATGTTCCGACTTTGCAAAGGCATCATGCAGGGAAGCCTCGGAAAATCTGAAGTGCTCCTTGGGATGCTTGTGGGGCACAGTGACCGTGTCCAGGTCTCCTGGCACAGCTCCCACTGTTCTGTAACTTAAGAAAACCAGTTCTAAGAGGGAAGTGAGTGCACAGGGCTCTCCATGTAGAAACTGCAATTCCAGTGGTGGCTTGTGCTCATTATATAGTGTGAGATCACAAATAGAAGTTTTCACACTTGCCCATCTGCCACCAACTGACTCTAAAGAGCTGGTGAATCATACACTTAAAAGAGGGTGAATTTTTCCCCGCTGCCATTGGAATGTGTTTTGGAATTAAATATGCACAGTACAAAAGTTGAATAACAAGGTTGTTCTGATCACATCAGACACTGTGTATAATGCTACAGACATGAGGGTCAGGGGTCTAGGCCAAGATCATGGCCCTTAGTCACAGCATCAATGAAAGCTGATTCTTCCTTCCCCTTGGTGTCCTTTTCCATGTCTGAAGAGACTATTGAAAGAAAGATTTCTTTGAGAGGAGCCAGGGGAAAGAAAAAGGGAGGGGGAGAGGGTTAAATAACATAAATATGGTGAAAAAATATTATTTTTGTGCTTACATATGGTACTTTTTTCTCTCTATCTATATGCATACATTTTCCATTTGCTATTTGTAATTATGGCTTTGGCTTTACAATGTATTCATCAGTGACACTGTGATCCTTTTGTTCTGCTGCATATTAAAATGGTTCAGAAGATAGATTCAAAAGGTCTCAGGTTCCCAAGAACGAACATAATAGGGTAATGCATGGCAAGAACAGTTTCTGCTTTCTGCAAAACAGGAATAAATAAGGAAGCTATTGCATTACACTTTGTGTATAGTACTGTACTCTTTGTCAAAGTGTTAAACAGATTCTTATCCATTGCAAATACTAGTTCTTAACCTGATTTGTATCTTGAAATAATTTTTAAAGTTCCCTGTGCTTGCAATGGAAACCAGGCAGGATTTATAGAAGCATTATAAGCCCATTCTTTTTTTGAAGAACTATGTTAATATGATCATTTTGGTCATTCAGAAAAATAAAAGAAAGAAAAAAAAAAAGAAAAAAAAAGAACAAAGTAATGTTTTTCATTCCCACTTTAAAAGCAAGTTTTCTTTGGCTGTGACTAATCTACATGAAGTATAACTGTATCCATTACGCATTGTAGGTTTGTGCAATATGTGACAGCTGTTTGACCCTGTCACTAAAGTCCCTCTTGCCATGGAAAAGAGACAGGAGTACACTGCAGTGAAGATAAAACACCCTTTATTCAGTCTGCTGGACAGAATCAGACTCCTTGGTTCTCTGGTTGCCGGAGAGACTGTGTGTTATATGTATCTGAATGTCATCTCAAAACTCTTTCCAGCCCCTGACCTGTATAGCCTAGTTGTGGCAGGAACCAAGTACACTACAGATGTTAGATCTCAACTACCCCAAGACTCAACTTTGCCTCAGGTGTGGTACCTGATTCTCTGGAGCCTTGTTCTTCACTGCCCTAAACATGAATGACACATGGTGAATGTGGTCTGGATTACTTCACATCACAGATGGGGAAGTTGTTATGAACACAGCTGCACTGCATGGGCTCTGCGATGTGAGTAACAGTCGTTATCCCTGTGATGTGTTCATATCTACCTACCTCTGTCAGCCTTATGCAGTGGTGGGACAGTAGTCAAGTGTTCATCCAAAATCAGTGTTTGACTTGCTTTTACAGTCTTTCCACATAAGCACATGTCTATGCAATGCAGGGTCAGAATGAGGATACTTTAGCTTGCCTTCATGCTACTAGGTCCAGAACTGGAGCCAGTATTGCTAAATCAGTGGGACATTTAAGTACATTTACTTCATTAAGAAATATCAGCTGAACTGCCAGTAGGGACTATCCTACCTGCAGGACCTTGTAACTTTGTATAAGACTGTGTTTAAAATGTAACAATTTATTCTGTTCTAGCTGGGCTGCCTGTTTAAGTGCGTCTCAACTGCACTGTGGAGACATGACTTTAGGACTACAAGTCCTTAGATTCTTATCCATAAATGAGATACAAACACTTTGTCCTAATCCAATTTCTTGTTGGCCTAATTGTATTAAAAGAAGTGATAGCATTTGATGAAGGGCTTTATGTTAGTCATTATTTCAGGAAATAATTAATATTCTGTCAGTTATTTGTTCCCCCTTACCACAAAAAAAGCAAGTGATTCTTCCCACACCTTAATTTTCCAGACCCTACAAACCTAGAAGTGATGAAATCAAGCAAAACCCACAAAAGGTATGCAAAGAATGATGAGGAAAAGATGGGCTCACCCTGCAAATGTAGATATTCCACTCTTAAACATTGCAGACTCAAAAATACTTAAACACGTGCCACATTTTAACAACATGGGTATCCTTCAGTAAGAGACCTTTAAATTGTTTTCTCTGGGGAGTCTGAAGATCAGGACCACACTTAATATATGGTATTCATGTTTACTTCAGTGACAAGTCAAAAAAATATGTTTAGTTAATTCCTCTTCTTTATGCCTTTTTTGGAATATAGCTGCTATGGATGTTTACATGAAATTAACATTGGCTATATATCATTGACATTATGGTTAAATAATTAGTATTATCTGAGTCACTAGTAACTTGCTGTTATTCACTTTCATCGTGAATTTATTCCCACCCCAAGGAAATTTGGACATATCTCTGAACTAAGAACTACTAAGTAACTTTTAAAAGCATTATTTCTGGTAGGCTCACTTGTGCCTTTTTCTGATGATAGGACAGCTAACTAGATGGAAAAGCACTTACCCTGTGTTCAGAGCTGTGAAGGATAAAAGCAAGCTAAGCAAAACCTCTTCCTAATTTTTACCAATTCATCCTCCTCTTTTCCTCACACATTCAGCTTCTTTTATCTTTTTCGCTATCAGCTGCTTATACTTGTCCCTGAAACACTTGAGCAAGAAAGACAAATTGATATTAACCCTTCACCATTAAGACAAAAGTGATATCTTTGATGCACTTCTGTGCTTACACTCAGGCAAACTACAAATAGCCTGGAGAACATGTAATTAGGTGACTGTAACCTTTCCAAACAAGCTCTTTCCTTCTGTCTCTTATACATTAGATGATTTTCATCTATCTATATTCTTCAAGGATGTATTTGGGGGATGAGAAGTTGGATATGGTGTTTTTGTGAGGATATTGCTCAAAACTCTTTTAGATACAAATTTCTTCTTTGCACAAAGGTAGGAGAAGAACAATCATCTTATTGGCTGTATTTTACCCCACTGAAACACAGTTTTACTTCAGTTCTGCTCGGCTCTTACTTGGAATAGGAAATTGGGAAAGGCTGTTGCCACTCACTGATGCTCAACAGCATCTCACTTCAGTGACTCCTGCAGGAATTAAATGGAAGGTGGGAGACACTAACCTCATGGTGTCTTGTCTGAAAATTTTAGATCCTCCTCCAATCCCTGGGGTTCCCACAAGCTCTGCTGCTCAAAACACAAGTGTTAACTGCCAGAAGTGGAGGTGTGATAATTGGACACAGCCCATGGCCATTTGAGAACTTGCTCTGTGTCTTGCTTTGTGCATACACCAAGGTCTACATTCATTCTGCTCATGCCCTCAAGTGAGCAGCACTGAGCCTGAAGAAATACAATGATAATAGGCAGGAGATACTGAACAGAGCTCATTGTTTTGCTGATGCAACTACATCATGTCCCGAAGTATGGTCAGAATAAGTGCATCTCTGCACTTCATCTATCTTTTGTAAGTTTGCTAGTGAGTGAATGCTCATTCTCCTTCCTCTCTTAAAACCACTTTATCTGCTGCTTTGTCTTCTACTATTTTGTATGCTTGTGGTTCAGAAATGCCACTATGACTTACACAGCTCTTACCTCTGGCACCAACTTCCTTGAATGCGTTCCTATCATCAACCTATGTCAGATATTTCCTCAACTTTTTTGGAAGAATTTCACATGTTAAATAATTTTACATACCGATACCCTGACAGGTTTTAATCTGAGTGGATATATATGCTGGGATGTTGAGCAATCTTGCTGCAAACCACAGTTGAAGCAGTTCAAAGAACAGATACATGAGAATAAGGGGTACTATAAAGATCTCTTAATGTCTTTTAAAAAGTAGTCCTCTCAAATGAGGCATTTCATAATTTTCCTACATGGAAATTATGATCTTGGGAAAGCATAGGCCCAAATAGAAACTTCTATTTCTCTGATTCTCTCTTGCTATGTAGATCTTTCCATTTATGGGGAGGAATAAGGTCCACAGCCATTTGAGATGAGCATTATGGTGTCTCTAGGAAGCCTTTAAAGAAAAGTCAGAGAAATAACAAACTGAAGGTCAAAATTCATGCCTATTTAACATTTTAACTGTTCAGAACATGCATAATAATTCATTATGTCACAGGGAAATTCATATGGTTCATTGGAAAAGAGTGGAAGTGATTCACTGTTAATGGGAGGAGTGCAGAGTTGTAAAAGAGGAGGGAAACTCAGAAACGTAACAATGCAACATGCAGAAGAACATACAAAGCTGCAACAAAAGAGCTGCCCTTGTTTGACCTTCTTGCAGTTTGAACCTGGATTCAAAACACTGAGTTCAAATCCTGTCTCCCATCTCAAGCCATTAATTTCTGTGTCCTGTCACAATGTTTTAAATGTATATGCACAATCGATTGAGATCAAAAACACTATAATGTAGGGACTTTTCTTGCTTAAAAGTTACTCGGATACTGCCCAATACATTTGCACTGAGAGGTACAAATGCAGAACATGCATGTTAGTGTTGGAATGATTCCAAGGTATTGAGGAAGACAGTTGAATGAACAGGAGTGGTCAATAAGTATATCAGCTGGTTCAGTGCATCTTGAATGAAACATATATATGACTTGGGTTTCTTATCAACTTTTGGACCCATCAGCCTTTTATTTAGTCTTGCTTGTGTTGTTTCACCGCAGATAAAGAGATCTTTGTTTCCCTGTAATCTCTGACATTGCATGGTACTGTAACTGAAAGGATGATAAAAGGATAAGCTAGAATAGTACACTACTAACCACTGCTCCACAGGCTAAAAAGGAAAGATTGAAACATTTTTTCGTTTGCATCTTAAGGAAAATCTTCAAAAATTTGCATCATGACTTCTAAAGACATTTAAAATTATTTTTTTATTTAACTTCTTTTACTTGAATATATGTTGTTTACTATAGAGAAGTAATTCCTTTTCATGTATCTTTAAAGTTCTTTTTTTCCCTGTATATTATCTTTTTTAGTTTTGTAAAACAATTACAAATTAGGAAATGCATGGATTGTCTGCATTTTTTGAGTTGAAAAAATTATGCTTTGACATGTTGATTTGATGAATTCCCATGATAAAGTTGCTTACCTCCCACATTCATCTTTTCCTTGTTATGATATTTTAGAATAAAATTTTAAACAAATATGTTCCTGTCCATTCTAGTGATCAGTCTCAAATTGAAACTCAAAAAGAGTCTCAAATTCTGTGCATGAAAGCAAAGGCAGAAGAAGGGCTAATGGGTAGTGTTCTAAGTCCAGGTCACCGTTCAGTTCCTCCCTAAGACACACTCTTCCTGTGTGATCTTGGACCCTATCCCACTTCTTGTTACTCTCTAAAATAGAGGTAGAAATACTTGATGTTACACAGAGGTATTGTGAGAGAGATAAACATCAAAGCCTGGGAGGTGCTCAAAGACTACAGAGATAGAGACAAGATAAGTACTCTACATAGAAAAAACTCCATTACATGACTGAAAACCCAAACAACAGAGCTTTAATCTTTAGACTTACAGTTTAAATAAAGCCTTGTCATATCCCATTGTGTAGCTTTCATGAATGTTTATTACAATAGCCCTGTTGCAGTGACCATCTGGAATCATTCAGTCGTACAGTACCACTCCAGGCACTAATTAATTTCTAAATCTTGAGAACAAGGGCCTGAGACTTACCAAATCTGATCAATGTAAGACCTGAGGGATCAGGTCATCTTGGCTGATACTAAGCTCAGCCAGAAGCTGGCTTGGTATCAAATTGTCATGGCTTAAGAAGTTATTAGGGACCCACTAGGCTCTGGAACCTCTGTTCATACATGCACTTTACCCATGGAAAATGAAAGCTAATACAACCTACCTAAGCTGACTTTCAGTTCAGGCTAAGGGCATGCACGCAGTGATGAGTCTGAAGCTTTTAATATAGAAAGATCCCAGTAACTAAATAGGTACAATTTTGTGTGTACAAAAGCTTTTTATTTCCACTCCACTACAGTTGCACATCAAGAGTTAGTCAGCACTTTTTGCTGTTTTCCTGCTGCTGGAAAAAAGGCTTCTATGTTCATTCTCCTTTTCTCTGACTCACCCTGTGAGGATAGGATATGGATCAGACTCTCTAAGCCATCACATCTCTGTTCCCTCATATTAAGCTGGGATCAAGGCTTTAGAGTCCTCAAAGCCTTTATGTAGGGTCCAAGAACACTGTCTCAGGACAGAAACTCTGCTACAGTGAATAGTCTCTCAGCTGTGAAGACTGTGGTGAAGTATGAAAGTCACAATAGAAAGAAGGGATGGTAGAAGGTTAATATCTGTTACAGTAACATTCTTTGCTTCAGATACAGCCCAGTTTAATGAGGAATTCAGAGGGGTTTCATGACATCAAAAGTCAATAAAGACCATTAATAAGTTTGCATATAGACAGTGAAATACACGTATGGAATAGTAAAATAAATAAACAATGTAAATAATAATTATTTGAGCTAAAATGATTGATTACAGTTGCATTCTTTCGAAACAACAACAACAAAAAAGTAAAAATAAAGCAGTGTGACTTTAAAATGACAATGATATTGGCACGTTGCTTCTCTGATGAAATACTGTGGAATAAATATGATTGGACGCTGGTCAGTTTATGCCTGATGCCTAATCAAGAGCTTTTTTTTTTTACCACAGTCCCTAGGGCACTGCTTTATCTTCAAATCTTGAGCCAAGAAAACTCACATGTTCAAATTGTCCTGATGAAAGAAAGTGAATGTGGAAGTAAAGGGGCAGAACTCTACAGATCAAGGCCAGCACCACTATTTTCCTTTGGGTTTCATCTCTATGTTCAGCAAAATTTTATGCATGCATATATTTTCCAACAGTGTGTCTAGATGTAGCTTTGATACGTCTACTTCACTGTAAACTTGGCCCAATAGCTATCTCATGTAAGTGGCCACTACTTTGTTCAAGAGATAGCATCAAAAGATAGGGCTGGTTTAGGAGTGAAGTTTCAAGATTCCAATGATCTGTTATTAACAGAAAATCTCTTGTGATCCAGTAGGTTTTGGGAAATTAATTCCCATTCATGTTTTTTAAAGGTATCTTTTAACGGGTTATCAGTATTTCAGTAATGTAATGGGGAAGGAGAGAGATATCAGAAACATCTATTAAAAAGTACTTCTGCTACTATGCCTATAAATTAAGCAATTAAATATGTAAGATCTATGGTTAGACACATATAGACTCAATTGAATAAACAACAGTCTAATATAGTGAATTACATCTATACAACAGTGGAACTCATACCAGCATGTGAGACTGAAGATACTAATCAGTATATTCTATTGCTTGAATGTGCTAGTGTTTTGGAAATTTAACCCACTGTATGTTTATGGCTATTTATCTCTTCCCTTCCTCCCACTCACCCAGCAATTATTTCATTCCTCTGGAATGTGACTTAGCGTGGAATATTGAATCTCTTCATTTCAGGGCATGCATGGTGTTTACCTGTAGCTTGTATGCTACTGTATCTTAATGGGATCTTGAAGGAGAGTTCAAGGTTATTTAGTTTCCATGCTTAATTCATTCTTGAAGAAGTTTAAATAGAGACTGGCAACATGAAAATATTTGATAAACATTGCCATCAGCTAAGGGGAGAATCAATGATCTGCTAATACTTCTGTTGGTTTTAGAAATGGATCCCATGACTGAAAAGTCAGTCATTAATCAGCCCATAGTATGGTATACCTAAGACAAACTACATCCTTTCAGCACATTAAGCATGTTGTCTCTTGTTCATGCATATTATCTTTCAATTTACATTTTATGCAGATTTGCCTAGCTCTGTGATCTATGATCAATTTTCTGGCTACAAGGATGTTTTAAATACTTCCAGACCCTTTTCCAGGTCTCATCATTTTCATTTGAAGTTGAAAATGCTGCTGGGTGAAGCTGCAACTAGGAGGTGTCATGTACTGAGCAAGGAGTGAAATCTCTGTCTATGTGATACAAAGAACAGCTATTTGCTGGGATAAATCCTGTTCAGGAATGGCTGTTAATGAGAACCAACTTACTAGCACTACTGTTTATACGATTTTATATTTTTTATATTACTTTTTGTACTGCTTGTATTAATTAAAAGTAGATATAAATAATAAATAACAAAATTTTTATTTGTTCTATTATGGTATCAGTCTCAGTCATACCTACAATTTTTCATACTTGAACTGTATAATTCCAGAGCCAAAAACCAGTCTATGTCCTAAAGTGCTTGCAACTGAATACAGAACTGGATATCCAGATAATTCAATAAAATAAGTAACACAGAGGAATGTATTTGAAAACATACCTGTAGTGGGTTGCATTATTAGGACCATTTTAAAAAAAGCAAACTCAGACACAAATGATCATAAACTGATATTTTCACAGGTTTCCATTAAACTGGGGTCTGGAATTTTCTTATATCTGACCGATTACTTTCTCAGTGTTATTTGTTCTCTACCACTTCAGCAAGCAGCCTGTGATTCTGGTGCTTGAGGTCTTGAAATTACTCTCAAGTGACAAATGATGATGTATGTACCCACAGTTCAGTACTTCTCCCTTTGAGTTTAACTGGACTGAGAAATGTTGCAGACCCTGGAAATCAGAGTCTTTATTTTTCAGCCTTGGCAATAGAGAAGGGAGGTATTCTGCATTAATATGAGATTTTAGCATTTGATTTGGAAGTAGTTTCTGACTTTCATAAGCCTACAGAAAAGACAAGTCTCTTGACATGCACCTTGTGCTTTAATCACAAGAACATCCTTAATTAGAGGCAAATTCTGACACTGAGTCAATTAAATCACTTGTGGAATAAGGTAGTCCTCAGTGAGAGTGACAGTGGCAAAATCTGGTCCTTGATAAATGAAAGGCAATGCTGAGTACCTCCCAAGGACTTTGATGAGAATGCACAGTAACTCCCTTGTCTAAAATTCTGAAGTGTTCCTGCCTTCTCTTATGA
>WUAM01000071.1:15805499-15837260 GCA_024336885.1 Actenoides hombroni
GTCTTAAATTCTGGATGTTTCCTGCCTTCGCTTATTAAAGTAAAGGATTTCTAAGTATGTTCTATTATTATTATTTATTTAAAAATTCAGTAAATTATTCATTTACTTTTTATTCTTATTTGAATAAAAAAAAAAAGTATTCACATTTCTGATATTAATTGGTTGCGATTTTCAAAGTTGTGCAGTACTGAAGGAGTGGAATTAAAAATCTTATCTTCCATTCATTCACTCACATGGCATTCACCATTACTGCAGTTATCCCAAGAACTGCTTTTCCTACCTATTGGTTTGAGTTATGTTGCCTTCTGTGCTGTAACACCACATCTTTCTATAAGACATGACTGCTGTTCATTTCTTATCTTTTTTTGTGTTTCAGGTGTTTGTCTCCCCAAATAACCCTTACCATATTTCTTTTTACCATTGGAACAAACTTGTGATAATAGAGATGATTATTTGCCAGTACACAGGATTTACTAGATCACTGTGCATCTCAAATATTTCTAAGAGTTTATAGAATTTCTACAAGTCATAGTGGAAGGTCATTTATATTTTGTGGTTTTAACCTTGTAGAGCCAGTACATTGATTCAGTGTGAAAATAGGGTAAATATTTTTAAGAAGAGGAAATACTCTTATTTATCATTGGTAAAATTAAAAATTCCACCTTTCAGGCTGCTCAGATTTACAGTTAATATTATAGATCCTTTTGCTTAAGCAGTCACTGCAGATAGGTCAGGAGCTCATTACTGTCTAGCTGCAAGCCGATAATTTATCCAGTTTAAGATTGTATGCCACCAATGAACCTACTGATCACTTGTAAAGGGTAGTACTCAAGCCTTAGTAATTGCATAAGCTCTGGATGAGTCTTCTGGCTACAAGATATTCTCTTACAAGCAGTGAAAGTTCTCAAGACTACACAAAAAAAGAAGAGATCAGTGGAGATACTGCAGTGATTGTTCATACACTGGGAAGAAATACTTCCTCTGGAGTGGAAAGAAGGCATAAAGGGCCAAAATTGTAATGAAGACATGCAGTTATAACAGGAATAAATTTAGCTCCGTGAGTTTAGATGAGCAGCCTGGACAAAATGATACGTGACAGCTCTTTGGAGACAGGTTTTCCTCTGAGTCTGTACTGCCACTTTAGCACTACATGTTTTTCTTAGCCCTAATCATATGCAGTGCAAGAAAGAAAAGAAACTCAGATGCTTCTAAGTGCTGAAAAAGACAGTAGTTTTAGAAATTCAGATGATTGGGTAAATAGTTGGATGGACAGAGAGTAGAACCCCACCAAATAATCTCCTCACAATTTGGATAGGCCAAATTTCTGATAATTTTTTCAATGGGCTAAAGAAAATTATGTGGCTGTAATAACTGGAAAAAGTCAGGCTCATTATCATCGTGTTCTGACATTGACCAAAGCTCTTACCCAGGACAGTCAAGATCCTTCACTTTTTGAAAAAGGAAAACATAGTGAACTTTCTTCTTTTTCCACTGTGTCAGGATTCCAAAATAAAGTGGATGACAGATCATCTTAGTTAACCAATACATTAATCTATTGTCATTCTAAAAAATATTTTATGAAGGGTTAGGGAAATCACATAGACTAAGGAAAATAAAAATAATGACTAGAAAGATTGCTGTTCACGACAATTATAATTGAAAAATTTAATTAGTTTACTCTATTAGAATTCTGGATTGACACTAAAATAAAATTTTAAAATCTTCCAAAATGATATTTTAAAAAGTCTCTAATCATCCAACCAATAACAGAACCACAGTAATTAAATATAAGAACTTTCTTCTAATAATGAATATGTCATCAGAGGTTTCCTTTTTGCTAACAACTTTCTACTAGTATTTTTGCTAGGCATTTAAATTTTAAGCAATAAAAGTTATACCTTTGGATACTCTTACAATGATCTGAAGCCACTAATATAGGAAAAATTATTCAGATTTTCTGACATGTTTTTTGGGTTTTCAATTGACAGTATTTACATATATAGTTGACTTCCAGGTAGAAATTTAGATATTTGTCCTCTAAATATTGGAAGCTGGTGCATATAAGATGGTAGAGAAAGAACTACTTTGATTTACCCTTGCAATTTATTTTTGGGCACAAAAATATTGCTATAACTTTAATATATGCAAATTGCATAAACATGGAGTACAGGCCTGAGTCCTTTGAAAAATTCCTCCTTAATCTACTAGACAACCTTGGTTGTGTGTTTGGATAAAGTGGCAAAATTAATGGATGAAGGGTAAGTGGCAGTTGTAATGTATTGGGATTTTAGAAAAACATTTGATACAGTGTCTGACAAAACCTTACTTGAAAACTTAATTGAAGTTGGCTTGGAGAAGAACAGTGTTAGGTGGATTGAAAACAAACATTAATGGATAAATAGGTAAACATGACTGCAAAGAAAGGGTAATAATAAACCACAGTAATGACTGAGGAGTGGTGTCTACTGGGGCATTGGAGGGATCAGCCTTTGGTCTTACTTAACATCTTTATTAATGATCTCAAACACAGATTAAGCAACACGTTGACAAAATTAGTGGATGATACTAAATGTTCAGGAGGTGTAAAGAAGAGGAATGAAGAATTAGATGATTTAATTGTAACAACATGAATAGAGTTAAACAAGAAGTTTCCAATCATTTCAATGTACATCAGTACAGCTGGATACAAGAAATACATCAGGGATAGTACATCTTCTGAGAAATGATCCAGAAGGAAGATCTAGGAGTAGTGGCTGAATGTTAAAAATGAATATGCAAACAAGGACCAAGTCAACTGTGGGCCAAAGATGTAGAAAAATCATTTAATATCATATAATAATGTCATAGTCCTTAATTACATAACTGTGGTCTCCCACACAACTGGAATTATTACTTTCTGTCCTGGACAATTGATAGGAAAACATACCATATGGAGCAATAAATAAATAAATGATCAGAAGAGAGCTACATGTAAAAATAATGGGAAAGTCTAAAGCATACTTGGTATTTAAGAATATGAAAATGGAAATCATAATTCTGCACACAGTTGATAGAGGTAAAGTAGATACTTTTTTAAACAAAAAGACAAAATTGAAAACAGAATAAGACTGAAAGGAGGATGTAAGATGAACAAGAAAGGACAATATTCTTTATTTACATTAAGTATAACTAGTAAAATTGTCATAGAGGAATGATGAAGCAAACATGCCTTGGTGGTTTTGATAGTAAAAGTTCTGATTGTGTCTGACTTCCTTTGATGTGACAGAAAATGTTTTCTGACCTGACACATGCCCAATAGTTCAGTTACACTCCACACACTTTATGCACCTGGTCTAAACCACCTGCAGGGTTGAAATCTTCGCAGCTGGTAAACTACAGTGATTTAGAACATAAGCAGGCAGGGGCCCTGTCTTCTCTAAGGGCTTGCTCAGTGGTAGAAAAGCAGAGGGGTAAAACCAAAAAGGAAAGTCAGTAGCATCTGGAAACTTTGGCTATCCTCTAGGGAGACGGTGCAGTTCAAATGCCCAGGGTAGGGCTTGGAACTACGATTTATGTCTCCCTGTGCCAGCTTTGATGAATTTGGTGCAACATTACATTGCAAAGGGTGTCTGGGAAATTCTCTGACTATCATGTGAGGTGTCAACATGTATGTAGAGGTGTTATGTAAAGTCTAGTACAGCTATGGTAATCAGACATATCAAGTGACAAGCTGCTCACAAAGTCTTGGAACCAAGAGCATTGCTCATGGGTATGCACCTGGATTAAGAAGCAGACAATCCCTGCACAGGGTCAGAGGAGGCAGAAATCAGCCTCCTCCAGCAGGTGCTGCCCTTGCTGAATGGCTGCCCAGGGAGCATTGGCCAGGGCTTCATGAAGAATTAGCTGTGGTGCACTGGCAAAGATAATAAGATAGGGGCAGCACCACCATATCACTGTGACAAATGCTTTGAGAGACGTGGTGCATCAGAAAGCCAAAATTACTCCTTATATGTAGGAAAAGCTGGCCCTTCTTGGAAACATAAAAAGTAGAGGTAGGATGTGGTGCCATTTGCTTGACACTGGTTTTTCTGCAGAGGAAATCAACTATTTCTTTCCATGTTTCAGTAGAAAGAGCTATGTCTGTTCCTACTAGTCACTCTTGCTGCAGCTGTATAATCCTCTGGGATTGTGAGACCAAAACAGAGATTAATACTATGACAGGTTTCAACAAAAGTGATGGTAGTGGTAATAGTTTTAGTCTGTGAGGAAAGTTCAGTTTTGTAGAGAAGAGTGTGGCCTTGATATGTTCAGCTTGGTAGAGGACACCGTAGAGGCAGCAAGGCATTCCCTTTCTGCATCTGCCTGGGATCACTTTTAAGCTATATTTTTCCCTGACCTTATGTGTAGTGGTTTCAGACCACTGCATATGAACCAGAGGAGAACAGATCTTGTACCATATCAGAAGGGTAAGGGTCTACCAGAAAATCAACATTAAAAGCATCCATAAATTGTACAAGCACTGCATGAGCAACACATGATATTTCTGCAGCTCTTCTTTCCTCCCAAAGGGTCCTAGAGCATTTTATTCCCTCATTTGACACTGAAATGCAGCCACCTCTGGGGTGGAAGCCAGCAGCCATTCAGCATCAGGGACAGTGCCATATTTAAGCAAGATAAATGCACAGAAGAAAGACCATCTGTTAGCATGCCAGTCAATTTGTAGATACAAGAAGATCCATAGCAAGTTGTGACAAACCTGTGTGCCAGAGCCCCCTCCAATATTTCTAGCAGAATACAGGCAAGCATAAGGAAGTAATTTGTGTACGCCCTTGTGGTGGTCTCACTCTGCCTGTGAGGACTCTTTCCACTCTGTGATATCACTATTTCCCTCTAGGACAAGGGACTGGGCAGATCTGATATTATCAGTCAATGTCTCCCCTGTATAATGGCACAAAGGTAGGCATGACAACTTCTTTGCTCAGCTCTAGTCGGTGGCTTTTGCCAAAGTCTTGAGCCAAAGCTCCTCCAGAGAAGTGCCCAGAAACGTTTGGCTCTAAAACCAAGCTGAGGGAACTCTAAATGCCAAGTTGTAGAAGCCTCATGGAGTCACTGTGGCCAAAACTGTGGAAAAGGAAATTTGCTCTGAATAGAGTCCTTATAGATCAAACATTCTGAGAAGACTAAACATCTTTGACTATGAGTCTAAGATTTCATGGCAAGGCAATTTTGCTCAGTAATTTGTTCATATCTAAATGCTTTTAGTTCTCTAAGTTCATTTCTCACTAAATTATTTTCTCAGGACAGTTCGTTTGAACATAATAAGGCATCCAAGCCTTGACTACAGCAGGCAGGACCTTTGCAATACAAGTGCATGTGTTATAATACCTTATTTTCCGTCATAGAGATTTAATCAAATTCACTAAAATGATGGACTATAATAGAGATTTTTCAATAATGCATGTTAAAAGGGTTCTTATGTAATGACTTAGAAGTAGGGAGTGAAAAGATGATAGCATGTTTCAGCATACAATATGCTATGAAGGATTAGCTAAACTATTGGGAAGCCCACACAGGTCTCTACTACCCTCAGTGCTTATGAGTCATTATGGTCTTGTTTGTTTCTCTGATAAATTCAGTAAACTGGGGTGCAGTATATCACGTAGCAATGCTATATATCATTCCATTCTCTAATAGGAACATGTAACAACCATTGATTTCAAACAGACTCTTTTAAAGATTCACTACACTGTTTGGCATTTCCAAATGTTTTTATGTTGGCAAGCTATTATAATAACTCATATGGGATCAAAATGAATATAACTTATTCCAAAGTATTCCACATGCTAATTAAGTAAACAGAAGTGCTCTTGTCCCTACCTCCCCCATCAAAAGTGAGTATGTTTATTCTCCAGAACATTATTTCACTTCAACTTCTCTTTGTGTATCATTCCAAACCCTCTTCCCCCACCTCCAGCATTCATATTCCTATTCACTGACTCTCTTTTTACTGTCTCTGTCTTTTCATATATGTAAAATATTAAAGTAAAGTAAGGTAATGAGTCACTTTTTATCTCTCGACAGAGGAGAGAGGAAGATGACACATTGTGCACTGATCTTATTAAGAAAAGTACAGTATATGTGGAGATTTTTTGTTTGTTTGTTTTATTTAATCTTTATCAAAACTGTATTGCACAAGTCATCTTCATTCTCTGGGGTGAAAAAAGAAAAAGACCAAAGAAAAGGCAGGTAAAAGAAGCACTAACACGATACCAGTTACAACATTTTTACACTTCAGTTCAGGGCACTGGGTACTTTAGTGCAGCTTGAAAATAGTCATGTCCAAAAGAAAAGTATATATATATTAAATTCAGGCCAAATAAGCTTCCCCTTGATGTCCATATATGTAAGTCCCATTAGTATTAGTCCTTCACATAAAGTAAGAAAAGAACAGACTGCTTATTAACTGTATCTTCAAATTTTAATCCAGAACTACAGTCTGCCATTAACAGGTTCATGGTTTACGTCTTTTTGCAGAGAGCAGGTGCCAATAACATCTCCACAGAGCACAAATGAGGGGTGATCCCTGATCTGACATTTTGTGATAAACATTCTGCAGAAGGCACAGGGGGGAATGTCTGTCCCTCTGAGTCTCCCTTGTTGCAAGACTAAGGGGCTTTTTCAAAAGGCTTTCACTCTGAACTGGTCACTTGCTTAAACAGTGGTGGTGCTTTGCACCTATGATGTAGTCTGGAAGGAAACTGTGGGGGCATGGGGGGACAAAGAGAGGAGTCTGGCACAAGAGAAGCGTTGGGGCTGGGGCCAAGAAATTGCTCCCACTAAGAAATTTTTAAAGGAGTTCACCTTGGTGAAAATGGTTTTTGAGGTACAAATCGTTCACACCCCAACTTGTGGCTATAATCGTTTGTGCCAGAGGAACAGCCAAAAACAGCTGCTCCATGTTGTCTCATTAGATCTGCCATTTTACACACAGCAGCAAAAGACAAAACAGGCAATTGCTTGGCAGAAGCCTGGGGCTGCTTGGCAAACAGCAGAAGCATGCTCTTAGCTCTGGCGGTGGCCAACCCCAAGCACAGAGAGAAGGAGAAAGAGAGGAGGAGGAGGTGGCCCACTGGCAGTGCCAAGCTTCATTATTGCAACAAGATTTACAGGTTGCAGGTTAGCTTTCTAAGCAGGTATCAAATCCTGTAATGATAGAGAGGGACACAGACCTCATCTGAAACTCTCAGGAGCACTGTGAGATTTGGAGAGCTATAAACAAAGGAAATTACGTCATATCCACACTATTCTTGAGTCTGGCAGTGGGGTCCAATCTCTGGGTGTTTTTGTGAAAACAGAGGACTAGTGAGCCAGCCTTCCAGTGCTTCATAGAATAGCAAAGGACGTTGAGTGCCATTATTGAAAGATTAGCTACAATCACCCCAAGCTTTAGTTCAGACACCTACAAAGATGAAGTTCCATAGTGATGATACATTTCCCCTTACTGTGACTCTTTCAAACTGAATTTCTTCAAAACAACCATTCTAAAGGAACGAGGCAGTTTAAGAGGAAGGCTCTATTATTTTATGGATTGTCTTTCTCTTACAGTGTGTGTTATAAATGTGGAATCACAGTAAACAGAGCTGTCTATGAATCTTCCGCTTTAAGAGTAAAGTACCAGCTTGCTGATACAGCATAACTTTAGTAGCCTCCTATTTATCTGTGTTGGAGTAGCCAATATTGATTCCTTTAAAATAATATCTAATGACTCCCACAGAAGATCCCTGTGGTGCCTCACAGAGAAGTTCACAAAAATGTAAACAGTGCTAAAAGAATTAATTTCATTCTTTAAATAAAGTGGAGTTTCAGGAGTTTTGTTTACTGCCTTGGCACCTTCTCTATTTTCCCAAAACCATTGTTAATGATCACAAGACTACTCACAACTTTGGGGCATTCTGGACAGCATTCACCTGAATTAGAATGAAGAACACAAATGTTTGCTTTTGGATACCTCAAATGTATCTTCTTCCCCTGAAACTCTTACTTGGTTATTGGGCTCCACTATGTCAAATGTTGCATCTCTGACACAGAAGAGCAGACTGCTCTGTGCAATAGAGCTGGCACAGTCAGGACAGAGAGGACGGATGCCAGCCAGTTCCAGCAGGAACAGTATGCTTGGTTCAGTCCCCTTGCCTACACAGGGAAGACTTGAATTCTCAAATCCACCCATTGCTTGCCCAGTTAGTTCACTTTTTCCAATGGAGCTTTTAGAATTGTAATGTACTAAACTTAACTGCTTGATCAGGCTTCCTCAGTTACCCTAGGACACAGGAAGTCTTGGTTCATGATACCCATCTCAGTCTTAACTTCAGAGCTGAAGGCTGAAGCACTTGCCAAGGCCTTCCTTCGGCAGGCTTCAGGAACAGCACTTTGTCTGAACTGAGATGAATGAAAGATGTAAGCAAACATTTAACTTTCACCTGTGCTTTGGGAAAAATCTCTTGGAAAATCTACATCAGAACTGTCTTGGCCAAACTACAGAATGCCCACACTATATCCTGAAACTCCTGAGAAGAAAATATAGCCCTTGGCAAATCACTGGTGGCCGTGCTTATGGAGGACTTGTTTATACAAGAAATTACAAAAAGTCCACAATATTTTTTGAAAGACATAAGCCCTCAAGGGTGCAGCTCTTGTTATGGGAGAAAAAATAAAAGGAATTGCAGTTTGCAGCATATATCCTTAATTTTATGCTGTACCTTTGAATATGTTAAGGTTTTGGGAAGTTCTTCATTCTTACATGAAAATATATTCAGAGCTTACTCTTCTTAAGATTATTTATTTTCCTTTCCAGTACTGAGCAGAAAAAAAAAACAAAGGAAAAAAACCCATGAAATACATTCATGCCTAAACCAGAATCCTCACAGTGAAGACAAACTGGGGATACTTCAAACAGTGTCAAATATTAAGAAGCAAAGAGGGGTTTCCCCCCTATTGTTTTAAGGTCTTTTTTTCCCCTCACAATACAAAACTAACCCTTACAACTAACCTCACAGGTCTTCAGGCTGAAATAGCATATTCCAAGCACCTCAGCAGCACTGAACGCAAATCTGCATACCCCTTACAGGTACAAAACGTAGCACCACTCCTTCAGAGAGTATGTAAGCCATACATTATAAACCTATATTCAGAAGCATGTGTTCTCTATGGAGAGGGAGGACACATAGGAAGTAAATGTACTTTCAGGGTAGTGTAACACAACCTTCTTCCCTGCCATTCCCTTCTCCTGGCATCAGTGTAGATGTAATTCTTCTCATGCATTATTGATAGGCCAAAAAGCCTGCCAAGCTAGCCTGCTTTTTTTGTGACAGACAAAGGAGGGTACACGGATGGCACCTCTCACTGCTCCAGGCTCTGCTTTCATTAAGAACATTTTCCGCCTGTTCTCCAAGGGCACCCTCTGTCAGAGACTGCCATGCAATAAAAAAAAATATTGTTTTGAAGTCCAGTGAATAGAAACAAAATGAATTAGCGTTCAGGTGTTCGTGCAACCTGATTACAAAGACCCAATTCAGTGGCGTCCTTCACACCTTTTCACTTGTCCCTGCATAATCTCAACACATCTTTTAGGCTCTCTGCCTTTCTAGTCCCTCCCTCCTTCCCGCTCCCCCGATTCCTTTATTTCCTAATGCTTGCAGGTCCTCCAGGAAGACACAAGCACTTACAGTTGTTGAGTGATTAAATATTTATAATCAGGGCAATGAGTGAGGTGCTGAATAATAAATGCTAAGGTTGAGGCGGCCTTAGATAATTTCTGCAGATTTCTTCATCCACAGACTCTTTGATTCTAAGGCAAAATCCTTTTAATTAACAAAAACTTTTTTTCTTTTCCTTCCTTCTTCTTCCTCTTCCTTTTTTTTTCGCAGCTGTGACAGGAGGTAGTTCTTTATCACTGTTTTGATCATGAACCTGAACTCTGACACAGTGCTAGAGCTGTCATTAAAACCTTAGATAGACATGCATAAAATTTACATTGGTTGTTGCTTGCTTACACTTGGGTTTGGTTTTCATATATATAAAACATATATATATATATATATTTATCCACATCACTCAAACTCCTCTACATCAACTAATATTTACTGAAGAAATGAAAGTCTGTAAGAAACGGTCAGTCAGCTATTAGGGACAGTCAAAACATGTTGTGATGGGGATGATGAGTGACTTACATAAAACTTTTTTATAAAGCTGTCATTGTAGATAACATCATACTTTACAGAACAGACAGAACAGCTGGATTAACCATGTGTTTCTCTTGATTTGAACTTGCAATTAATTTATTTGGGATTGGTATTTCGGAGAGGAAAATGGTGACATCCCAAAAGCCTAAAAAAAGGTCACCAGGGATGAAAATATTTGTTCTATTTACATGTATAGCTCTAAACACAGTGCGGTGCAACAACAGAAGCAGCAGCATCCTTTCTGGAGGAGTTTTTAATTTCTCTTGTTGGTCTACACTGTTTATGTTGTAACCTTAAACTCTTACCCAGCGTCACACTGCATGCCTAATTCATCTTCCTGTTGCACCTCATCAGGTTTCAAGACCTCAGTCCTTACCAAATTCACATAAGTATTTACTCTAGTGCATGGACCATTCACATCCAGAAATATGGGGCGGGAGGGGGCAAAAGTTCCTGTCTGAAGAGTTTCCAGGAACTGGTTTGAGTTGTAAACTCTCTAGAGCAACATGTATCCTCATAGCAATCTCTACGTCTTCTATCCTTGTCATATGTTGACTTTAGATGCCACAAAACAAATGTGTTCAAATTAGTTTTATTTCTCACACATTTCTGTATTTGAAGAAGGGGAAAATTAACTCTGAGCAAATTCCTTTAGTTAATTTAAGCCTTTAACCTTTGTTTTCTAAGATTCTTCTACTCCCTTTTCATAATATTTTCTATTTCCAGAACTGAGTACTTTAATCAGGACTCTAGGTCAACTTCTAGATGTAAAATGCTATAAATTCACCAGATACAGGAGAGTTTCTTATGCTTTTCACTGATCGAGATCAAAGATCACTACTACAGGAGAAACTCCCATTTACACTTCCGTCCTTTATACCACCTGTCTGTACCTTTGTATGTGTAAGACATTACAGAGTTAAGGCTGTATTATGCTGGGAGAAAGAAGGAAAGTGGCCATAAGGTGGACAAGATTCATTTCCCCCTCAAAACACAGTCTTTTACTACAGGTTACTCTTACAACTGAGTTCAGTTTTGAAACAGATAGAGTTTACATGGATTTTTTTTTTCCTAAAGAGGACCATTTGGGCTGTATATGTTGGATAGCATCCCTTGTGCAGAGTAAGTAATGTAGAAGATTTCATACGGGTGTTTGGACTTGAAATGAGACAGTACTGAACAGATAGAACCTGTAACAAGGCAAGATCCACTGCTTTAATTAGAAAGTAGTTAAACAATTTCTTCCCTCTTCACTACACTTAAAACTTTCTGGAGCAGGAGCTGCCACTTCACATGTGTTTGTACATCTCCTACCAGTAAGAGTCAGATCTCAGTTAGGGTTTCTCAGTGACTTTATAATTCAAAATCATTATTAATAGTAATAATGATAAAGGTAAAGACCACATGAAAAAGGCATTCAGAATGCTGTTGTAAACATTTCTAATTCAAAAACAATCCCCAGATTTATTGAAAAAAACTTACTCTATCAAGAGAATATGAATCCAGGTGCATGTTAAATCAAGGGCTTCAAAGCAAAATCTGGATAAATATTTGACTTTTAATGGTATTTATTCATGTAATACTTCATGCTCCTCAGTTTCCTTTTGTCAAGCTCATCTTTACACAAGTTTTTCGGCACCCTGAGAGGGTGCATTACAGATGTAGCAGCAGTGTGCGTGCCACAACTAGAGCAATGAATTGCAAAAGGTTACTTAGAATTACCCCCTAATTTTGTTTCCTCACCCCACCAAGGAGTAATTGCTAAACCACCAACAGCTAAATAGATTTATCACCAGATGCCAAGACTGCTGATACATTTTGGGCATGTCTTTCCCAGTAGGGGCCACTACAGAGCATTAAATAGGAAGACTGGGAAGAGAAAATGAGTACAGTATAGCAGAAGGAACCAGGTAAATATGAAAAATGTTTCACTGGAAGATTAATCCTTCCTGTAGTCCACCGTTAAAGTAATAAAAGGTTTATGATTCATTTCTTACATTATAATAGAGGAGGCAATTAGTAATTACTGGATTTATAGTATTTGTTGTGTTAACTCAGCCAATAAAATACACAGCAAAACTGTTTTTCTGAAGCACATTCATTGCAAAGTAATGTTCTTGAAGCATTAAAAATGCAATCTAGTGCATGGCACTTCATGTGTTATTACAGAAAGAAAGATGGTTCTCCAATGTACACTGAGGTATTAAGAGCTCAAATATTTTCTTCAATTTTTCTATGCATTTTTTTTCCCAAAGAAAGGTTAAACAGTCTAACTCTAGTCATAAGATTTAGCACAAAACCCCACAGCTGCTTAATGTCTACTGTTAAAAAACTAAGCACACTTTCTCAAACTACCATGTCATTCTCCTTTTCTTGGCATGGGGTAATGGCCAGACTCACACAATATTCACTGGCTACAGTAATTTCTTCTTATCTGCCCTAAAAATACTTCTTACTTCCACTGAAGTACTTCATTAAAATATTATTTGTTTCAGCAGTATTTTTCTTCTCCTGTGAATCGGAATTCCATTATTATACATTGTTCAGTTTCAAGTAAAGGTTTACTTTCTGGCACTGCTACAGAATAAATTTCATATTAAAACTGCTCTTAATATATAGCAAAAGTTTTAACCTGAATTAACAAAAACTGGAAGTATTATTTCTGTTACATTCTGTATCTCACCTACATGTTCCTTGGAGCTGAAAAGCTAGAAAAATAATTGATCTATAATGTATCCATGTTCAGTTTTTGGGCTTCTGTCCATAAGCTAAATTAAACATTTACAATAATAGAAAACACATGACTTTCCATCCAAAACCCACAATTATCTTTCACTTTAGCCAAAGGAAAATATACAATAAACACAACTCATGTAGAACGTCCCTAAAGTCAATGAGAGAAAGAGGAAGGAAAAATGTGAAGTTTGAGGAAACTCAAACAGGGGGATTGAATGTACCCTCAGCAAGTTTACAGACCACACCAAGCTGTGTCGTGCGGTCAACATGCTTAAGGGAAGGTATGCCAACCATGTGGACCTTGACAGGCTTGGGAGGTGGGCTTATGTGAACCTCATGAAGTTCAACAAGACCAAGTACAAGGTCATGCACATGGGTCAGGGCAATCCCAAGTGCAGATACATCCTGGGTAGAGAATGGATTGAGAGCAGCCCTGCATAGAAGGACTTGAGGGTATTGGTTGATGAGAAGCTCAACATGACCTGGCAATGTGTGTTTGCATCCCTTAAAGCCAACAGTATCCTGAGCTTCATCAAAAGAAGTGTGGCCATCAGGTCAAGGGAAGTGATCCTCCCCCTATACGCTGCTCTGGTGAGACCCCACATGGAGTACAGCGTTCAGCTCTGAAACACCCAACAGAAGATAGACGTGGCCCTGTTGTAGACAATCCAGATGAGGATCACAAAGATGGTCAGGTGGCTAGAGTACCTCTCCTATGAACACAGGCTGAGAGAGTTGGGGTTGTTCATTCTGAAGAAGAGAAGGCTGTGGGGACACCTTTTAGAAGCCTTCCAGGACCTAAAGGGGACCTACAAGAAAGCTGAAGAGGGACCTTTTATAAGGGTGTGTAGTGATAGGACAAAGGATAGGTTTCAAACTGAAAGAGAGTAGATTAAGATTAGATGTAAGGTTGTGAAGGTGATGAGATACTGGAACAGGTTGCCCAGAGAAGTTTTGGATGCCACTTCCCTGAAAGTGTTCAAGGACAGATTAGATGAGCTTTTGAGCAACCTGATCTAGTGGAAAGTGTCCCTGCCCATGACAGGAGATTTGAAATTAAGTATCTTTAAGGTCCCTTCCAGCCCAGATGACTCTATGATTCTATGAAACTGCTCTAATTTAAGCATTTTTCAAAGTCATGACTACAGCCCCCATGAAATTCGAGGTTGTCTGTTCCCCTTCTGTTTTCCTGTACGTTCCCTAAATGTTTGCTTTTGCAAAACTAAAATTGGCTTTCCCTCCACTGAAAAACACTAGCCACATAATCTTCAGTCATCAAGGCGGGAACATACTTGTAATGCAATTTCCTCCTAAAAGTTCTTAAAACCAAATTCAGAATTATACTGTCACGTGTAGTACTCCTCAGGGGTTCCTTGAAAACCATTTTCCCATCTAAGTATGTAACTGTCAAACCAAAAGGAGAAGTAATCAATCTTGTCATCTGTTTCTAGTCAAAAAGGTTTTTGACAGGGCAGAATTATTGTTCATAGAAGAAAATTTCTGCTATGGAATTAAGATCACTCATTGGAAAAACCAAAATTATGAAAGTGAAATTTCTGTATTCACCTGAACATTTTCCTGATCCTATTATCTTCAGAATTTTGATTAGTAATACTAATTTTCAGTTTCTATGTGAAAAAACCTGTAATATGAATTTTTGAGGGAAGACAGCAGAAGCTTACATCATCCAATGCTACTGGCAGATCTATTGAAAATGCATTATTTGTTACATTGAAAAAAACCTTATAGAACTAGCATGTAGAAAAACACCAAACCATAAGTTATCATATAGCATAATCTGTATTACTGCTTCCTTAACATGGTTTCAAACCTGAAGAAGAGTCTGTGTGCCTTAAAGCTTGTTGTTTTAATGAAAGATAATGACTCTACAAACTTTCTCTTTAAAAATATTTCTTGCAGTCTAGCTAGAGACAGAGGGGAAAAAAAATAAGTTCACAAGTCTTGCTCATTGAAAGGACGATGAATTTGTCTGGATGCAATATGTAATAAACAACCCTGTGAAAAAAAAGGCAGAAGCTCGCACAGCATCTGCTTTGCAAACTTAAATAACTTGGCCATTTAAGTTGTTTTGTTTGGTCTATTGCATATGGCAAAATGGTCCAATTGATGCACTCAGTACCATCAGTATTTCATTTTTTAAAACTAATCTGTTCTCTTCCCTCCCCCTCCCCATGCTGATGGAGGATCAGTTTAATATCTGGATTGCTGGCAGTGCACTTGAGTGCTGGTGAGTCAACTAGATGGGAATGCTCCCTCTGAGTCAGTGCGGAGCCAGCCTCCCAGCATGGTGCTTGGGGACACTCTGGTGCTTGAGTTGCAATCATTTAGATCAGAGAAAACCAAAGCCCTGAACAGTTGCGGTCACTTGAGATCAGATGGAAAAAACAGAGATATTACGCCAGTATCCTCAGCAAACTCAAGACAATAATCCTGCTAGGCCAGATCTGCTCACAGTCTGCCAAGAAGCTTGATGAGATAAAGATAATATTCTTTGTTTTCTGTCATTAAAGAGTCAAGCTTATTATTTTTTTATTGAAAGAAACTGTGTAAAAGTTGCTATATTCCACACAAGAAGTGATTGCATTTCAGTGCTACAGAAAGCGATTCTGGTACGTATAAGCTGTACGTTTCCACATGACAAGGAATAAATCCATCCTAGCTGTGCTTTTGCATCAATTTCAATGGAGTTTAGACCAGTTCCAGAGTTTTAAAAGCATCTATAAATCATCTGGGAGAAAATAAAAGAAATTTAATCACAAATGAATTCTTCTTTCGGAAAAAAAACCCAACCAAAACTACACCACCAATTTTTCCCCTGGCCTACAAGCTCTTTGCATAGGGACCAAAGTTTTATTTTGCATTCACCCAGTGCATAGCACAGTCAGGTCCTAGCACAGTCAGCTCCTCTGGGATTTTAAATGATGCATCTCAACAAAGCTATAACAACAGCGATAACCCTCATGACAATGATGTCCACAATAATAAATTCAACACTTTCCAGTAAATAACACATATAATTATTACTCTCTGTTTCTGTTTATTATTTAAGTACTTTTAGTTTCCCTTAGCAAAAGTTCATGTCCTTGACAATGCAGCCAATTAAATACACAAAAATGAACATCTGCAAACTTTCCATCCAAAAAAAAAGCTCTGATTCTTTCCTGCTTCAAGAAAGAAAGGGGCAGGCACAGAAGGTTTTTCTCTTTTGCTTTCTAAAATCTTCCAACTCTCGTAACCACCATCCCCCTCATTCACATAGTTGCATAGTTGGTTGGTAATTTACTAGGAATTCATCATGTGCACAGAAAACCACCTGACAAACAAAATCAATTCAATGAAAGCAACAATGACACTAAAATTTCAAAGCAACTCAAGGTGCACAGGTCAGGGAAAAACAGATTATGGTATTCAAAGTAAAACAAATAAACATTTACTTTAACACTGTATCAAAATCGAAAAGAAAGATGCCTGATGTGTGAAGTTCATATTAAACCCTCCACAATGTATATGTTGAGATTCTGAACTAAGAACTCATTTGGCAGGATAGAACTCAATGCAAAATTAAAAGGAATGAGTTCTCCACCCACCAACTTCAGCAGTACTGCTAGGCACTGTAATAATTAATTAAGCCTTGATATTTCATCAGCCTTTGATTACAGAGTGGAGCTGAGTGGAACATTTCACACAGAAAGTGAGACAATGTCGCAATGAAGTCAGGAAAAAAAATACACATTTCACCCAGCGTAGTTCTGTGAACTTTGACATTTGATTTCACTTAGTAGAATGAAGAATTGCATTAGAGAAGAGGAGCACACTAGATTGAGAGGGAGAGATGAGGGCCAGGCAGCATACTGCTCTTTAAATGTTTCACTTATTTAATAGTGCTTGAACATAGGGGAGCAGGTTCTCAGTTTGACCAAAATTTTGATGCATGCAGAGGGAAGAGACTTGTCAGGGACACTACAAACACTCTCAGCCATTCCAGCCAGACTCAGGACACTCTGAACCTAGCCCAGAGCTGTATGAAGACTGTTTTAAATCTCTGAAGTTGGTCTAGGACCCTAATGAAATGTTGGACAGCTGAGCATAGGTGGAGCATACATTGAAATATGTCCCTTGACACCCGGTGATGTGAAAGCTTTGCCCAAGGGCAGCTGCATCTGGGATTGCTTCTAAGCTGTTTCTCTGCTGTGGGTGTTTGTGTGGCAGCACAGAAGCCAGTGAAGGACTGGTTTACAAAGTGATCTGAGAAATTACAGTGTTCATTTTTATGACTGCCAACATTCACTCCAGCACTGCTCAAGTCCTTGAGCATCATGTGGCTTTTCAGGAGCAAACCCTCTTCTGGTTGAAGAGTTTTCCACTGATTTTGCTGTAAGCTTTAAAGAATTTTGGAAAGGGTTTTGTGAAGCGGATCTTTGTACAGATGCTCAATTTAGGGAATGTCACCATCTCTCAATAGCATGATCTGTGGGGGATAGAATTTGTTTGAGTACCAGAGAAAAAAAAAACAAACACATTTTAGCTATTTTTGATTGTGCAAATTCTGTATGTACTTATATGGTGAAATGTATTACCCTCATATAGCAAACTTTTTATTCAATAGCATGATGTAAACAGCTAATTTTGTCTTTTTTGCTAGGACTAGAAGAGCTTTGGATCAAAGAGGGTGTGTGTGGAGGGGAGGAAATACTGGGATGTGTGAAATGTAGGAGAGGAAATGTAAGAAGAGAGAAATCAGAACATGACACATAATAAGGCTACAGAAAGAGCAGCTGATTAAAAAAAAAAGGTAAGCATTAAAGAGGAAATTAAAAGGCAACAAACTATCCACTTGGAATTGATCAAGAAACAAGAGCATGTATGCCTGTAGTAACATCTCCATGTCCCACTGGCAGTTCCTTCAAGATCCAGGGTGTTCCCTGAGTCCTGGCTGGCATCCAGCTTGGGTAATTATATTCTACTTACATAAAATTCCCATTGCAGTTTCATTTGGACACCACTTTGCATCCCAAACTGTTGTGCAGCATGGTTATGCCTGCTTCACAGCAGAGATGGCTGCACTTCAGCAGGGAGTAAAGTTATCTTTTTCTATAGTTCATATACTATGTTATAAAGCACCTGGGACCCTTCCACATCAAACGCGCTGTACACATTATGTTATCAGCAGTATTCAGGTTATTAGGAGAAATAGTATACAGTCATCATTTATCTACTGAGACAATAAATTCTGTGTTAAGTAGGGTCTAAGCTAAATCACAGTACCATAGTAGTGCTCAGATGGAATTGAATGGCACAGTTATAAAAGTAATTGAATAAGCCAGCATGGCTACAGCTGGGAAAAGTAAATCAAAGGCCAGATCCTCAGCTTAAGTAATGTGGATTCACAGAAGCTCAGCTATTTACATCAGTGGGGAGTCTTCCTCAAAAAACAAAGGGGAAAAGAGAGATTGACCATGCTTCCCCAAATTTTTATACTTTCCCACCCAGGAGAAGCAAGCAAACAAGTGCTAATGCACTTCGTTTTAGCAGTAGTTGAAGACTCAAGGGAGATTCTGAGGCCAAAAAAGGGGCAAAGGGGGAAAAACTCACACACAAACACAGAGACACACAGACACACACACAAGAGCCAGTGCCAGTGAACAAGAAAACAGACTCAGAATACAACTAGGGTTGTAGAAATGATCCACAGGAGTCAGCAGCCACAGGTGAAGGAGCCAGAAGAGGGGAATTGTGCTGCTGCCCAGTAGCTTGAAAAGAAACCTGACGTCTCATTAGTTTGGGGTTTTATTTTTTTTTTTTTAATCTTTAGATCAAAAGAGCATCAAGTAATGCAATCCATGTGTTTACACAGAGAACAGTGTTAGAATGGGGATGCATGGAAGCCACATGGGAATATCTGCTAAATGAGACTATGCTGAAAGCAGCCATTCAGCAGTCTTGCAAAACCCATTTTATGGAGGAGAGTTGACCACCACATAATTCAGTTTAACTAAGTGAAACACACTGAGTGACTGAGAGCAGAAGCTTGTGAGGGAGAGACAGGTTTGCTCTACTGGTCTAACCTGTTGCTTTTACAATCACTTCCACATCCAGAGTTAGGAGATGGAGGATGATAGGTTCCACAGTGAAGAGTGTGATAGAAAAATGTAATCAATTAGTACAAAGAAGAGTGTTCACCTTCCAGGATATCAGGTATTTAAAATAAGTGTAAATGGTTTAAGTTAATTTTTGGTAAACTTGTTGTCTTGCTTTTCATGCTTTTGACTTACTGAACAGCCCCTGGCACATCATTTACTACTTCATATTGTAAAATGTAATGTGAAAAGAACTGTATAATGGAGACAGACAACTTCCAGAGAATTATGTTTCTGCTGAAAAAAGCTCATTTGTACCTACAAATTACACTTATGAGAGAAGAGGATAAATAATCTTTAATCCTTGGTGAAGTTACACAGATAAGGAATTGTTGGTTCTCTGTGTAATCCAAGATTATTGACACTGTTTCAAAAACCTTGTCAAGGCAGAGGTACAAGCTCTACTGTATGTCAGTATTTGGCACCTTCTAAAGAGGAAGAAAACTCAGTTGAGAAGGTGAAGAGTTTAGCTCCTACTGTTTCCTGATTGACCAGCTGGTACTGATGCAAACTTCAGAAGATAGCAAGAATATAAACAAGTCAGCTGAAATAGATTCAAACAGCTAACATCAGAGTAGGGAGAACATGCTGGATACAGTCAGAGTGGTAGATTTAAATGGAAAATACTGCCGGATAGCATAATTTCTTTCAAAATAGGAGGAACTTTTAAAGTACAGCAGCTGTAGCTATTCCATACTTAGAAAAAAAACAAACCGGAAAAAAAGTCTCTTTTTCAGAAACAACTAAAGATAATTGGGAATAAAGCTTAAGAAAATGGGTCAAGGAATATTTTTATTATTATTTTGCACATAGTGAAGTATTTTGTTGAATTACAGAGCCACATATCTGAAAATCTTATTGAAGACCCAGAGACAAGACTTAATGCTTTATTGCTGATCTGCTAATGCTCTTCAGAATCAAGCTAAATTACTGTGTCTTTGAAGCCTTATATATTTGACAAATGTCTAAGACTTCTTGATCTTTATGATGTATTTCACACTGGTCCACAAGTGAACTTTGCAAAAAATTTGCTTTTGATTTTGTGCCTTGCATTTTGTCAACTGGATTCTTGTGAGCTTTGGTTTAGCAACTTTAAGCCGCTGCTTCACAGAGACTAATTAAATTAAATCAACTGAGTAAAAAGACAGCATTCAGGTCTGCAGTAGAACAGGGGCCAATCCCAGAGGGATGAGGAAGGGCAATACAACAGCATGCAACCTTCTCCCCTTCCCCCTTCCTCTTTGTGGAAGCTGTCCTAGGCACTGTCCAGGAGCCTGTTAGCTGAAACTGAAGTCTGCTGTCAACTAACACTGGACACGTGAAAATGAGCCAAAAAAACAACAGAAGGAGAATGGAAGTGCCAAGTCCTCAGTATTTTGGCGCCAAGTGGAAATGAAATCTCCTTTATCTACTTTAATAATTTGTTGGATTAATGGGATGTAACTTATTCCCATACATTTGTGAATGGTGAGAAATCTGCTGGGACATGGCTTTTGAAATCTTGTGTACCATTGACTTCAGCTCACACTCTGTGGGCAGAAACTACTGTATTATCTTGTGATTAATAGAATGGACTCACTATAGGAATGTCTGCAAAGCTAGGAAGGCTTAGGATAGTTTCTACTGGTATGCGCCACAAGGTTGTAATCAGCAGACATAATTTGAGATCATAATAGTTATCATGTCAGTACAGATGGAAGTTTAGAAATGTCACCTTCATGGGACTATTTTGTCATGCTGCAATACGAGCCCACTGGTTGTGAAAGTTTGTTACTGTGCAAGACAGTATTCACAATTGGAACTGGAAATTATTTCACTTATTGCATAAACACAGCAGTAACCTTTCCTTTCCAAATGTGATGTGGTCTTGTGCTATGTCGCTAAAAACCTGCATACTTTGAACTCAAAGAAAGAACTAGGTCTGCAGGGAGAAGTAATACATGTTATTGAACTGGTTAATAATACTGTGTGGTGGGGGGGTGAGAAGAAAAACAAAAATGTTATCAAGCACACAAGCTCTTCTTCAAAAATATATTTCATGTCCTTACACTCCTTAAGCTCAGTGGGAGTTTTACCATTGGCTCGTTCATCTCTCATATTTAAATTGCAAATAGAGAGGATGTAAGATTCATCCTAAAGGAAGGGAAATTGCCTACCATTAAAGAAATGATAGGTTGTTCTAAATAAAGCCTGGAATGCTGGAGCATCTTGACCCAAGGTGGGTGTAGAGTTCAGAGAAGGCAAGTCACAACACTTTTGCACATTGGTTTGCCCACTTGTTAAACAGGTCTAACAGTCAACCTCAGAAAAACAGGGAGGATTAATTAATATGTCTGATATTCTCTGAGATTCCAGAGAAGAGAAAGAATACAGTTCAAAGTACTACTCCGACTTTTGTCATTTTGGTGATCCATCATCCTGCAGCACTGTGGGGACAGGAACTACTGTCTGATTCAGCAGGCAAACATATGCAAAAGCCATTGAGATTTGTCTTTTTTGTGGGCTGTCAAATGTGTTTTTATTTTTATTTAATTATTGGCCTTTATTGGGAATGAATTCCAATTCCGAGTGCTTTCATGGGACATCAGATGATGAGGTGGTACCAAGGGAAGTGCTGCAAAGTAGGTCAGGTACCACAAATGTAACCAGACAAGTCACTCAGGGGAAGATCAGCTGTTTCAAATAAGTCAGAGACTACAGCCTGAAAGACAGTGATTAAAGCTTAGAAGCCTTTACTGAAGCCACAGCATGATAGGCTTGGATCACTACAGCAGTCAGATAAAGTTGTGTTATTATCAGTTTTCAGCCATCACACTAAAATCCTGGCTCTGCCAACCTTACTTACATTGAGGACTATACCTTGCCTGGCAAGGAGACCCATTTCCTGTGTTCACAGATCATAACTGAGATCTGAGCCTAGAGTAAATAAAGGCATATGAAAGATACTCGGTATGTACTAGTCTATGTTGGATAAACTTTACTTAGGCATTTGAATTTTTATCCAAATTGAGCCCATTCATTGAATTTTTTGAAGATCTTACACAGGTGAGATTTAAAATCTTGTCGACCATCTTAGGTAATGAAAAATGTGCTTGTAATTAGAAATCCTCAATATTTGTTGAATTTGAACTATCTTCCCTCACTCATAAAGGGAAAATAAAACTTGAAGAGATACTTAGGAAAAATACTTAGCTTAACTAAAATATGGAAGTTTTTAAGGGCTACCTCATACACACCTGTTTTCATCTGCCTATTTTCACATTCAGTTATAATAATAACTTCCCAATCCAGCCGCTTCAGATTATGTAATCGTTGTTCATCTTTAGCTGCACATTTCCTTAAAAGTGGAACTGTTTTGTATTACATTGGTCTGAAAAGGACTACATTTAATCATTTTCCTTACCTTAGTGCTCATCTTATGTTTACTTCTGGTTTTGTTTGAGCTTTAGGACTAATGTTTTTATAACTTGTTTTCTTTGCCCTGGAATGGGAAATCAGAGAAGTGACTAAGTCTAGGTTTTTTTTCCTCAACATAGATATTGATTGAGATATTAAAATGGTCCTAATGCTGACTTCTGACATAAAGAATAGTATCAGCAGTGCCCCAGTGTACCACACAATCCTGCAATGCTTTCCCCTCACCATCCTGTGCTCTTACATGTTCCTGGGCAGGCAAGACTTGCAAGACTGTTGTTACACAGCTCTTGTTTAGTGTTTAGTTCTTTAATATTTAGATCTTTAAAGCATTCTGTGTCTACGCCTAGCAGGCTTTGTGCCAGTTCTCCAACAATGTAGCTGATCAGTAACTTGGAGCCTATTCCATGATAGTGGGTCCAGCAGTCTGCTCTGCGTACGGATCTTATGAGGCCTGCAGCCTGCATGCCTCTTTGCCAAACAATGATATAACCAATAAGCTGCCAGCTCTTGGATCAAGGATGAATCCAAGATATTTTAGGCTTGTCCAATTACTGAATAACTGTGTTTGAAATAACCAGCTCATGTTCAGTACATTTGGTTATTAGAAGAAAGATGATTGCTGCTGACTCTCTCAGTGCCAGTACAGACAGCAAAACACCACTTTACTATGTCTCCTCTAAACTTAAAAAAGTTACCTCTGAGCATCTGTTTTCCTGTTTGTGGTGTCACTATAATGACATCCAGCAACCCATTCCTAAGCAGCTTATTCACATAGCAGTCCTCCAGTGGGGTTAGTGCATAGGCTTTAAAGATACTGGCAGGATGCCTCCAATTTCCTCTCTTCTCTTCCCTTACACAACTACAGAGCACTCAATGATAGTCCCTAAATTCACAATCAGCTCTTGAAGCCACCCAGTCAGTGAGGAGTATGTGGAGCTATTCTGAAATGCTGATGGGTACCACTGTGCTCCTGGAGTCCCCTCTCTCTCCAGCGGCTAGCAAATCAGTATACATCCACCTGTCAGGTAAGGGTTACCTTTCTTATGAAAACTTGTGGTTTTCAATGCTTTTCAACTCTGCAGACCAAGAAATAACCTATAAACACTGTAGAAAGTTAAGAATATAAGAATTCTAGTTGTGTTGGAATAGTCCTGTTTCAGCCATTTCTTTGAATACAAGTGTAATTACTGCTCAAAGAGGATAAAAATGTGAATATATTTTCATGGACATTCTTTTGCACATTTTTCACTTCCAAGGAGATCCCAGGCTGCAACAATTTTATAGAATGATAGGGTCCCATGTTGGTGGAATTTTCAGCCCATAAATTCAATAAGATTGGGAACTTCTTTGAGAAAACTCAGAAAAATTTTCTTAGGAATTCATGTTTAAAATAGTTTGTTCCCCATGAGCACTTGGTAGGTAAGAATAAATAAATTGCAAATGGAGCTTCATGGGTTGAGGTTTTTAAATGTTTCTTAGACTCTTGAATTCCCTAGTACTTTAACCGTGAAATTTTAGGGGGAAAATCTAAAAAAAAACCCCAGTGGAAATGCTAGTCTCACAACTAAGCATATTTACATGCTGCAGAGCAATGCACATTCAAGATGAAAGGGTGTTGAGAGCAGAAGTAGATATCCCTGGATCAACAAGTCTGTATCCAGAGGTATGTTCATTCCTGTAGCACATAACACAAGTTCCCAGGCACTCACAGGGTGAACACTAAGCATATCATAGACGTAAGGTATTCTGGTGGCATTGGTCATGGTTCAAATAAGACTCAATTGCCTGTCAGGCAATAGCCAAAGGGAACCACATACCCTCTTTCCTGGAAACAGATAAGGTACTAGGATGGTAGCAGCTCAGTATGCAGAAGCAAATAAAGGAAGGGATTAAAAAAAAAAAAAAAAAAGGCAGACTAAAACAAGTGGTAACATCACTTTTTATTTTTTTGTACTGACAGCTTTAAAAATCACTTAAAATCCACATAAAAGTACAGTATGTGGGATTCAAATAAACACAAATGGCCTACTAATGCACTAGCGTGTGTGTAAGTATTTTTAAATCTGGTTGCACAACAATGAATTCTGCTTTTCATCTTAATCCCGTGGAGGAGAAGAGATTTTGTGGTCTTGGTAAAATGCAATCCACACCAGGCTTGGACTAGTCTGGCCACCCAGGTTTGCCTTTTCATATATCTGATAGATGTGTTTTGACAAGCTATATTAAGTACAAAGCAGGCCACCAGAGCAGCATGTGGAGTTGATATAGACAGAGACAGAAAGGCAAATAACAGTATGAACACACTTTTGCAGGCAATATTTGCCATAACTGAGTACCCCCCATACATCATATTACCACACTTCATAAAAATAAAAAAAAAAAAAAAATTATGGAAGAAACAGGGCTTAAAAACTTTTGAAAGGCAATATTTTATTCAGGACTTACAGCCTTTACATCTGCCTTATCTAAATCTGGTTTGGGTTTTTTTTGGTGTTCGTTTGTTTGTTTGTTTACTTTTTGTTTTAAGAATTGAATTGTTAGTTTTGGTGTACCTTTCATTTTACACTGGTTTGATTAAGGGGAATGTGGAACTTCCATTCCCACCCCATTTTTCCCATTCTGTTAATACCAGTGTGTCTTACATTTAGTCACTCTGAAAACTGGTGCAGAAACTTCATCAGGGGAAAAGTAATGCTGGCACATGCACACCTGACCTGATTGCCCTTTTTTTTCACAACCATCTTGAGTACATCACCGTCATCCTCCAGAGCACTCCTAAACAAGTTTTGGCAAAAGCAAAAACAAACACTATTTTACAATATCTTTGGATGCATTTCCAAAATGCAAAACTAATTAATCAGTAGTCTCTGAGAGACTTAGCTAACTGTGGCTGCCTCTTTGACACTGATCTCTGCTTTGATGTGAATATAGAAAGCATGTGAGCAAAACCCCTAAAAGAGGTAATGGGTTTCAATTATTTATTTGTTTGGAAGACGGGGGGAGTAGAAGGTTAGCAATAAGTACACAGCTAATCATGCTTAGGCCCTCCCAACAGCGAGGGTGTTTAACTCCCTGCTTTCCTACACTGTTGCTGTACAGGATGCAGTAGGATGCCATTCTTAGGCTGTCAGTGTGCCAAGTTCTTTAGAAAGCAGAATATACTTGAAGGACATGTATACTGTCAAGCCTCATATAAAGGCTGTTATTTTTAATTATTCATTATCAACACTAGAGAGCTGCTAGCTCAACATATAGGCCTTTCCTCTTGCTGTATTTAACTGTCATTGGTTTTCAAGTCAAGAGTGTATATTCTAAGTGTTAGCTACTCATTAGCATCATATTCTCCAGACACAATATAATCATCCTAATAATTGATTGCAGTGAAGGTAGTCACTTGTATCCCATACAATTCTCAGCCATGAACTTTGTCCTCTGTAGTTTATTATGCACAGAGAAACATCTTGATGCTATTATCTATCTTTCTCGCAAATTTACATCAAAGGGCAACAAGCTACATATTGCTCCTTCAAAACATACCACTTGTACAATGCTGTAAAATCACCTGCTTTTTCTGAAAAGCATATTATTAGTAAATGTGAAATTAAAAAACCCAAGTGAAAGCCTTCCTCATAGAGATTGAGCATGTATGAAGAGACAAAGAACACACAGGATTTTAATTTTTTTAAAATAAAACCTGTTATATTATAGTGGAAAGCCTTTTGTGTCACAAACAAAAGGAATATATTGATAGCAGGCTAAGAGAAGCTGCCTGTAGAGGCAGGAGATATCTACAATACTTAAGTGATAGATACCTTGGGTAAAATGCCTGCTTTCCTTGTTGACTGGACCAATTTAAAATCATTTCACATTCTTAAATCATTTATTAGTTGTACTTTTTTTCTCTCACCCTTCACAGTTTTATCTAGTGCAATATATAGATGGTGAGATTTTTAAGTTTTCAGGATGTTTATAAAATATTTAAATTTGATTTTGCCACACAAATTCTCTAATCCTAAATATAGTTCTTCAAAGTTGTAAATGAAAAGGGACAAAAAGAAGTCACTGAAATATTTATAAAGAAGAGGAGAAAAAAAAAAAATCAATGGTAAACAGCATCTAATTGCAACCCCATTCCCAACCTCTCCTGCCAGCCTCAAGCCCATAACCAAGCTGATATCTGACCTCTGGGAGAGAAAATGGGAATCTTCTGTACATATTTGATAAATTAGACCCATGTACAGAACTCTTATGACAACAGTGATTAGGCATTTACTTATACAGAATAAATTAGTATCTTTAAAGTCTGCTGAGCTTACTTACATCTATACTTTACAGGTACATTTTTCACTAACTTTAAGTAAGAAAAGAGTCTGCTCTTTTTTTTTCTGAAATGATGCACAAAAATAAGATGATACTTAGCCAAACCCTTAAGGAGAAAACAAAACAATATATCAAACACAGAACTGTTTTGAATCATGTGTGTATATTTTAAATATAAATCCTTCAAAAGCAAATATCACCCCAAAGAGCTTTCAGCAGTGTTTTGGGGCCAAAGTAGCATCATCTCACACAGGCCATGATACTGTATTATGAATGGAAAAAGTTTCAGTGGTGGTGACAGTAGGTAGCTAGTTTACTCATCACAAAATAAATGCTAGAGTACAGGGTCCTCAAATTGTAGTTTTCTTTTGTGTGTGTGACATTATGGTATTTTTGCTTTTGCTTTTTTTAATTCTAGTATTATCTGAGTTGAGAAGGCCACAGCTTATATGTCATTACTGTCAATATAGGACCTAAAATGGATAAATCAAGAAGTAAGGCTACAGACCAGTAGATGTGCAGTCACTATCATTTTACAGAAAATCACCTTATTCATCCATTTACCAACTGGTTCACATTCCATGATGTCTAGTGGAGCTACAACCACATCTCTTGTTCTAACTACCAATATCACTTGAGGATATGTTCAGGTGTGAGACTAAAATCCATGTCTTGTTCAAGATAAAATGAAGGACTATCTATTAGTTGCTTAATCTTGCTCCGTCTGTGAGTCTGTTAGCGTCTGTGAGTAGCTTAACATGAAAGTTAAACAACACAGTTGATTGGATTGGAAAGGTCTAAGAGAGGAGAACTACATTCTTGGAAATGAATCCAGCTCTTTTCTTATCAGAAAAAGGCATATGAAAATCTTCTTCAGCAATCACTTGGGTCACATGATGTCAAAAGCTACAGACAAAATGAAGAGGAGCTAATCAATCACTGTTGCCAGTTCAGTCTAATTCTGATACCAAGAACTCACCATAATGTGTTGGACATCAAAGTATGAAAGCTGGGATAGCTCTGATTGAGCCATGATCATGAGATGCACAACTTTCCATGAAAGTTTGGACTTAAATCAGGAAAATTGGTGAAGTTTTCTCTTACAGAATGGAATGGAATGTGAAATACTGATTTGATCAAAAGTATTCATTTACTATGTGTCTTATATTACATTCTTTACTGGTTGCTCAAAGATGACTCCAGCTTTTGGATACGCACAAGGCCTTAACAAGTTTATGAACAGGATAATTTCTGTCTGATAAAGTAATCACTAGACACCCTTAATCCAGAAACCATTGCTTTCTCCTGAGGATACTCAACAGTATCAGTTATTTTTTGAAGTTGTCATTCAAACCAGATGTCATTCAAACAAGACTATTTATAGCTATTTGTAATCTATTTTTCCAATAGTAATGACTACTTTTATTTTTACTTCCTTTTTATAGAGAAATGCTTTTAATAACCTGATGTTATATAGAACAGTTAGGCTTTAAAAGGCGACTGGCAAGCCTAGTGAACTCAGTGAGTTGTAACATTCTTTTTTACTATAGTTTTTGTAGATGAAGGAGAGCATATGTTTTCCTATTAATACAATATATAAAAAGAAATAATATGAAGATTAGCATTTTGCAGATAAAGTTACATTGTGCCTATCATGGGATTAGCTTGTGATATGGATCTTAAAACACCAGGGTTAATATTCTGTATGAGGAATTTGTATTTTGCTGCTCAAGTACAATTATTGGAAATGTGATCAACTAACATTGTGCAAGAGCCTGGTATCCATCTCTCTTTCATTACTCTTACTCAGCTAGATGGAATCTTTGACAGTTCTTTAGTCCTTGATCACTGAAGACACCTGTAAGACAGAGTCAATTTCCTAGACCTGACAGTAGAACTAACTTCTAAATATTCTTCTATACTCTTAGAGTCTTCTCACTCCTGTGGGAGTTTCATATAAGAAAGTACTTGTCCAAATTGCATTTCAAGTAGCTGTTTCAATTCTTTTTCAGTGAACTTCTTCTCAGCTTCACCAATTCACTGATCCATGCATCTCATGCAAACCTAGAAAAAGCATGCATTTTATACATTCCCCTGTGTGACAAGGTTGGGCTTTGTTAACTTGTAAGTAGGTGATAATTTAGATCTGATGAATGATTAAGCATTCTGTAACAGTGTAAAGGCTTTCGGCCTGCATGGTCCAGCTGCTAGCTGAATTCAATTGTTTCTACTTGAGCTTTGTATGTGGAATATTTAGTAGTCTTCAGCATAAAAATCTTTGTTCAGCCAGGAAATGTAAATATTTTCTTATTCTTTACAAAAGGAAAAGGTCAAGTTTTAATAAATTGCCCATATCACATTTTTCAATATTAGAAATTTATCAAAAGCTCACAGTCTTCTTATAAAAGGAATATTCATTTATCCACAATAAATACACTTAGTGAGTGTCTAGCATAATAATCCTCTTGCTTTTTACTTTTGTCACAGTGTATAGTGTTTCACAGTGTGAACAGCAATAATGATCATGTGTTCATATGAGTAGATTCATTTTGGCAAGTCTTGTTAGTTGACAGGTATGTAATACACTTGCCTTGCGGCTTTGGGACCAGGTTTCAAATACAGCTTTCACTGAAGTGACTGAAAATCATTCAGATCTCATAACTGTATCAAGTGACAAGTAACATGAATTCAGTCAGTATGTGTATGGGACTTGATGTACATTAGCCAGTCAAAAATACTTTCCTTTATTCAGTTGCTCTGCTATCTCTGACCATCAGAAAGAAGACACTTAAGGCAAGGGTTTAAGGCCAGCAACACAAATCTCTTTCTAAATATATTCATATCTTCCCAAGAAGACACTTATGTGCCCAGCAGCTGTTTCCTTGGCTTTTGTACTTTGTGTCCACTAAAGGAACTCAAGTCCCTCACACGTACCATAAGGATACTGTACTAATCATCAACATTAAATGCCAAAAGCAGCAATTCTATCAAGTTGATGTTGACTCAAACATGAACTTGTCCTGATTGGGTTACTCTTTAATGCTGCTGGACACCTCTCACTGATAATGTTTCCACTGCTCACCAAAGAGTGCCAAATGTTGGCATCTCATTCATGCTTGTCATTACCATGATATCACACATCAACTGCTTAAGAGGAAACAAGATTTCACCCATAGTCCTTATTATATCACATACAAAGAACATGTATGTCAGTCATGCGAAGTCATGGTCAGAAAAGAAAAATGGAAATTATGTCTAACAAACAATGGTCCTGCTGGCACTAGATAAGCTGTTTATTTATATTTTTTTTTTGTCCCAGCTTTATCCAATATAAAATAACCATAATAATCATAATATTTAAATGCTTGCTGGACACTTTGAGAGATACAGCTGGTTTAGAATGTTTTTAAACACAGTCACAAAGTACAGCATATGTAAGTGTTAAATAATACTCAATTCTATCATTTTTTTATTATAAATAGTTCAAAACTTTCCAAAAATGTTTTCATGTTAGTAAGAAAGCATACAGACAGAGGGTCTTCCTACTTTGATACACTTAGAAAAGACATTTATTGTGTTTTCACTTCCTAGCATGCTTATGGACACATAGTTAGTAACGGATAGGTGGGTCATATTGCTCCTAGTTGTAGCATGGCCTATGAAGATTGACATAGGAGACTAAAATGCAAAGAGGGAGAGCTCTCATTACACCAGCAAAGAAGAAGGAAGCTATGAGCAGGTGAGAAGAGGGAATTCGTCTGTTCTCAGATTTGCATTCTCCTCTCCTTCACTCCATTACTTTAAAGCTTCCTTACTCAAATGGTATATTCCCTTTTTTAACTCAGCGCTGACCTCTGAGATTTTCAAGCCTTTCTCAGTCCCGCCACTTCTATCTTTTTTTATTACACACAGTACTGCTTTTTTGTTGTTATTGTTTTGTTTTTCCCACCCATGCATCAGTTTCCCTATTTATGAACTGAATCCTTCAAGAAGTTCTCTTCCCTTCCTCCACCCCAACTGTCTATGAGTTCACTGAATACCAGTGAAACATGGCTGAAAGGACCTCATGAGATCAGGGACTCCATCGCTCTGCCTAAGGTTTTTCCACTTTATTGTGTATTATGTCAGTGTTCTCTGTCCTATTTGTAGCTTTTCCCAATTAATTTTCATACGTTGATAGCTGTCAGTTACATACTGGAAGTAGCCATGACAGTCGAGGGTATGCTATTTTTATTCCCCCTTACCTGTTAGGCAGTGTCCTCCACATTCAAAATCACAAAGTTTCTAAATAAACAATGATATAATCTGTTTATAAAACCATCTTGTGTGGTTACACTTAAAGATTACTAAATTGTTCGTTTGGTATCATGGACAACAATGTTAGTAACATGACTACCACATCCTTTGGACTAATTGAGATAAACCAGATTTACTTCAGAGCAAGCTACACAAAAATGGAAAAAACATGACTATCAAATAAAAATACACTGTAACACAGTCACCCACTTTCCATGCTGTGTCGTTCAAGCCACAATTTTGGGAAACTGTAGGATGTCTGTTCCGTGTTGATAGCTTGCATGTAAGCACATGAGAATTGTGTGTGCTCTTTGCTACCTGTAAAATGTCTCTTTTAAATTACTTAGAATACTCCTGTATCTTTTTTTGCTCTAAAATCACTGCAGTGAGCATTACAAAATTCTCTTATACTTTCACAAGTGCCAGTAATGTAAACAAATGCCTACAAAACACTCCAGTCCAAAACCTCAACCAGCATAAGTCATAGAATCATAGAATTGTCAGGGTTGGAAGGGACCTTAAAGGTCATCTAGTTCCAATCCCCCTGCCATGGGCAGGGACATCTCCCACTAGAGCAGGTTGCTCAGAGCCCCATCCAGCCTAGTCTTAAAAACTTC
>WUAM01000071.1:15837360-15867244 GCA_024336885.1 Actenoides hombroni
TTGGCCTTCTGGGCTGCGAGAGCACACTGATGGCTCATGTTGAGCTTCTCATCCACCAGCACTCCCAGGTCCTTTTCTTCACAGTCAGAGGATATCACTGAAAGACAGTTTCATTATTAACAATAGCTGAAGATCTCGGGGTTTGTGCCAGAGAAATGATCTTGTTCTTTAAAGTCAACTACTATATAAACAAACACAATAAATATGAGTTATATTCATAATAGTATGAATATGAACACACCATAATTTTTCATGCTGAATTATAATTGAGTAGGCAGATAGAAAATATTAGGTATTTACGTGTCTCAGGTAAGCTGCCTAGAAGTATGGGTCCATGTTTAAACTGTGAAGAGTATCTCTAATTGGTATTATCTCTATCTTATACAGAACTGAATTCATACGGTTGGTGGCACCTGCCTTGCAGCTCCTTTATCAGAATTGTTCTGTGCAGCAGCTTGACTGTAAAAGATGCTCTACTTGTAAGTTTGAGCTGTACAACTCTACTTCATAATTCAAAAACTACTTTGTAAAGCAATTAATTTGGCTAAATGTCTTGTGAGCTATCTTTAAAAGTTCAACATGCGCTCAAATGTTAGAACAAATATACTGCAACTTGTCATGGCATCTGCATTAGTAAACAAGGTGCTTTGAGAGAGTCTTTTGATTCTGATAGTAGGTGGAATATAGGAAAAGGTGTAAAGAATATGTAACTTGGGGCACTTCCTTTGTTCTTTACCTTTTGCACATTTTACACCTCTGATATGATAAATCAATAATTAGAATTGTACACATCAAGCGTAGATTTATACATGAAAGTTTCCCAGAGATTTAATGTCCATTTTTTTTTTATTACCAGAAGTTCATTTCCATAACAGGCCACTTAAAAAAAAGACTACCACTTAAATCAAGTATCAATTAGACACATTAGTAAAAAAAGGCTCTGTTAACTTCCATTAGACCCTAAATGAGTTTTTTAATCTCCATTAACCATGCAGTTGTTAATCATTGTTTTTATCAAGATTGTAAAAAGCAGGGATTTTTTTTCTCAGATAAATTAAAAACTCCCTTTGTTAACAAACTACAAACAAAAAAACCTGACCTTCCAAATGAGGAAGGGAATGGAATTCATGTGTTCAGTCACTTCTTGGACTGAGGGGAACACTGGGGGAAAACAGAGGAAGCTAATTGTTAATTAGTGTACCATCATCTTCTGTGACAGAGGCTCACATCACAAAGATATTAAAAAAGTCCTGACTAAGGATTGGGGGTTAAAGAAGGTAGAAAATCACACTACAGTTCTGTAGGAATATTTTTATTTTTCATAAGAGGTAGATAAAGCACTGTGATGTACATGGTGACTTCCTGATTCTTCCTTGTACTCTTTCTTGAAATAATGGATCTGTGAACTCACCAGAGACAACTTGCACTGGCTGCTGTACACTGATCACTGCTCACAGACCTCAGAAATGGGAAGAAGGTTGCTGGATTTTTAGGCAGGTTAAGAAACCCCCCCCAAACCTTCCTCTTTGGGGACTGATGTCATCTATCCTAATCCTATTTTCTTTTAAGTGTTCTTATTTATGTTTGGCATTATTTGGCATCAAAAATAGAAAGCTGTGATAGGTAGAGCAGGCAAGGAATTAAACCTGTTTAAACATTTCCTGCATTCATTTTCTGTTTCTGTGATAGAAGATCTGTATCACCTGCTGTGACACTGCCAGGCTGAGAAGTAGATAGGTGGGAATGAAAATACTTTGTGGGATTTGTGAGCTTGGGCAGTGCAAAGGGTCATAGTGGTGTTCTGTGTTAAGATTCTATGCAGGAAACAATTCAAATTTCAGCTCAATGTCCAATCTTTTACAGTACTCACCCAAGCCTGGGCTTTAAGGTTCCCTCACACCTAATTACTGCCTGTAGCAGGCACACAACAAAATAACTATTTTGCCCAGACACGAAAATTTCCACTTTAAAAAGCAGAGGTGGAAGATGTGAACCTTCCCTCTGGATCAAGTGTTCATACACTCATGAAAGCACCAGGCATTTTCTTCTTCCTTGGCTTACAAATATTCTCTCTCACACACACAAAAGAATGGGTACGTTGCACAAGTGTGTTGTAGGGAGCCTGAGGGCAGCAGTGACATGCATTCGAGAATTACCTAGGGGCTGTTCAAGACAGGCCACTGGAGGCGGAGGTGACACAACGAATTCAGAGAAAGTGGAGGAGTGCTGGATGAATTGATTCTTATGCATTCTCTGTATTTAGTAATACCCACATATTGGCATTGACATGAGTTTCAGAGGCAGAAGGGTTGAGATGCAACATGTCATTCTTAACAAAGGCTGATAGAAGTGAAATGGGAACAATACTAAATGGAACATCATTAAATATTATTATGAGATAAAGTTGAACTTGTTTGAGTGGGATAAATCTCCTAAGAATTATATTTCAAAGATTGACATTTCTTTGCCTGCCACATTCCAGCAATGACTGGAGTTGAACTAAGACACTGCAGTCTAAGAAGACCAGGCAGCAGAATAGTATGCTTCACTTTTTAATGCGTGAATGAACTTAGTGTATGCTGAAGGTAGGAGCTGATAAAGCAAGAAGGTACTATGCAACCTTCAGTCAAACACACTCTGTTTCTGACCTGCCAGAACCCTTCTCAGATGTTCCTTGTTTTTTCAGCAAAGAATATGGATTATGTGTAACTGTATGCAGGAAGGACCAGCTTATTTTTCTGGGGTGCTTATTCCAGACAGAACAGAGATCTTCACTTTAGAAATGAAAGCTCATAACAGCAGTAACCTGAGCCAGCTATACCCTATTGTAATTTTTTATTAGTTTTGTGGGGGTTTTTTATGAGCTCATAAAGTACTTTCAGGCTTAAGTGTAGACTGGGGGGCAAGGGAGAAAATTGTGTTAAATATAGCAAAACAAATAGAGCTTCACTCTCCTGGAGAGAATAAGAAATCATGAAAATCCCTGCAAAGACTCTACATTCACCACAGGGTATATGACACAACAGATTTTAGAACACAGACATGTTGGTAGGAGCATTGCTAAGCAGGTATTAAGCCGTTCAGTGACTAAATGCAAACCTAGACCTGATTGCCACACAACACTAGAGCTACTCTACTCACTGCCTAAGCTTGCTCAAATGCAGTCTATTTGAACTACAAACTCATCCTTAATTTCCTCCAATTTCTTACTACTACCATCTAATACCTGAAGGTCACTCTGGCCAAATCCTTCCCCTCTGTGAACTACCCCTGTTATAAACTTTGGTTAAGTTTTCTCAGGTGTAGGCAGTTAGTTGGTCTTTCAGCCATCCTTGTTCACATAAGGTTTTGAATAGCTGCTATATCTAAATGTAGAGAGTGTGCCTATGAATATGGTGTTCTCAAATTATTGTTCAAGGTTTTAAGGTAATAGTGACCCTTCCTTAAGATATGCTATGCTTTAGTAATAGTAGTGCCCTCTTAATCCAACTTGATGCAGCTGTTTGTGGTTCATATTTAGCTGCTCCTAGGAAAACACCTAAGAAGAAGCCCCCTTCACTAGTTTGAAGGGTGGAAAAAGCACTTACATATCACCACTCATTTTTTATACGTCTTGTTGGTTCTATTTGCTACATCCTGCTATATTGCGATATTCTGTTGCAAGCTGGCTGTTTTCAAGTGTATTCTGCATTCCCTGTCCTGAGTTTATTGTAATTTAAATGCTAATATAATGAGTTCTGTATGAAACAGATGTTGCCTGGTACCTGAGCAATCCTGTACCAATAAGGTGCTAAGATATCTCCTTCCCTTGTATATGTTTCTCATTAGCCTAAATAGAGGCCAGCTTTATGCTACTTCTCTTCAGTTACAGGGCTATCTATTTGGTCTTCTACTGGGTACAACTGAGACTGTTCAGCTGTTTGCTACCTGTCCATCAATATTCAGGAGATGCCATGCTATCTCACAGGGACATTGCCAGTTTGGAATAGGACACTGTTCAGTCTACTTTGGTAGTAGTTTTCTGTGCTCCTTTCTTCAAAGTGGTACAATTCACTGTTACCTTGCACTCAATTGCAGCTATTTGGACTTGTGCAAAAAGTGGGTGAGGGTGACATGCCAACAGTTTGGGATGGTATGGCTTCATACAAACTTTCTGTGAAGGTAAACAAATATGCAAGAAAGGAAACAAAAGTAAATAGGTCCTTTACCTCTTTCTAGGGTAAGACCCTGGGAAACTAACACCAGACATACAGAGAAAGCTATTGGTCCTGAGAAAGTCTGATATTGAGTTTTTCAACTTTGTCTCCAGAAATCATTTGGAAGCAAAATCTGAAAATGAGGCTATTCACAATATATTGTCAGAAAATCAGATTTATGATATTGTAGAAACAAAATGGGTGTCTTTATTGCAAACCACTGTTCTTGGTGCGATGGTGCCAAGAAAATAACTACTTGTATAGGTCCACATGACATGTTTTCTTTTTACACTTGTGTTTTATTTTGTACCTTACATCAATCTTCTATGACTTTCAACAATTCATCTGATATACATCTTAGAGTTACCCTGTTAGTTAGCTTGACTCTGTCCTTCAATGTGCAGTATTTGCACTAACTGCAGTATGCATCCAGCTTGCGTGAACTGTCCTTTTGGAGATGCAAACTACTTTTTGTCCAAATAGGCAACTGCACCCAAAAGCTGCATGCCAAACACAGCCTAACATAAAAAGGCAATTATTCTCAGTTTTCTAATCCCCTGATTTTATGGTGCCAAAAGTAATGAAGTGGTGCAGCTCAGATGGCTGGCTTTGGTGGTGAATGTCTTGCAATTGGAAAGTACCAACTTTTCAAATTCTCCTTATGAAAAATGTTTCCCAGACATTTATCTGCCATTAGAGCTGCTTGAAATGTTAAATTTTTCTTCAATGAAAGATGAAATATTTTTAAATTAAATCTTCCATAGATTTTTCACTCCCTATTTTCCTCTTTTTTTTTTTTTTTAAGAAGAAAATCTCAAATGCAAGTTTGTTTTTTTTTCTTTTTAATTTCAAACAAAATATAAAGACATGTCTTTCTTCCCTGACCATATCTTCTCTCTCCCTCTCCTTTGGAGAAAGAGAAGTGATAGAAGAAAATAGTATCTAAAAAAGAAGACATGATTGAAAGATAACTTTAGAAAAGAATATACACATATTTGCAAAGGATCATATTTGATAAACTGACAACTTTTTAAAAGGAAACTATGATGTCCACTTTTTTTTCCTTATGAAACAAAAGAAATATGTTTTACCTCCACTTGCAGCACTGGACTCTGACAAAAATGTTTGGCCCACTAGAGGCTTCAGTAATTCACTATGGGTTTTCTCTTTGCTGGGGGAATTTTCTTTATCATCCATCAATTATTTCCTATTTTCCTGCCGAAATAAAAAAGTCAAAAACATTTTAAAATAAAAATATCAGACATTGTTCCTTAGCTTGACCTTTGACAAGCAATATATTTGTTCTGGTTTTTTGGTGATAAAAAATTTGAGAGAAGTGGGTACTTTACTAGGGCTTATGTAATGTCTGGTGAAGTCAAACAGCAGTGTTCTAGCACACTTGCACTCATACAAGCCTCTTATGCTCTGCAAAATAAAAATACATGTAGTGAAAACCAATATTAATATACAAAAGGAAGAATTCAACTTCTGTGCTCAAGATACATTGAAATGAGAAAGACATGTCCAGACACCTTCCTCACCTTTCATACCTCCCCTTCTAAAACAGCCTTTACTGAATCAATGGTCTCTACATAGCTGCTTCATGCTTTGAATGGCAGAAGTACAATGTCTTAAAAAGTTATAATCACTCTAGATCTCACTAATCTGGGTTATAGCTCAACTGTGAAGGCTCTTTTGAGTAAAATCATTTCTTTATTAATGAGATTCAGCCCAATCTCACTGATAAAAATTACTTTAAAAGATGTCCCTTTGCTGCTATTCAAATGAATGGGAGAAAACGGTGGGTGTTTTAAGAGCTGTCTTCCTGTCATACCAGGATGGATCTCATTAGTGAAGGGAATGATTTTACCAGGGAAAATCTTCTACAATGAGAAAACATAACCTACTATAGATGAGCAAAATCCGAGTCAATTAGGCTAAAAAAAAAACCACCAAAAAACCAAAAAAACTTACAAAATCCTCTCACTGCTCTCATTCACTTTAATAACAGGAGAAAGGACATTTCCCTCTTAAAAAAAAAAAAAAAAAAATGTTCTCTTGTAAGTTTGAACTAGATCTCATTAATGTATTTTACTTCACTTCCAGTATTAATCTACTGTTCAACCTAGATTAATCAAATCAAACAAGATTAGGAGGGGAAGAAATAACTCAAAAGTACTATATCTGTTCCTAAAGAATTTCATTTGACTTAAGAAATAGACACAAGTGTATTATAACCGACAGATACTTTTAAAGTATCTGGGATATATTTGCCCAGGTAAACCTATAAATCAATGCCTCAGCTAGATGTGGATTGCTCAGGTACCAGGCAACATCTGTTTCATACAGCAACTAAGTGTAAGAATCTGTGTGTCTGTCATGGATTGGGATTGTTATTCCAGTATCAAAAAAACCAATGGTGACTGCAAGATCAAAACTATACACTTGTACAATGCCTCTGGTTTCCTACAACAGGGTTTTTCTAGTATTTTGATGCCTGTAATCTTCTTTCACAGCCAGTTGCAGATACTTATCCAAGGTGCAAACACAAACCCAGACAGGAATCAGCTTTTGATTTAAATAGCCCTAAATTAGTGTGAATCGCTGTAAGATGACACACATCTGTGCCTATGGATGCCTTTTGCTGTGTTCTAGCTCCAGAACTTTTACAGGGATTTCTCAATGATTCAGTGCAGGAGCAGCTGCAAATGGAGACATGGAAAGCTTGGGGTGTGTGTTCACCAGAACCCATTTTGGAGGAGAAGGTATTTTAGGATTAATTTTTCTATAATCACCACAGAGCCAATATTAATCTGATAAACATTCATGTTATTTTCAGCATGCTTAAAATAATTCCTGATCAGCAGATTATTGAACATACTTGGAATTTAGTACAAGCTAATTGCAAGGAAAGAAAGAGAGTGGAAAAAATAGATTGTGTAATGCATATTTTTTTGTTTTGCTTTGTTTTCTTTTCATTAAAAAAGACTGCCAGATTCTTTGACAAATCCACAGGCTGTAATTTCAGGACACTTTAACATATATACACTGCTCATGGATTTACAATTGCAAATGCCCTCTGTACGATACTTTACAACAGTTAAGGTTGTATTTATTCCATCTCTTTCATACACAAACACACATGCAAATACACAAAAACACACCTGCTCACACATATATGAAAATCCAGTGTCATTTTTCCTTTGTTAAAACACTTAGAGGTGGTATAACCTTCTATCATTCACATTTTGATATATTCTGAACATGTTAAGACAAATCTGTCTGTGTCAAAAAACTTTCCAGATGAGAAAGCTGCTCTGAGGACTGACTGCAGCTATCTGAAATAAAAACACTGTAGGTGTATTCCACATTAAATGTTCAGCTTGAAGCTAGCAGTTAAGCATGTCACATTATTACATGCATGATAATATGATGAGCTGAAATGACAAAAAGCCAGCTTCCCACCAAAAATTAAAGCAACAAACTAATTTCTTCCAAGGACAGCAACTATCACTTTGCACTGTGGCTTTGGGAAGTGAAAGCATGTGGTACACTGGCAAACTGACATACCAACGAAAATATATGAGAACCCAGCTGGCTGGGGAATGGAGCTGCTTCTCTCATGTTCTCAAGAGCAAGCAAACTATCTGAAATACCACATCATGGATAAGCAACACGCCAAATTTTAAATAGTGCAGCAAGTATAAAGTGTAAGTAAGAATGGCAAAGTCTGTTTAGAAAAGTTAGATCAAGTTCCTTTCACTGAAGTAAAATTTAATGCAAGCTTGACTGGGTCTTTATATTTACTAAAAAATAACCAGATATATTTGATGCATTAGAAGATGACCATTTGGGGACTCTTAGCATCCATTCCTTCCAGGAAAGATTTCTGATATTATTCACACTCATGTGTAAGACCTCAAGATTAAAAAAGATGCACTTTAAATAGGTTATATTTCGTTTATGTTACAACTTCCCCCTGGTCATGTCTAACAGAGGGTCTATTTACAATCTTGCTAAACACCAAAGAACAAACAGAACATATATTTCTACTTTTCAGAAAGTAATACCTTGGATAAAATTCACATTTGAAAGTCTAAATTTGTATTTCACGCTATTCACCCCAAACATCAACTTATTAAAAAAAAAGTAATTTCCAGGAGATCTTTTGGAAGCAAAACTTTTCATTTTCTTTTCACTTCTGAATATTTTAAACACTTTTGTTGGTGCACATTTTGTGCATTTAGCTGCATTATATCCTAAGTTTAGTTATTACAGGTCTGCAAATGAATAAGTTTTTTTTAATCCTGAAGTAGCAGTGGGTCATTGTTTGTAAATAAGAAATTCCATGAAATAAATACATTCTGACTAAAACCTAAACCCAACCAGATCCCATTAAAAAGATTAATGACCTATCAGAGGTCCTTCTATATCACATACATGGGTGTTAATTGGAGTGAAGAGAAAAAAAATCAGCATAAATCTGCTCTAGTACGCAGTTGTATTACTTAATGTTGATTCTCAAGAGTGAATCTCAGACATCGTAGTCTTTTAACACAGCTCTTTGGACTTCATCCTGTGGCTAATAGAGGTAATATTTTTAGGAAAGGATCTGCTTTCCAGAAAAGGATAGACAATACCCCAGGGATATTTAATTCTCAGTAAAAGAGCATAGCAAAATGTTTTATGTATTCCTTCTGATACACTGGAGCTGCTTAGGTGGTGTTCCATGTTGTCTATCTATATCCATCACTTGTGCAAGTAATTATATAACTGTACTATATGATGGTTCTTCCACTTTAGAGGTCAAACAGAAATGACAAAACACTCCTGTATTTTTCTTATTAGTGTTTTATTTTAGTTACAGCAAACTTAAAAAACCAAATTATATTCTGTGTCCTACAGTTTTGCAAAAACTAAAACGCACCGTAACCAAAATTCCACCATAGGATGAAGTGGAGAGCCCTCACTTTATTGCTTTTCCATATGCCAAACTTCTTTGCTCTCTGCGGTGGCCCCCTAGGTCACCAGGATTCCGTTTTCATCTCATGCATCCCTCCGTGATTTAAAGCACAGAAAAGCCAAAGTGTCTAGTTTATTGCAGACCACAGGGAAAAGAAAGTTCCAACCTCAAACATTTCCTTGGAAAATTCTATGCCAAAGATCAGTCTCTGACAGGAGCAACACTGGAGATCTCACTATTTTTTCCCTGGCAGAGAAATGTTGTCATGTAGCAGAATTCTCCACTATTCAGAAAGTTATGTGCTGCAGTGCTCACCCTGGCTGTATTTATATTGCTGCTAGGTGATTCACAGATGTTACCCAACTGAGTGTACACCAGACAGGGGCATTGTATGTGCACCTACTGCACAACCAAGCCACTCTAGAGGTAAGCACAGTGCAAAATGGCACACTAATGGGGTGCTTTCTAGCACAATACCACTTTTTAAGTCCTGGCAATGTTCCTCTACCACTCCTTCTTGTGACACTATTGTGTCCTACTCTTTCTCTTTTTCTGTTCAGAGAACAGTCATGAACATCTACAGCCTCTATGGAAGCTTCTCTGCAAAGTACATTCTTGAATTTCATGCCCTAGGACAAGAGTAATTTTTTCTCTAAGGAGAAGAGCTGTTGTGAACACTTTGTTAGACTCCAGCCATGCTAGACAGGATGTGTACAAGCACAGTTTGTCCAGAATACACTTGACAGCAACATGGGCATCACTGCAAGACCAGGAGCTTCCAGCATACCCCTCCTCCTTGTTGTACACTGAGGGGATGTTCCAAAGGGATTGCCAAGGGGAACACAGTTTGACTGTTTGGTAAACTGGTCTCAGAGTTCCTGCCAGAGGAATTGTAGTGAGACAAATGGGCAGAGCCATTTTATCCTCAACTAGCTCATATTTTGATTTCTGGTTTCCCAGTTGGTATGCTACACTGTGCACTAGTTTTCCACTTCTAGGAGCTCTCTAGATAAAGCTTCATGCACACCTCTTTGCAGTAGCCTCATTTTTAATGTAATCAGAACAAGGATAACTGCAGTGAGGTTCACATATAAAAGAAATGCCTGCACCTATTCTAAATGCAAGTGAAAAAAAAAACAACTTGGAGGAGGCTGCTGTCCAAACCAACAATAGCTGCCCATACTCAAGTAAGGCTTCAAATCAGGAAGGCTTCCTCTCATTTCAGCCTTGTTGTATCTTAAAATATAATTATTTTTTTTTGATGCCTCAGGCTCAGTATGAGATTTCTTCCTGGGCTGTTCTATCTGTGTTCTTTGAACTTCTGCAGGTGTTTTGTAAACCATGCTGACCTGCAGGGCTAAAGATCAGGAAGATCCAATCACTTATGTCTTTCTCTCTAGGTAAATATGCCAGGAAATATGCTTTACCTTCTTCCTCTTGTCCCTACTCATTTGCAATATCTGGAGCCTCTCTTAAATATCTCATCATTTCCATATGGATGATATTATGCAGAATTGAGTTCAGTACTGAAAAATTAAACTGTGAAAGAGCAAAGACAAAATTGTGAGAGAGGAGCAAAAAAAAAAATCAAACTCAGGGCTATAAACTGTGGTGGTCTCTGATCTCAAATATAGTGATAAAAGGGCAATTTCTTTTCCCTTCCTTAGTATATGAGAATATTGTTTCCATTCAAGTATTCATCGGATGTAGCAACCCAAATGATAGAGGAATTCCTGCGCCCATGTCTCCAATGTAAATCTGGATTTTTGTCTTGGAAGGGACTGCTGTGAGTTTGTGCTGGGAAAGCTAAGAACAGAGTTTGAACCACTGCCATAAGAAGCAACAAAGAACCAAACAGAACATTAATAAAATATCGTAGTTTATTTCTGGTCTTAATAACAATGTACAACACCACTGCTCCTTCAAAAAAAGGAGCTGGAAGGTCATTGTCATTTCTAGTCTTGAAGACATGTGTCACTCATTTCCAGCCTCTTCTGATATTTGACAGTATGGACCTGCCTGGAGCACAGCAAGAATAAAGGATGACACAGCTCACTGAGCAAAATTTCATTAACAATTTTCCTCCTACTCAAATAAGAGCTCACCCCTGACCCTAAAATGTAGAGTTTACTACAGGAGAGGCACTTGTGAGGGCTTCAGTTAATGCAATCCAGTCTTAGACAAAGTCAGGTCTCTGTCTTGAAGGAATGCTTGAAGTGATAACAATCTTTGATAAAATGCTACATAATCTGTAAAAAAGAATGATCCAATTCAGCAGAGGTCACATATTTCATTGCCTACTCTGATCTGAGTTTATTGCACCAAGTGAAACTAAAAATATAAATTTTCAGTGAAAACCACTGCATGTCTAACAGCTATTTTTATCTGTTTGTGCTCATGTCATAATTAATAGTTTACTCCTAATTTGCAGATTAGATGTTATACTTCATTTCAGTAAGACAGGAAATTCCACTAACAGTTTAATTACTAGCTTGCCCAAGATATTCTGTGTTGCTGTAAAACATTGATACTTTTCTTTTTACTGTAATATGATCCCTTCAAATGCTATAGTTGGTACCTAGATTAACATGATACAGGTTTTGCCTCATGACAAGCAGTGTTGCTCAAGTCAAGCAGCTTCTAGATTCACCAGAATGTTTTCTATTTTAAAAATAACTATATGGGACTGTTCATATAACCTAATTCATAATGTGTTATCATAACACATGATAGAATAACTGAGGATTTATGTTCTTATTAAAGACATAGCATGAAATTTCAATTGGACAAAATCATGCCACTTGTGCAAGTACATAAAAATTAGCTTGAAACAAATCTTCCAACCTTAACATAACCACATTTGGCAGAATTTTGGGATTGAACATTGTGCATTAAACCAGCCTCTAATACTAAATGTCACTAGTTGCGAAAGTAGTGTCTTCTATTCCACCTGCCCAGACATGAATTAAGATGTTCTTAAAAAAATGTTGTTAATATTTGATTTAAATTTAAAATACAGTTTAAAGACAGTTGTGGTGTGGGAGTGTGGTCATTTTAAGTAAGCAGTGTGTTATGTTGTTCTCATTTGTAACGTTCCTAGTAACTGAGAGGACAGAGCTATGACTGATAAATAGTCAATATCTGCAAGACCATATAAATAAAGCAGAATATTAAGATGAAAGAACTCAAGAATCAAAAGAGATTGAGATAATTCCCAAACAATTAGATATTTCCTTTGTTGACAGACTTTTTTAAAAAACAGCTATCATTCTCTTTCCAAGCAATACTTAGATTTAGTAAGAACTGCTCCAGCAGCAGTTCTGAAAGAATCTGACACAAGCTTTTATTTTTCTTCTTATTATATCTGAATATTAGTAGGGGTATTCATTTAATTATAAATTTCTATCCTTCCAGTGAAGAATTTATTAATGTAGACAGCTGCATCAGAATCTTAAAGTATGAAATAAGTCTGTATGGGGGAGACCTGTTCAATGTGGGCGACCTGTCTCCCAAATTCAGTTCTCATACTTCATCTTTTAATTTATTCACAACGCCTTTGCAATTCACACCATCTTATCTTCTCTTTTATAAATCCTATTGGCCCTGCTTATTCCTCTGGTAGCTTCATACTGGTACCCAGAGGTACCCAGAAATGAGACAACGTGCATCTTTTCATTTTATCACCTTGACATCACACAAGACTTCCATTTTGGATTAAAACTTAACTTCATGAGTGCAAAAGCCAACAGCTGAGGGGTTTACATCTCTCTTACTCCAAGTAAAAAAGGCTTAGGAACAATTTTGAACTTCACAAAGACAGAAAAAGAATGCAAAGGGACACTGTATTATGAAAAACAGGTCATTGAAAAGTTACAAAAATGATATCCATATAGCTATATCAGGTTTCCTTTTTTTCCTCCTTAAATGACATTGTATAAAAAATAAAGCATTTTTCAATTTCCCTCCATTTTTATCTAAAATGACTACAGTGTTAAAAAAAAAAGTCAAATATTTTCAGTCAGGCTTACTTTGGTTTTTAAAGACAGAAAGGGCGCATTTATAGTTTCTTTAGCTTAGTCTAAAAAGTTAAAACTGTCACTCTGAACGTAGGTAAAATTCTCAGCAATTTCCAAAGTAACTGCAGTTGTGCTGCCTCTGGATGCTGGTCACTTATTGTTTCCGACTAGAAGGCTCATCATCAACTTCTGAGAGTCTGTGTACAGCCTCCCATATAGATTTACTGCTCCATTACAGCCTGTAACTAAAATACCCATAGCATTTAGTGAGGTTGTTAAACTATAGAACTGGCTTTTAATTGTATTAACTAGCAAATGGGAGATCTTTGGAAGAGTGATTGAGTAAATTCACCAACTGACAAAAAATTTGGATCCAGTACACTCCTACAGGACTCTATGCCTCCCATATTGTCCTCTCTGTTTTTTCTCCAATTTACTGTGCTTTTTTTAAGCTTATTGTTTACCTGGAAAGAAAATTCAGCCAGAACCATGAAATACAAGTAATTGTTAATGTTTGCCAATAACCAAAGGGTAGTGAATAAGGTATTAGCCACAGAACATCAGCTACTAAATGCCTGGAGAGTGGCCAGTCTGGCTGGAAATATCTATTCCGTTTTTCCCCTGCTGTCATTTATGTCCGCCTTGAATAGATTCTGTTTCACTGTGCAGTGGATTACACCCAGAGCTTATGGATATGCATATGGGTTGCTTGCTTTGCTCTCTCTGATCATGCTCCAGTGGTATTAACACTTGGGGTCAATCTGGATTATCCCATGTTTAAAAGGTGGCAATTAAACACTTCAGTTCCTAATTTCTGAGAATTTCCTCTTGCTTGTATGAAAAGCTAAAGCAATTGCTCACACAGACTTACTTTGCCAATTCTTGGTGATGGTGGTGGTAAGGGGAAAAAGAAACAAGACCGTTACACAAGTAATCTCCCTCAGATGGGGCAACTGATCTGAACAAGTCGCAAGGAACTTAAAGATTGAATGGGTAACTTCATTCTTCAGAGATATTTTCTCCTTCTATGTTGAGACTCAGTAGTCAAAATTAGCTAAGAAGCATCCCTAAAGCAAAGTCTGGAGTTCAAATTTTACCAGTTGTGTGTTCAGGAAAGAGTCTGCTTTGTAGGTTTGTAGGTGGTAAGCATGTCTACATGTGAAACCATTTGAGATAATACCAAGTGAGGAGGAACTTTGGACCCACTTCCAAGCTGGAAGCAAACCATGAAGAAATGCAGAAGGCTGTCTTTAACATGCCAAGTACATTAGATATAAAGATGAGATCATCCTATAGGTAAAAGAGCTATCTTTCTGATGTCATGAAGTAGCGGGTGTGAAAACTTGCTCAATATGTAGTAGCTCAGATATTTTAGCTCACTATTTTTATCCTCAGTATGTTAACTGGGAAGACAGTGTCAGAACTACACAAGATGAAGACACTTTGAGTAAGAAAAATAATTTAAAACAAGTTTAGAAATTATTATAAGAAAGACTTTATTTAAAATATTGTGAAATCTTTCTAAAGGCACTGTTTTAGAACTAAAACAGGTCTAATTGGAACAGAATAGGCAGCTTCAAAGACACCAACAAAGTGGGCAAAGAGCAAATGAAAGCACGATTTCTGCTTAGACTCACTCTGTGTGATCTTTTGTAGGGCTGGGCCATAAATTCCGAGCTTGACCATATTTTTCTATCTGCTTTTCTGAAGGTAGGAATTTTTATCTGTAGAAAGGACTTCGCAATATGACTATGTGGTATGCAGTACATAGTAACTGTACATTAAGACCAACATAAATCAGTGATTTTATTTTTTAAGATTACATTATTCTTTTCTCTTGTGGAAAAATGTGTGATTGCATGACCGACCAGTACCTATGTTAAATTTAGGTTTCCAAAATTTATTTCCCATATTCTCTGACAGTATGCAAGAAATATAAACTATCCAAGGTTGAAAATTGATCTCCTAACTATAAGATTCCAAGAGGCCAGAGTACCTACAAGTACCCTTAGCCATGAAGATGTTACTCAGTGCACATACTGTCTCATCTGTGCCTAAGAAGCTCTGCAATTAAAATTAGAACTTTTTTGCTGGGTCCCCAGCTTGCTACAATTCATATCAATACATATCTGCATACACTGGGGATGGAAAAGGTCTTGTGAAAGTAAATAATTGAAAAAATTAGAGGGATTTTTGAAGATTGCAGAGCTTCCCTTTAGGACCAGTCCATGAGCCCTGTCCTTCTGTCAAAGTACAAATTACCCCCATATGGCGATGTCCATTCTCTCAACTGTAATTTATTCATTATGCAGAATGCCGAATACCAAATGGTGAAAACATAGCAGCAGAACAATGAAACAGGCTTAGGAAGCTAATAAGTGTCCAATCAATGAGAACCTAATGAACTATAACATGTAATACTTTATAAGGCATCCAAATTAAAAAAAAAGGGGGAAAAATCAACAACGATGTAATATCAATTTACTAATTCCAAGTCTAATCTAATGAAGGAAGCATCATCCTTCAAAAATACAGCTGTAACTGACATTTGCAGAGGGGGGATGAGTGGAAGGTCGGATCAAGTCAAGATTCATTTAAGAAAATTACATACTAACCACTTCTTATTTAAAGTAGACTCTTTGCATCAAACTCTTCTGGTAAGGTGGTAAAAGAGGCTTTTCCAGTATCAGTGCTTGGGAAGAGAGAGGCAGTATAAATCTATAAAATACGTGAATAAAATGAGGATAGCTGAAATCTTTATCAAGAATTCATAGGTGTATTTCGTCAAATGCAGCACCTTTACCTTTCAAGGTGAAGGCAAGAACTTATTTTTATCTGCCTACAACCTTTTCCCCTCTACCCCAAGAGACTTACTTTACTGTGAGTCCCATTCCCACCTTTCTCAACAACTCCTGGATCTCATTCTGTAGAAATAATAATAATTAATATATAATGTATAAGTTAAACTCAGGAAAGGTGCTCTGTCCTTTCTAATCAGCCAATATGCAGAACATCTTTGGGATAGAGCTATTTTCAATCATTAACTCCTTCCCCAAGATGAGGAGGTATTGGTGGACATCCAGGTGTTCTCTTTGACATGACACAATGTTGGCTTTCCTCTATGCTGGGCTGCACAGTCAAGAACCTTTGTCCTTAGTCTTCTGAGACATTTGTCTTTAAATGAGAAATTTCAATTAATGTGCCTCTGAATTATTGTTTCTGCAAGTGGTTTTTAAAAAAGCTTCTTTTGGGCTGTTGTGGGAGTTTTTTGGGTGATTGTTAGTTGGGCTACTTTTTATAATTTAAGTGCCCTTAATCCATTTTACGTTGGCTTCTCTTGCCTTCCCTGACAGAAAAGATGCCAACAAGATGGTTCATTCTCATCTCAGTCAGCTACACATATTAGCAATTCTCACAGCAGTTGCCAAGTATAGCTGTACATCCTCCTCTTTGAGAATGGCTGTAGTTTTCTTTTTCCACAGTAGTTGACATTGTGTCTTCTGTGTTTCCTGTTGCTCCTGTTTGCATGTGATAGCAGTTAGTGTCAGCTTCACTATCTCTCCATTTCTTCTTCTGTGTGTGCACCTCTTTCCTCTTGCAACCTCCTCCATGAAAGAGAATAAAATAAATCCCTATTTTCATTTATAATTCTGTGCTTAAATTTAATGAAAAGCATTTTGGTCTCTGGACTTCTGATTCCAGTTCTGCCACTGACATAATGGCTTCTTGCACCACTCACATGAAGTCTTTGGGTTACGCTGCAGGACTCCTGTGGCTCTAGCGCAGCGCTATTTATGAAAGCAGAAACCTGTATTATGTGTGCCTTCAAACACATGATCATAAAAGGTTTTGATGCTGTCACTCCCCAGATGGGCAAACAAGCACTATTCTTAATAGTTATGCATTTCTTAGAGCTTTCTTATCCTGCATTAGTACAAAACCGATAGCAAAGGAACCCTATGTAATGGTCAAAGTTGCAATGTGTCTATGTTGTTTCCTTGAGGACAACTGTGTACAGCCACTGGAGTAGATGACTTCTGGGAACTAGAAATGACCCTATATGATATAGGACAAATGTCACTTTCCCATCAGTGAAAGAAGGAAAAAAATGGATATTGTGTGCATTTGTCTGGATAGCTGTTCCGATAGATGGGTCCCAAGAAGGATGCTTAGCTTTTTAGGAACTCTGGACACATGTGGGATGTTCCAATTACTTAAAAGACTGGCTAAGGAGTCCAGACAAGCAAGATTTCCACCAGTCCAAGGAAAACACTTGAAATATCAAGTCTTTCCCAGTCTGTCTCATATTCATACTGCAGTAAGACAAAAGGATATAAATGCATCAAAGTCTGCTTTTGAGTCTGACTGTAAGAATTAAGTTATTATTTTTTAGGGATTTTTTTAATAGTTCTGTGTTATTTGTTGGCTCACATATCTTCCTTTTTCTTTCTCACACCTCACGCTTTGGCATGACAGCCTCAAAGCAATTGCTAGCAAGATTACATTAACAAAACTCACTCAGCAGTGCAGGTGCAGTAAAACAAAAATGAAAATGAAACCAACAAAAACAATGAGAAAAAAACCCCAACATGATGGAACTGCTTTGTTTCCCAAATTATCATTATGCAATCCAGATGTGGAGAAACAGGGAACAGCTATAGCGCTGTGGATAATACAGAAAATCTCAGAACAATGGAAGCAGCCTCCCATATTCGGAACAGGAGCTTTCAGTGGGAATTAATGTCCATCAGATCTTCCTCATTGCCTGGTATTTCACTACTGGGCTGACCCAGAAGGTGTGCTCGCAGGGTCAAGGGAGAAAGCAAAGCACAGAAGACTGTAACACATCCAGCTTAAAGAGACTATTATCAAATCAAGTTGTTGTTTTTAACTGCCCTTCAGAGACTGTAGTGGAATCCCAGTCTATTTTTAATGAATGGAAGTTTTGGCCACAACAGTAAAAGCACAAGAAATGTTTTTAAATGTTTGACTTGGCTCCTTTTTTAAATTTTATTTTCTTTTTTTAAATCTTATGTTTTTTACTGTTATTACTGTTTTAAAGCCAGCCACTGCACATGGGGTTAAAGAAGTAAAATCTCTGCATGGTGCAATAAAACTGATACTGAAATAGTGTCCCCCTACTGTAGGAGGAATCTGCAATCAGGACTTCCAAGCACATGCAAAAAATAACTCTTGGATTAGTCTTCTTGTCTTCCAGTAGACTTGGCAAGAAAGACAAGCCATATGTGAAACCAGCCATATATCAGTTATGTGGTCTTAGATATTTGCAATAAAACAAAGGACTTTGCTGTCAGCCCGCCTGATTGCATGAAGCCTTTACAGCTCACAGCAATGTCCCTTTATCAAAAGCCACAAAGTCATTCTTAGACATGTGCATTTCTTAGGGAAAATATTCTCTGAAATAGCTATTTATGATTAAATCCATCAGGGAAAGGAGAAGACATGAAAGGATCTAATATAGTCAGTTTCAGTCATGCTGAATGCATCTAGATGTAACAAGTGGGTGTAAAAACAATTAAAAAGAAAAGAGGTAATACTGGGGGACTGGGGGAGGGTGGAGGAATTAAAATATGCATACAGAAGACAATAAGATTAAGAAGAAAATCTATGTGACAGTGATGTGGATACCCTGGTAAATTCAGTGGAACTAAAACTTCATCCCCAAATTCCTCCCGGCCATGTATTTATATATTATTAGGTGTCAGTTTCATACAGGGGTTGTGTTAGGAGTGGGTTCAAAGAAATAATTTTATAACAGTGATTTACCCAGCTAATTCTAGGTGGACAGCCTTCACACAAGGAACGAAAAGGAAGGCTGGGAAATAGTTCAGGCTGAGCCATGAAGTAAGGTCAGGAGCTAATGAATAGCTGACACCGCAGACTTGCAAAACCATGTGGATGTGAATTGCCCTATGCATATGATTACTCACATATGTGAAGTTCGGTGTGCACTCAAGTTCGGGATAAGAACTAGTAATTCTATTTGATGTAGTGCTTAAAGGAGTCAGGAAAGGAATTTAAAAAGTAAAGTGATGTGATTACAGCAGTGTTTTCCTGAACTGGCCTTACAGAAAAGACTTAAGAGAATGGAATTTTTACATAATTAATAGAGTTTATTATAGAACAGCAGTAATGGCTTTGGCAAACAGTTTGGGTGAATTTCAAGACTATTTGAAAAATGCTGATATTTTTATCAAGTATTATTAACTGTAACATTATAAACAACAGTAAAGCCCCAATGCACATATTAGCATTTTTGTTCACTTTGAAGTACTTTTTTATAGTGTTCTTATTGCATAGACTCTGAGTTTTTAAAGCTTTCTAGGTCCAAGCCAGTGAGGTTAATTTTAAGTATGAGATTTGTCTCACTGCAATTAGTGGCTTACAACTGTGTATGTGCTTAACAACCTTACCGTGTCATTCAGGTTGCCTTTTTTTTTTTCCTTTATACGAATTAAAAAGAAAAGAAAGAAAAAAAAAAAAAAAAGAAAAAAGAAAATAAAAGAAAATAAAAGCTAAAATTTAGTGATTTCTCATCTTGTTTTTTTATTTCTTCTATATGAAATCTTTGGAAATAATCTTTTTAATCAGTTTATGGATTCAGATACTAGTGAACTATTTGCTTTAGAACGAGCATCTCTTGCTAATGTCCTGCTCAATACCATGCTGTTTCTGTGGACTCAGTACACAAAGCCTAAGGGCTCTTATGCAGGGATACGGCTATAGCTAAGTTTATAATATACAACTCCAAACAAGGCAACAAATTCTATTATACAAATATTTGAAGTTATCACAAGGAGAGAAATACTTTAATATAATCTTTCGCTTAGAAGTTGCACTTACAGCTCTTTTCAGTTACTTTTCATTATTTTACCACAGGGGAACAGTTTCAAGGACTTGTACTAACCATTATACTAAAAATGAGCTCTGGAGCTCCACCCCAATAAATATAATTTAAATTCATTGTTGTGGAAATATGTAACAGACGAGTCAATAGGTTTTTTTCTTTTTTTCCTCCTCACAAAGGTATGAAAATATTAGCAAATGATCAGATCTCCACTACTCAAAATATTATGGGTCAGATCCAAGTAGAGTGGGGAGGTCAGTGCTCCATCATCACAGTTTTATATCATCATGGGCTTTAGGACATAATAGCCTGTGAGGAGGCTTGGTTAAAAGATGGGAAGAAAACCTGAAAAAGGTTAATTATGGCATACACAGCACTTGACAGTTCCTTTTCAATCTGATTCAGCTCAGCTGTGAATGCTGTTGTGTCCTCATCACAAAGATCCTGCTCACTACCATGCTACTTTCTGTCACCCCAAGGCTGTCCCATGGTTTGCCTGCAAGAATGGATCCCAAACCCAAATGCTGTGTGTTTTCCAAAGGGTGCACCTGCTTTGCCGTGGATCTGGTGCTTAGAGCTTGCTGTCTGAAACCTGAACACCCAGAAACTTGTTTTGACATTGGGTTATGTTCGTTAGGGAGTCCAAGGACTGAATATTTTTTGAGGGGTGGGGAGAAGAGGGAAGGAAGCACAAACAAAACAAAACCTTAAGCCTGTGACTAATTAGCTGAAAGGATGTGAGCAATTAGGCTCCACTTAATTGAATGTGGGATTAAATTAAAGAGAAAGAGTAATTGCCTTCAAAACTTTGCATTGCAGATTGCTGGCCTCTTGTATACATTATGTGAAAGCCTTCAAGCACATGTGTCAGTGGTGTTGCTGACAGCAACCCAAATAACCTGTATCAGAGAACTTAATTCTAAAAGGGATTAGTCAGGATTATATTTATGGCTTTATTTACAAGATAAATTTTTCATGAAAAAGGTGTCCTGATTTTGGCTGGAAATTCAAAATTGTGACCATGCCTTCTAACTGCTATCCAAACATTTCCTGATCAGAAGACCTGAAAGTAGTACTTTATTTTTCAATGTAAAAATAAACAATTTTTTGCATTTGGAACCATGCCTGTATATTTTGACACAAACTTTCTATTGATTTCAAAATTGCTTCAGTTAAGCAAAGGCATACCTGAGTTAAACACAAATAATCAAGTAGTAGAGAGTCAAGGAATTCACCCATGGAAGTACAGACCTCAGGCCTTTTTAAACAAAAATCATGAATTCAAATGTTTTGTCTGCTCAGCGACATTGCCATTTATTCTTTATATCAAAACGTCATCCACAACTTCCAGCCCTATTGTGCCATGCACAAAAACACAGAACAAAAGAAATGTCCTACCTCTCAAAATACTTCACTGTGAGAGCAACAAAGACCTTTTGTTTGCTATTTAAACAATATTGGTGGACATCATATCTAAGCAGAAGCTCTGAGAATCAGCCCTTTCCATCTTCTCCTAAACATGTATATGCACATTTTTTCTCACAAGTATGCTACAGTAAAAGGACTCCTAAAGAAAAGGATTGAGCAGAGCAAAAGGAAAATACTACTTTATATTACTAACAAATGGAGTGCACAATGCATTCCACATACAAAGGTTATCCATTTATGGAGCTGGAAACCAAGGACATTTTAAAACTTAAAGATCCCTTAAACAAACATATTGGTTTAAGTAGGAAGGAAATATTCTCAGCTCAGCAGGTAGTTGGTGTCTAAATCACTTTCAGACCACATAAATACACATGTCAAAGCATTTATCTAGTAATAAAAAAACAACTCTTAAGGAATGCAGTTCAGATAGGGAAGTGTCAGTTATTTAGCACATTTCCTATTTCCAGCTCATTAGTTTCAGCTTTTGACAGGGGTGGAGCTGAAAGAGGGGGTCAGAAATCCTGTGGAGGTTTTTCTCTCCTCCCAATTTCACATGAATAAACAGAGGGAGGGAGTCCCCTGCATGTCTGCCAGGCTCTTATCTATCATATTTAGATGCTACATGCTGTCAGATACTAGGTAGCAATGTCTGTAGGTATTGCCAGTTACTGGAAAATTAAACCTGAAATAGAAGATACTCCTTTCCTTTCCCAAACTGACTTTGCTTTAGGAGTAGGTTTGGACATCCTTTAAAAAAATGTTGCTGTCCAGACACAGGTGACAGGATTATGTTTCTGTCATTCGTTACTTGCACCTGATTTTTCTTTTTCTCACTCTGTCCATGGTTTCTTAGCAGCATCCCATCTGCATCTTTTCTTTTGCTTACATTATTACATTCCTTTTAGATCCAAACCCTCTCACTTCAGAAGCAGATTTAGACTTAAACTCCTGGTTCTTGTTTCAACTCTCCTTATATGAAAAACCTCCTCAGGTATTAGAAATGCCTAGAGATTCTGTGTTTTCAAGATTAGAGCCAATCAAAATAGCCATTTTTTCCTTGATTTTCCCCCCCAGATATTTCAGAAAATGAAGAAGTTCCTCTAGGGAAAAGAGACAGTCAGCATAAGAGGGATTTCTGTCTAATTCTGGTTATTGGAAAATGTCCTATGGTCACTCACAATCAAGTTAGCAATTACCACCCTTGTCCTAGAGGTTACATGCCTGTAAGCTGATATAAGATAACCACATGGGTTCACTTTTCCATCCCAGCACTAAAGCAAACTTAGCCATCATAAACTTCAAAACGAAAGCATGTGTGCAGTCAGGTATTGTTTCAACCGAAGGTTGGTAACTTCCAGCTGATGGAAGGTAAGTCTTAGTTTGTTTTTAGTGTCATCCACTAAAAAAAAAAAACAACCTAAAACTAAAACAAAATATATGTGTACATTTATGTGTGCAAACCTTCATGTGGGCTTATGTATGTATATGCCATTGTGTGTTTGATTTACAAAGGGTAAAGACAAAAATTTGGCACATCCCTTTGAAGCAGAGAGAACTCAAATGACACTTTGCACATGTGGGATCACCCACACCTCTGGATTATCCTTTGGAAAAACTCAATGTGCACCTTGAGGTGCTGCACTATGCATGAAATGCTACAGCAAAGTGTCATTATTTGGTTTGATGGTCAGGTGGAGTTTCAGTTTAGTTCCTATCACCTTCCAGACTTGCTCGTAAAGTCTGTATATTCTTGAAAGGAAGGAGAAATATGACTTCTTTTAAAACCATTCTCCACATAGGACTATAGGTGAAACAATGATCCATGACATTTATCACTAATCGGTAGGATACAACTTTAGTCTGCATAAAGCTAAATGGAGAAAATGTGCTCAGTTTGCATGGCAAGGTTTTGGTAACGAGAGGGGCTACAGGGGTGACTTCTGCAAGAAGCTGCTAGAAGCTTCCCCTATGTCCAATGGAGCCAAAGAACAGGCTCCAAGATGGACCTGCCACCAGCCAAGGCGGAGCCCATCAACAAAAGTGGCAGTGCCTTTATGCTAACATATTTAAGAAGGGGAAGAAAAACCTGTGGAACTGCAGCAGGAGCAAGGAGTGAGAATATATGAAAGAAGCAACTTTGCAAGTGCTTGGATCAGTGAAGAAGGATGAGGAGGAGGTGTTCCAGGTGTTGGAACATAGAGTCCCCTGCAGACTATGATGAAGACAATGGTGAGGTTATATTTTCTCTCTCTTGTCCAGATGAAGAGGGGAATGATAGAGGTGGTGGACACCTGGCATCCAGCCAGAGTCAGCCCATCACAGTAAAAAAGGCCACAGTCTGTTTATTTTTTCTTTTGGACTCAAATCTGAAATATGCTTTGCAGTACCGTGATAAAAGGTGGTGCAACTTCCTAACAGGATTTTGAGCAGTTACTGAATACAGCAGCAGTGAAGATCTGGAGATGTTCTATGACTTTTCTCTTTCACAAACCCAGGAGATTGGGAGTCTGCCCATTGTGGCTGGTGATGTATTTTAGTGTGCATGAATACAGAAATAGACCCAAAAAAAAGATTTATCCCTAAGGAAGAAAAGCTTAGGTGATGTAAATTTCTCTTTATTTGAGAGCAAAGCATAAATAGCCACTCACCAATCATACAAGATTATTGTTCAGGGGGGGCGGGAGGAGTCAAATAGGTACTCTGTTTATTAAATGAAGACAAGACACGAAAGCAAAGTTGGACACAAAAATTATTTGGTACCTTCCTTGTTTTGAATTTTCAACTGTTCTGTTCAGATTGTGAAGCTAACAATAGCTAATAAGAGAGCAAGTGAACTAAACATGAATAACTTTTAGTTTAGGGTCTATCAAATGTCAAGATGCGCCATGTCTCATAGTTTTGATGGCTGCTGAGTTTAGAGGAGAAGATGCTGACCTAACAGTAACAAAAGTATAATCCTGCCACTGTTGATCATTTTTCACAATTTCCCAGTTGATTGTTTGATATGCAACTCCAAAAAGTTATTCTTTTTCCACAATTTTTTTCTTCTCTGTTAGCCAATAAAGTGAAACCATAACATCAGTGTTGTTTGAAAACATATTTATGTTTGTTTTCCCTATAAAAGGAGATAATAATGTTATGTTCCAATAATATTAAGTTGCAATGTTATTTGCAAGATTGCAGAGCTTTTAATTTTCTGATTATTTCCACAGTGGGAGTTTCAGCTCAATTTCTACTAAGACACTTCTATCTGTTTTGGTTATTTTTTTATTACAGCTCGAAGCAACAATAATTGCCTTTAGTGTATGAAAACATGACTGAAGAGACAATTGTTGTCCCTGAAGACTAAAATCATCAGTATACATTTTTGATGTAAAATTTTTGTAAATTAATTGCAAGGTCCTATAAATATTGTATTTACTAGAATTGTGTTGTCTGCAGCTTCAAAGAAACAATCTTTTTTTTTTTTTTTTTAAACTATGCTTCATACACAGTGCATTTCCCGAGGCAGAAAACAAAAACATGGAACAAAATATTAGCCTTCTACTTGTGTAATTTTGCATTCTACTACTTTTCTTTCCCAACTCTATGGTTTCTTCTGAATATAATTCTGGAAGGATACTGACAAAAAAATCCATAACACTCAATATTTTTTCCACAACTTCTATTCAGAAATTATAAAATTAAATCTTTTAGATATCCTCGAATGGAAACATTTTAACTTAAAGTGCTCCAATACACAGTTACATCTTAGAAAAAATTATCTATCAAGCCCTCTAATGGAATTATCCTCTACAGTCCCATATAGAGGAACCTGACAGACTGTTCAGTACCCGGAAATACAGTTGTCCAAAGTCTCTGAAAGAACTTGTGTAGATGGTGAGAATGATAAGGCTAATTAAAATTACACTTACTTTGTTTCCATTTTTCCTAGTAGAAAAATAAATTATAGTCATCTATTTACTGTGAAAAACAAAACCAAACTGGATTTTGATTTTTAAAAAACTAGTCTTTAACCAGACTCCAACAGCTTTTCAGATGTGTTAGCTCTTGTTCCAGTGTGTCTTGTGTAACCCAGATGTATAGAACTTTCACATTATTTATGAGTACATTGGAAAGCTCGAGACACACAGATTGTATCCCTTTTCTATTGCTGTATTTGACTGTGGGAGCTACAAAATATTTTTAATAAATAAGCTCACAGGCTTTTCTGAAAGAGATGGGCAGTGTTACAGCTAACATCAACAGTGATTAGTTCCAAAAGATATTTCAACAGATTTACTCCAGTCAAAATGGTGGTCCTTACATTTGAGAAAGCAGCACATTTCACTTATATCAACTAGTGTTAGCAAAGTAGCTCCTAGTAAAACAGTAGAAAACCTAGGAAAAATCATTACTCAGAAACCATGCTTTCATAAGAAGACCTAATCTCGAGAATGCATCGGGGACCAGACTGCACAAGCAGTATATATCAGAAATATCTGAGGACACAACTTGATATGTCCTTGACAGCATCAGAAGAGGTCAGCCTGTGGTTATTTACTTATTTGTACCAGAAGGTCCCTTTTTGAGCTAGCGATAGCAAAACATTTTTTCACATACCAGTGGAACTGCTGTTGTAGAGGGGCTCTGGCTCACCCACCAGCACCAGTGGGAATGTGGGTTTCCTCTAGGGCACAGGAATTCATCCCCAAGTAATACAAATGAGTAAGAGATCTTTGTTGCCATAATACCATTGCAATCAAGCTCTCAACGTGATTTACAGACTCTATAGGATTAACTAATAATATTCTGATTAGCTAATTACTATTGAATCATCTTCCACTTCAGAAAAGAATCATTGTATCTGACTTGGAAAATATAGTACTGCTGTCTTCAAACTACTACCACTAAACAAAGCACTGTATTTCAGTGCTGATATACACTGTATGGCATTTTAGCCCCAAAAGAAGTTTATATCTCTTTCAATGAAAATAACTAGGAAAAGGAATACTAATTGAATCCTAAGTGATTCTGCATCAACTGTCTACACTCATAATTCAGCATTTAAATGTATTTCACCACCTAGGAATATGAAAGGGTTAAACAGCAGCAGATTTCCTGTGCTAGATAACTTAATGAAAAACATTCAGGGTGCTTTTTAAGAACATCAGACTCATACTGTTGGATGGTAATTTTTGGTATATATTTTTTTCACAGGGAAAATGTAGGCAAGACAGACTTTGCTATAATTCTTCTTAATTGCTCTAATGCACTTCATTTTATTTTAGTGTTTTCAGTTTATAAAAACAGTTAGCATCAGTTTGTTTCCAGTTTTAATGGAGATAAACTCCTTCTTTTCCTCCTGAAAAACTTCACAATATGGTTGGAAATGCCAGCAATAATTAGACAAAATGCGTGTGAAAACATAAAATAGAAACAATACATCTTTTTATAATGGAATCAGTTTGTCTGATTATCTCAAACAATGTACATTTCCAACTGCCCAGGAGGGTCATTAGAGCTTATGAAAATCAAACTCTGCTTTTTCTGCTTCATATATCATGGAAAACAATATTGTCTCCAGGATCATTATATATTGTCTGGCTTTATAAATATATGTTAGACTTTCTTGAGCTATAGTGAACCTGGAGCATAAAATTAATTCAAAAATAAAAACAACAGGGAAAAAAAAACCCAACCAACCAAACAAAAGAAAATCATGTTATTAACTAAGTAACAGTTACGTAGAAATTATAGAAGAAAATATAACCTCACTGAATACAGTACTCAAGGGACCTTTGTTCAATTTTGTCTTCAGTCACAGATTTTCAGTAAAACCTCAAGAAAGTAATTTCTATCCTATGCACAATGAGGGCTATTTGTCCCTTAAAGAGATGGTTGTGACAGTGCTCCCTTCTGAGTTCCTGTCGAGGTGTGAAGTCTAATTCAGAAGTTTCTGTTATTCCTTTGAGATACACTCAGAGAATAGACAAGAGTATCACTTCTACCTTTTTTCCCATTTGTAGAAATGGGGCTAATATTCCCCTACTCTCACTGGAGAGCTTATGGATGCAATCCATTAGTGTGTGAGAGGCATTCAGATACCATGATGACAAGGGCCATTTAGCGAGTAAATATCTGGATGGAGTAGGAGGAATTCAGCTACAGTTACCACTTTATATCAAAAATAGTTTAGTGCAAAAAGACAAACAGGGAAAGTCTGATAAGCTTATCATATGATCAATTATTATTCTGTGCTCTAGAAAGCTGGAAAGCTATTTCAAAGATGTTTCCACCTGTTTAGCTTGTTTTCCTATAGCATTGAAATATGTTTGCTCTGCCCTGTGGTTTAAGCACCTTGCTCTTTCTTGGTGATCATGAGTCTTTAGTCTTCATTCGTGTCTTTCAGATTCAGTTACAGTGTCAGCCAGCAGGATGGGATTCTAGGAATGCTGCTGCTTCATTTTTGAAACACTTTGAAACCAAAAAATTGAAACTTACAGCGAAGGTGTAACAACATGCAACCATTTCATTAAAAATTATATGTTCCAAACCTTTTACCAATATAAAAATCTGCTGAAGATCCTAAACTCTGTCAGGAAAATGTGGTTAAAACCAGAAATTTCATTACAGAAGTAATTTGCTATAACCAAAGCAGTTATTTCTGTTCTGTAGTACTAGTGCACATATGTTCTTGTTAATACAGGTAAGTGATTACCAATAATGAACTCTCTGTATCGGTTGCAATGTTCAGGCCCAAAGTAGACATGATGTTAAAAGCTATTTTAGAAACGTGTGAAGGAATTAATAAAATTCATCCTCTATTCCAAATTTGCAGTGAAGTAATTCCTTTTCAGCCAAGGCTTCAGTATAATATACTGGAGTATATTTTCACTGTTGATGAATACAGTATATTTCCCTGGCTCTCCATGTATTGTAACACTACTGAGGATTAGACCTAACCTACTAGAGTAGGTTTATTTGAAGGAGGAGGAGGGTTAAGGGTCTGAGGTCTCTCCTTCAGGACAGACTGAATCAGTAACAAATGACATAGAGGAACAGTAGATGAATTTTCATCTTGTGTACCAATGAAAAGTATATAACATAATCTCTAGACAAGGCAATTGTCCTCATGCCCCTGTCTGAAATCTGTGACTATGGCAGGACTCAGTCACAGGACCACGTTCTCTACCATAAGCATTAGACTGTCTCAGTTCACCAGTCCGTTGCTCTTCATGCTTTATTCTTTGAAAGACAGCCTCAAGAAGCTCAACTGCAGCATTTTCCCTTCGTTCTCTTTTTTTCCATGTCATGTACTCATTTCTGGTATTTTCCCACTTGTGTTTTTTGCTTCCTGAAGCTTCTCCATTCATGGAGTTCAATAAATGATGTTTGCCATCAGAACAATTTGATTCTAGTTCTAATTATAGCAACAAGCTGCTTTCTTGAAACACATTATGGGTGTTTCATTATTTTAAATTGTTACCTTCCATATTAATTACAGAAAGAGTTGATCTTTTCTGAGAAGCCAGCAGCTGCAAATTCCCCCTTTTTTAGAAGTCTCCTTTTAATAGGTGAAACATCAGGTAAAAATCAAACTGAGTTGTAATATAATTCTGCAGAAGAAGATATGTAAGTCACAACACATTGCTTCCAGATTCTATAGGGTTACACTACTCAGATGTACTCAACCATATCCCTTATTACAGATCATAGCAAGCCGTATGCTGCACAGCTTAATTGCAAACATAGAGCCTTTAGATAAATCACACAGCAATGGCAACATTACTAATAGGGCTATCAGAACCAAAGGAAGAAGGGTGAAGCGTCTGAGGAGAGTCTATATCATTATTCTGCATGATTTGTTTATGGTACTATTGGAGAGATTGTTTCTACTCTGTCCTTTTCCTAGTCCCTCTAGACTAAGAATGGAAATGAAAGAGTATCAAAACTCCAGGAACAACCTGTACACTATAGTCCTACAATAATAACAAGCAGTGGTCTGGTACTTATTGTAAGGTATTTACTAAACTAACATCATTTTTACTGTGCCACAATTCAACATTTGAACTTCTCTCATTTTTTTGCTACTACATGTTTCTAGCCACTGTTCAGAATGATCCTGAATGGCGCACAGCACAGCACAATGATCAGTTACTAAGGCTGCTGACACAAAGCATCATACTTTTGGCCATATTTATTCAAAGACCTCTGCCTTTTAAGCAGTGATAGAAAAGTACTCCTACTTACAAAGTGAAAGTTTCCAATGGGGAGGATGGACTTTTCCTCCGCACTAGAACAGTTAAGAATCAGAGAGGAAAAATTTATGTTGGAGGTAAAAAATATGCTACCAGCAATGGTAAGTTCCTTAGTATTTATTATTATATTTAAAAGCAGTTTGGATAAATCATTAGGATTTTATTCATCTATT
>WUAM01000071.1:15871285-15918009 GCA_024336885.1 Actenoides hombroni
CAGCCCAGGATACGATTGGCCCTCTGGGCTGCGAGAGCACACTGATGGCTCATGTTGAGCTTCTCATCCACCAGCACCCCCAGGTCCTTTTCCTCATGGCTGCTCTCAAGCCAGTCACTGCCCAGCCTATATTGGTGCTTGGGATTGCTCCGACCCAGATGGAGGAACTTGCATTTGGCCTTGTTGAATTTCATGAGTTTGGCATGGGCCCACGTCTCTAACCTGTCAAGGTCCCTCTGGATGGCATCCCTTCCCTCCAGCGTGTCAGCCGCCCCAAACAGCTTGGTGTCGTTGGCAAACGTCCTGAGGGTGCACTCATTATGATGAGCACAATCAGTTCAGATATGCTTAAACTAGGATAGCAAGACAGAGCCTTGCCATTTGCCTTTTAGAGGCAGTTTAAAACCAAATCTTCTACTTCTCACCATAGCTGACAGGTTATAGATTCACTAGATGTGAAGAAGATGCAACACACTGAAAGTGCATAAATTGATTTTATATTTAGTTTTAAAGTGGATCTCATTGTCACTGAAGTGTTAAACACCCAATGGAAACAACACTGGATTTCACAAATGCAAAAAATATTAAGTTCTTGTGCTTGGCACACTAATGAAATACACAGCATTCCTTGTTGTCCTTACCTTTGAACTGCAGGGAACTGTACAGCAATGTTACAGGACAGAAATACACTTGTGAAATATTCACGAGCTGATGTCTTTGCAGCCCCATGGGACCTGTGAAGAGCTCTTTTTTCCCCCACATCTCTCTCTCAGACTTTAAATAATGAGGAGCAGAAAAGGTATGAGACAACATGTCTGTGTGTCTCCTTTGAAATTTTTTCTTACATTACCTTGTTATCTGTGCTCAAGAGCAGCAGGTATTCCAGCAGTTCAGAGTGTATCCACAGCAAAAACACCCAGCAAAACAGAGCGCCAGTAGACAGAGCTTTCAGTTCCATGTCCAGTCACCACAACAGAAGTACGTGCAGAGGGAGGTGGCACAGATGAGTGTTTGGGGGGATGTGTGTGTGAAATGGTGTAAAGGCAGAATTTTTACCAAAGCATTTGGTTAGGAAAATAGGTATTTATTATCCATCTTGGAAAACAACCACTGTTTCCTAATCTGTGCCCACAAAGTACCTTTGTACAGAAAACTATCAAATTTCATTAGTATTATGACCTGGATCAAAGCATGACCACCCAGACAGATGAGAGCATTGGTCCCTTCAGTAGTCGCAAGTATTTGGATCACTCTTTTCAGTTTAGTCCTCAGTGATAACTGCTGAGACTCACCAATCCAAATCCAAATTCGGAGTTTTTTTCTGCTGTACTGTGTATTAGGAAAGACCAAACTGAACCTGGTATGAGGTATGAGCTGAGTGGGATTCCACTTGTTTCCACACATCTAAGTCAGCCTTGGATATGAACAAGACTAAAGTTTGACCATCTTTATGAGATGAATCCACTCTGGCATCCATCAAGGCAAGTATAGTCCTCTGAAATCATTAATCTAATTTCCAGCGCTCTAAGTCTTGTAGCAGTTTTTTTATTCCTTCTGCATTTTAAAGATGCTTATATAACAGGTACTTTCCCACACTGGCCTTAAAAGCCCTTATTCCCTTGCTTTCATTATTTCAACAGACTGATAGTCATTGCAACACAGGTGACGGTAAATCAAATCAAGGTGAAATGTGGGCCTGACTCATTCTCAGACGATGTATGATTTGTTTGCATTACATTATCCTGGAAACCCATAAACAATGTGCACTAACTACATGTCCGCACATGGCAAGAAGATAAAAGCTCTTAGTCAGTAATATAAAATCTAAATAAAATTACAATCATGTTTGGATATTAGGATAGCTTTGCAACACCCTTGGGGCATTACTCTTATCATCAGAATTATTTGCATTAGAGTGGTGTCCAGAGATCCTGACTATGATCAGGTTCAAATGGTGCTAGGCTCTGGAAAACATGGGAAGACACAAAGGTTTTGAATGCTAAATAGATAATTACAGGCAAAGGGTGGGAGAAATAAAGGGTTATTTTCATTGTTTTGTAGAGAACTGAGGTGTGGAGATTACATTTTTGTTATATTTTAAGCATAAGTGCAAAGCAATGTTGGAGTTCAAATTCACCTTGCATCCAAAGAGTTTTCACACAAGCCAGTCTTTAGGCTCCTGCTGGCTTTGTGGGAAAGATAGCTTAAATTTGTTCTTCCCCAGCTACATACCTACCTTTTGGTTTTGTTTGTTGTCTTTTATTCTGTCTCTGGGGCAGACTGTATGTCTTCATTAAGGTCACAAAAAAATCAGAGTGGAGCTAAAAAACAGACACCTGACTCCAGTTAAGCATCCAAAAATTCATCATTCATCTCTAAAGTAAGTGTTACTGGAATTGCAGCAGCAACTTATTAGAAAAATAGGACAAGTGGTCTTTCAATCTGTAGTGGAAAGACTCTACTGAACTCGAAGTTTCTTTTCAAGTAGCATTTCAAGGTGTCTTCTGTATATGTTTACAAAATTTTTACAAATCTTTTACAGTGATTACAAAAACAGCCATCACAATGTTATGCTGATGAAAGAGTAGGTGGATGTTTATATGCTTCTATTTCACCCCATGCTGGCAGGGATAAGAAAATTATAAAGTGATAAGGAGAGATGCAAGAAGGAGGAGCAGGCATGAGTGCTTGACTATGTGCTTAATTAAGTTATGCTGGCCACATCAAATTGTAGTGGTGTACTTTGCATATTTTCAGTCCCAGGGGATACAGTGGCTACCTGCCTCTGAATGGACAGTGAGGGAGAGATATTTTCAAAGGCAGAAATGTTGGCTATCCAGGAGAGCTGGATGGTTACTTATTTTTTTTTTGCCTTTGAAGCCTGTATATTATCAGTTAAGATCATGATCACACCAAGTGATCCAGTCACTTGCAGAAGTAATTGTACTTAGGTAAATGAGACAACAGGCAAGAGCAAGACTTGCAGACTTAGACCTAAAACAAAAACTCTGACACTCAAGAATAGACAGTTATTTCCTCCTGTTTAAGTTCCTTTAATAAGAATGCAGATCTCTTTTTCTTAAGCATGATAGCAGCTCTAGTCATTATTTTTCAATACAAATATTATATTTTTCCTATAACTTCTGTTGTTCTGTAATTCTATGGGCCTATGTCTAATCCCATATGTAACATGTTTATTAGACGTTATATTTTATCTCTTGGATTCAGTGTCTGACACTATCAATTTGTCCTTATTTCAATAAAAGTGATTTCCCTCTATCTCACCTTGTCAGAATCTAATAGTTTTCTTTATCACAATGGAAAGTTAGAAAGGTTCCCTTCTAAAAAACAAAAATGGACTGTATGCATGTGCACCTTAATTCAATTTTTATCATGAAATACAGACCAAATAAAGTAACTTTATAGTATTAGATACTGTCAGAATTGAGCTGGGATTTTTTTTTTTTTGCTTATTGTTTGTTTTTAATATATGGGCATCTAGTCTCAGTAAATCTGTAGCTCATTGGCTTCATTACCTCTATCCTTGTATACATAGAATGAAACAGTACCAAATGCTCATCTGATTTCTGTTTTTCTTTGGGAATTCACTGTCTGTGTCCTTTAATCAAGTGATAATACATAAGAACCATTCCAGCTTCCAGCTGACATAAGCACAATATTAGTTGTTTGATGAGAACTCCTCTATGGATACAAATTCCATGCGGATTTTCCCAGTCTTCATAAATTTATTAAAAAATAATATATTCTATACACATTTAGATCATGAATATTAAAAGAGTAAGTAATTTATTACGAATGTGAAACCATCTAGAAATAAAGACATTTTCATATAATTTGAACTATCATATACTAATTTGTAAGACACAGAAGGCACTGAAACCTTTGGCACACAGACCCAGAAAAGGTTCCCATTAGAAATCTATACCTTGCAGACCATGCTCTGGAAGAAAGGACCTTTTTATGTCCTTTATCATATCTGTGTAATGTTTTGCTAAATGGACAGTCAGGAGCCGTTGTTGAGTATGGAGGCTGGAGAATACTCATCTTCTTTCATCTTCATTTTCCACACCTTGTCAACATCTGTATAGCTCAACAGTGAAGCTGCTTTTCATGCAATGTGCCCAAAGGTTACAACTCATAGGTCAGGAATGGGAATTTTAAATTTGAAACCACTGGGCAGATGAGACTACATACATTACTGAGGTGACAGGTATAGTACACAATGATAGTACCTTCTGCCAGTCAGAGAGAGGTCACATTGGTATCAGTTACCAACATGTATCTCTCACAGCTTTAAAACCAAAATATTTTTAAAAGTCTGGGTTTTTTTCTTCTTGTGGAAAATGGAAACAGAGTTGAAGTTGTTCACTAATGTCAAGTGACTGCAGATTTAGGGCCCCAGAGCTTAGGAAGTATTCTTAAATGTGCTGGCTTTACTCTCAGCACCAACATAAATTGCTGCCTGAACTGAGTCCCACAGAAGTTATTCTAGAAACAATGACGACAGACACATTACCAGGTACTATACTGGAAACAATAAGCTCCAGACCATCGTCTGGAAAGCCAAAACAAGAACACAGCAGTTTCCTGTTTAATTTTTTTCAATAATTAGCATCACTTTACAAAACCCAAAAAATAGTGCTAGTTTAAAAATGATAACATCAACAACCAAAAGATTTTTAGTTTTGGTAAAGAGATGTCTGAGTCACACCTGCAGGAGTAAGTTGTAATATGCATAAAAGGAAGTGATTAACTGTAGTTTGATAAAGATTCAACTACAGTTTTATAACTTCAGAACTATCATGAACAGATCAGAATGCCAAATCTATGATCAGTAATCATACTTCGTTATACTGCCTTTGCCTACTTTGTTAAAGAAATGCCAGACCGCATCAGGTAACAATGGGAATATTAATATTGTAAAGGTTAAAGGATCATACTACCTGTAGTTAGCTCAAAGTATTTTGACCAGTTGCTATAAAATCTTGTTTCAAAGTCCCCAGAGGTTAATATGATCACTAGTCTTCATGGTCTTTCTATGAGACTCCAGAAGAATCTTCCTATCTTCTTGCATATCCCCAACTTACTGAGGTACTTGAATGTCCTGTGTATTTACACTCCACAGAGAAATGCTGGCTTTTCTAAATATGGTGGCTCGGAAGACATTTTTTATGACAAATAAAGTCCTTCTTCCCCTCAAAAAACCAAAACAAGCAAACAAATAACAACAACCACAACAACAACAAAGCAAACCAAAACAATCAAAAAAACCCCAAAACATTAATCCCTAGCAGTGATAATACACATGAAATAGATTGATTTTGCCAAGGCTAAATTTGTCTAGTGGAGCCTATACTTGAGATCATTCAAGTACTCTCTTGAGGTTTCTCATTGTATCAGTGTTTGCAGGACAGGGCCTTGAATCTGTTTGTGCCATAAAAAGTTGATATATAAGAAGACATGATTTAATTGAAGCGTCTCTGAGGAGCCTTCAATTCCTGTATCTCTTTATCAGAGTAAAATTTTTATAAACGAAGAATCAAAGAGTACAAGGAGACTTTACTAGAGATCCTGGTATGAAATGCAACTATAGTCTGTAATAAATGTGACTGTAGGCTATAATAAAAACTTTCACATTTTTGTATGGAAATCTTTTTGAGGGAAACGGTTTTACTCATTAAAAATATTTTTTATTTTATATTTCATATTGGATTGTAGAAATCCTTTCACACCAATAATTTGATGCATACAAGCATTAAGCTTATGCAAAGTCTTCAGCTTCAGAAGACTCTGACCTTACAGAGGATCAACTTTTCCAGAGTGATATCACCAAGCAAATTAATAATCTTGCATAAATAATGTAGTGCATAAGAATGCAGACCATGGAGATCCATCTAAGGTCGTTAGTCTTTTCTTTATGTTCTCATCTGTCCTTCAACAAATGTGCAGCTGACTTATTCATCTCAATATTTTAGCATAATGGGGGTTGAACCCAAAGCTTCCATATAGCAAAGACTGATGCTCACATTCTTCCCACCTAACTTGAGGTACTAAACCGAGTAGTATCCACATTAATGATGGCAAAGCTATTTAAAAGCAGGCCAATTCATGATTTCATACAATAGACCCTTTTTTCTTTTTTTTTAAGAAGTGAGGATTTTGGAAATTCTAAGTGTCTGAGGCTGGTTTTGTGGGGATTAGTGGCACTGGCTATTCTTTTAATTCTGCAAGGTTTGGTCTTTTTGCTTTGTAATGATTTATCAGAAATACCATTTTATAGAGACAAGGAATCATTTCCCATGCTCGTTCAGGGACACTTTTATGCATGCCCTGTTGTCCCTTCCTGCCCCAAGCACCATGTTGGCCTAAATCCTATCGTTTAGCTTCCTGTAGTGGGAAGTCCTGGTAGCCTAGGTACCTGGGGCTTTCACTGACAGGGAGTCAGTGGCTGAGAGTGTGAGAAATTCACCCCATTAGGCTAGAGAAAGTAACAACAAATAGGTCACTTTTTTAAGCTCAGTGTCTAGACCTATCTTGCAAATTTATCCATGATTACATGTGAATAAAGTCCACCTTATCCTTAGACTTTAGCCTTATTACACTGACTCTCTTCCTCATCTCTACATCCATTAAATTACTGTTCTTCTCCTCCTCAGTTCCCCCAAAGATACTATTCATTAAAATGTAGAGAATAAAATCTATATATGCATTTTTGCTTATTAGCTGTGCTCGGTACCTCATCATTTGCCAAATTCATATTTCTTGAATAAGGAGGGCAGAAACAATGTGAAATCAATCTTTTTTGCTTGGCCAGATAAACATAAGGCACAATGAGAGAAAGAAAGGCATAGAAAGAATAAGATAAGGAGAAAGAAAATAAAGCAGGAAAACAGCAACACCATCCCAGTGGTGATGGATAACCGAAGTGAACGTGTCAGGATGGTATTATGTAAATTACCAAAGCAGCTGAGCAGTGCACTGATGATTACAGAGGATGTGAACAATGTTATGGTCCCCAGGTGCCACCATGCCTTGTTATTTTTTCTTCCCTCCAACTACCCTTGGGGTAGATTCTTCCTGACCTGAGTCCTTGAAAAAAATCATACAAGAAATACATTCCTGAAAAAAAAAATGTCAGAGGACATCTATGACATTTCTCTAAAGCAATAACTGCAGCCTGTGTGTTGCCAGTTTAACATTATAAAAAGTGCTTTTTAGCTACATCTCTGAAAGATTTGACTTATCAAACACCTTGATTACAGAATGGGTTCAAGGTCAACCTGTTTTTAAACAGAAAACAGAAAATGGAGGGTGAGGGTAGAATTTGACATGTATTAACTATATTTTACAGTTACTCTGTATTAAATAGAACAAACTTCTCTCCATCTCATTAGACATTCTGTGTATCTGTTTGAATTTGTATGTTAGTGCCTATGTTCACTAGTGTCTATGAATTTGGTTTCTGATTTTGGAGAGGATTGTTTTAAATAACTGTTGAGGAAGACTGCATAATGATAATTTTCTAATTAGCCTTCATTTGAAATTAGATTTTATTTGATCTGAATGTGGGCCCAAAACCCAAAGTCCCATAGTCCACAAATTGTTTCTTATAACTTATCAAGACAAATATCCAGACCCTCTGCAGGCTTCTGAGGATTGGATCTTAGAAAATAACAAACCTCCATTAACTTTGGTTGTATAGAACAAGTCTTCAACATGTCAAGGATTTTACCAAAATACTTCCTGTCAGGAAAAGTTATAAATTAAATAAAGCTTAAGAAAAATAGATAAATAATTTCAAAAAGATTCTTAGAGTTTTTAAACTAAACTATTTTGACCAGGCTCCTAATTAATTTGCATTCTCTTTTCACAAATGGATCAAATTATTTTATTAGCAAGGTACTTAGAACATGCATTATATTTGGTCTAGGTTGATTTATATTGATTACACAAAGTGGTGATTACAAAAATCAAAGTTTCATGGACTTCAGGAAAGTTTAAACTAGCTCCTCCTGTAACTCCTACCCACATAAGAGTAGGATTCATTGCTTTGCAGGTCAGTCTAGATGACAAATCCTTAAAATCCTTAAAATTTGACAGAGATGTGCAGTCCTGGTTTAGTTTGGCACAGCATCTTAGTTCTTTAGTTTGGCACAGCGTCTACTAAATCAGAACCAATCTCATGTCTGAGTTCACTGGGCTCTGCAATATTGATAATAAGTAAGAATCATTAGCATTTATTCCTTCAGTAGGAATTTCTTGGAGTAAGTAATTTAATGTCTGAACAATAGTGTACTTTCCAGCAGTGCTATAGGCAGCCTCATGGGACTAACAGGAGAAATTGATAACTGACACTTGTACAGGTTTAAATTTGAAATTGTATTCAATTTATATGTCATCATGTAATTGAGAACATGAACATTTAAGGCAAATATAGCAAGAAATGGGCATCCTGCTAAAAATATTTGCAATACAACAACTAATTTAATGGGATTCATGTCTCTGGAGACTATCAGAAAGCCTTTTTGTGGCAGATTCCATTTGCTTTTTTTGTGTGTATGACGAGGAACACTTAGAGGGTGAAGGTATATGTGAGCTGGTGGAAGTCCGGAAACATTCACTTCTGAAGTGAAAATTCCTTTTTATGGGACGGAGGCAGCATGAGCAAATGTAGATTTCCTCTTGGGTTCAGTGCTCCTTGGAGCTCTTTCTCAGGTGGAATTTATCAGCAAGGTCAACATGACTTCTTTAGGAAACTCTTCACTACTTTCATTGGAGTTTCTGTAGTTCATGCTGAACATTTTTTATTTAAATTCATGAAAAAACAAGCTGAACTGGCCACGTAGAAAACTATCATGCCAACCTTATCTCTGGTTTTGTTGTTAATATACAGTGGCTTGGTATCCCAAGACATCTTAAAAACACTAGGACATAGGAATACATTTTTAATGGAAAAAATTGCTTGTGAAACTTCCATCAGTTTAGATTTGGTTGGATTGCCCAGTCTGCTGTCTGGGTAGGCTCCTTCTACATTCCTGAATTCAATGATGAATTGCAATATAATCTATGACATAACTATTGCTTCTTTCTTTGTTCTCTACTATATTTAATTCAGGATTTTTTTTCATAAGACTTTAAAAATAGCTCCTATAGAAAGGGCATGGAAACTCCCTCATGTGACTTTCTCAGTGCTGTATTGTGTAAGATCTCCAAGAGCCCTTAATAACACACGTCCTGCTAATTGTTAATTGGGACATTCAATGAGACTTGAGCACCTACTTCACTTAATTGCTTTTGAGCAGCCAACACAGCTCTGAGAAGTGACAGACATTTGTGACCAGATTTACTCCTATATTGTGGGCTCTATTTGTCAAGAGTAAAAATAAAAATATCACTTACAAAATGCCATTGACCCTCAATTGTTTAGCTTTTTTCAAAACCTAGACTACTTTTTGCCAGAGTTGGTTTCTTTCACTTGGCTTTTATTTACAGAAATAAATATAGAATTTTTATTGATTAATACTCTGTTTCCCTAATTTGAAAGCATATATTTTAAAGTGATTTTTTACTGACAAAAAAATGGTACTTCTGGTAGTGTAATAATTTACATTCGTATTGTACCTTTCATCTCAAGTGATCCCAAAGCACTTTACTGACTTAACAAGCTGAAAAACACTATATTAAATACTACACATAGGGTTCACTTCACCCACCACTAAAACAACCACTTATGTGGTGAAATAAGCCAACAGTTTAAGGGCTCATTTCTGCAAGGTGTTGAGCTCTATTAGCCTGATACAATGCCCACTGAAGTCAATATAAAGACTTCTAAAGATTTCATTGGGCTCTGGATTAGGATTTATTACAACCTTCCATCAAAGCATTTAAGAACATGTCTAACTTAAGCACTTGAGCAGTTTCATTTACATTGATAGTGCTTGAAGTTGCTTAAAGTTGAGTTTGCTAGTTTTTGAAGTAGGGCCAGGTGTCTTAGTGCTGTGCAGTACAGATTGCAGCAAGTGCATTGACATGGCACAGAGAAGAAGAAAAAAAGAACTGAAGAACACCCTAACTCATCAAATCCACTGCTGAAATTAGATAGAATGATTTAAACACCCTTATCAAACACATGGTCATGACAGTTTGAAAGAAGAATTTTATGTCCACGCCTAGAAACCTTTATGTAGTCACTACTTGCCAGTAAGTTTGTTATTACCTCTGGTTTATCACCAGTGCTTTGTTATTTGGAGACTGTAAAATTATAAATTTTTTTTTGTTTGCAAATCATAGATTCTTCTTAATGTAACCCAGATTCATTACTTTGCTTCCTGCACTGGTAGTTGGATTAATAAGCATCTCTTACATTAATTTATTAATTAAAAATTGGTAGGAAAGAATAGGTCTTTGAGTTGGATCAAAATGACTGGAAAGAACTATAGCAAAGCAACTGAAGGAAAAAAAATCATGTCGTCTTTGTTTAGTATTGAGCAGCTCCAAGGATGCTACTTCTCAGTCCGAAAGACAGTAAGGTTTTGTGATACTAGAGAAGATAGTAAGTCCAGGTCAGAGCTGGGACACTAATAACCCTTCTTCATAACCTGACTGCACCCTTCCATGTTAACATACTGTGAACTGAGCACAAGTGACAAAACCAATCCATCATTGCACCGCCAACACAAAGAAGAATAGAGAGGTTAACAGAAATTGATGACATCCCTGCTCGAATTTTACACTGATTCGGCCAGCTTTACGATTGAAACAGACAAAGATTTATAGTCCGAGCTAGGACGCTGGCTCTCCTTGATTGCCTTGATTTTTTTTTTTATGCGCTTCTGCATATTTATTTCCAAGCTCATCACAGGCTTGTATCATTAGAATGCTGATTTGATTTTACATTCCAAGAGGAGTAGGCATTATGCAGTCATTTGCATGATGTGAGAGAAATCACCATAACGGTTTGTGATATCAGCGACCAAAATGATCACTAATGTTCACCTGCATAAGCAGGATTGTGTAATATTTTTTTGAAATTCAGATTTTTTCCTTTTGCTTCTCTCTCTGTGAAAAAAAAAATAAAAAATAAAAAGAGGGAATTATTCCATATCCTGTGGATGAGAAATTGTGTTTTGTCATGCCTCCAAGGGCTACAGTGCTATTGAGCTTTTATGAATTCGTTTGATATCAGGGCTGAGCGTTACGAGTTCCAACACAAATTTTTTTCCCCATGACATTATTACTGAAAGCTTTTATCAGTTCATTGTGACAAAAAATTGATTATTATCCTTGACATTTGATGGATAGCTTTCATAAAAGTACATTTTTGGTTTGTGTTTTTTGGGATATTTTTGGTTTGGTTTTATTTTTGTTGGTGGCAGTGTGTGTGTGTATGTCTGTAAAGTTTTCTTAAGAAGGCTTTATTTTCTTGAGAGGAAAAAAAAAATCAAGCAACAACCACTTACTCCATGGAGTATTCTCGTATCATTGCTATCTGTGAAAAAGTTGGAAGTGACAATCCTACTACCTGACTTCTTCCACTTAAACACTAGGAAAATGTACATTCACACAACTGAGGTAAATTTGGATTAGTAATATGTTCCATAGATACCTGAAAAGGGGATTTTGAAGTGGATCAGGCAGACGCATTGATAGCTACTCTATAGTTTCAGGCCTTTGTCTTTGCCAGATACTAATACTTCTTTGGAGTTGTTATATTTTAAACAAACATTCAGCAGGTGTCTGACAGAAGAACAAAGCTGCCTTTAAATAGTTTAACTCTTGTTTATTGCATTCTAGCAACAAGTAGAAATAGAACTCATCTCATTGTGAACAACACCAGGAGCCGAAGCTAATGGTGATTCAATTACTGTCCCTCGAAAGTGGGAATATTCACCTCTGTGTGTGCATTAGTGTTGATGGGAGCTCTGTGTTTGCCTTGGGAGGAGAATATACTTTAAAAGAATGTGGAAAAACTGTTTTCTTCTGGAGGAGGGGGAAATGGCTGCTTTACCTGTTTGCCATTCTGAATGATGGATTCATAGGAGTGTTCCCAGGGACTCTTGTGGAAACAAAAGGTGGGAGAATAGTGAATTGTAGAGAAATTTGTGAAGACACAAAGTCAGCCAGAGGCCAGAGCAACTAGAAGAAAAGGGACTTTAGAGAAGGTAAGATTAGTTAAGGGAACAGATTTTAACCTTTTGAAGCAAATGCTGTGAAGTGTCAGATCAATTAAGAAAAGAAAAAGAAAAGAATTTTCTCAACTGTGTGTGTGCCAGTTTCGGACATTTGGCAGTTCTTGAGATCAGTCAGCAGTAAAACGAAAAAAAAAGATAATTTAGCCTTGCTGTTAACTACTGCATAGGTGCCAAAGTGATTTCTGGTGATGGACTGGTGCAAGGGCAGTTGCAACATGAATGTGAAAGAGAGGAAGGAGGATATTGCCAAGAAACCTTAGTCCATCATATAATCTGTGGTATGTTCTGTGTGCTTAGAGAAGGGTTTAAACAGCTGCAGTCTTCTTAATTCCCTCCCCTGGACTTTTCACCTCTCTCCACTCCCAAAAATCTCTCCTGGGGTCAGGTTCTGGATTAAATTTACCAAATAGGGACAATATAAATGTCAATAATGCTGTAGGAAAGGAACAATTCTCCAGCGCATAGTCTGCATCTGTACTTAGAAAGAAAGCTGATGTTTACAACAACAATGAAATGACTTGTGTTCCTGTGGTACTGAGAGGAAAGGAACAAAATATCGGTTTTAAGAAAAAAATAAGTTAACTATGATGAAGTACTTCATACATGATAAGTTGCAAAAATGTTCAAAGGAATGTCAGACTGGTGGGTAAATCTTGGAAGAGTGAAGAAACTCTGGGACTCTGGAAAAAAATGGTTGTTGTGCCACTGTTTAAGGCGGATAAACACTTCAGTAAACTATCGTCTGGTTAAATCTATACAGAGCAACTAAGTCAAGATGATGGGAGATTAAATCAATGAAGAATTAAAATAATGGCAATATACATGCTGTCAGTCAACACAGGTTAATGAAAAAAAAATTGCCAAATAAACTTGGTTTTCTTGATTGAGTTTATGATTTCATTGAAAAAGATTTCTGTAAAGCATTTGATTTCATTATGAATTTAAAATGCTACAGGCAGTGAATGCACAAAAACCTTTCCAACTGATAGTTTTTAAAAAGGAATTCTAATGAAAAAATAACCCATCTGTTTTTTCTTATTGGCTTCCTTCTGGCCTGATTCTAGTCATGACCTGAGCAGCAATGTGCAAAATAACATAAAATCAGTCTTGTTAAGATTTACATACACAAAACCACAGTATGGTAAATAATAGAAATATAGATCTGATGAGCAGCCTGGATGTTACGATGAACTGGACTTGCTTGAGTAAGATTTATTTCTACTTTTTCAGCTGTAATATTACATATCTAAGAATCAAGACTGCAAGTCACAATTTCTGAAGGAGAAACTCATTTTGAAAAGAGTATCATAAGAGGTTGGAAATTTCACGGGATTTATATGATGTGGCAAAACACATGATCAGGAAACTAAAAGAGCAAATATCAGTCCTCAGATCTGTGGGCTGAAAGAGCAAGGTATTGATCATTAACCAGTGGAATAACTTATTTAAGTATCTTGTGGCTTCTCCAGCTCTTAGTGTTTAACTCAAAATAAAAATCTTTGAAAAGGTATGTTCTGTTTTACCAGCAGGCTGAATGCAAGAAATGGATAAGAGTCATAACTGTTCCCTCCATTGCTGAGTTTAAATTATCTCTGACTTGTCAACTTCATCAAAAGGAAATTAAAAATATGTAACTGCCTATGAGTTTCATAAACAAAAAATTACAGAAATGGAGATGCCCAAATTAGGCACTGAATGCTTACAAAAGGTTAGAGTACCAAAATACCAATTTCAGGGCCAAAGGCAAAAGTATTCAAGGTCTTCTGAGCATTCTTGTATGAAATGCTGTCACTTACCTGTTGTATTTTAAAGATTTTTTTTTTGTTGTTTTCTTCATTCATCTGGTAGGACATTGGGATTTTCTCTGAAGCTCTCAGAAGAGAGAAAAAAGTATACTGCCTACTACTTTTCCTGTGTTAAGATGATTTTCACACTCTGAAAACAGGAATGTACTACTGTTGAGCGTGAAGCCATAGTTCCATTTGTCCATGCACTTGCCACATGCAAGTTTTTCCAGTCACTGGATTGTATATACCTGGTGAGTTAGCCTTGGCAAACAGGCAGGCTCCCACCCAGCCACCCTCTTCTTAGAAGGACAGGGGGAGAAAATAGAGTAAGAAACTGGGGGTTAAGATAAAGCACTGAGATTTATTAAATTATTGACACTGGCAAAACAGACTCAACTTGGGGAAGTTTCATTCACGTTTTTTTGCCAATCCAAATAGATCTGGGTAGTGAGAAACAGAAAGCAACCATTAAAACACCACCTTTCTTCCCTCACCTCTGCCCACAAAGACCATGCCTGTAACGTCCCTACTGTCAAAGCTTTGCCACAGACACACTATACAATATAGTACAGAAATTACTAGTCTAAGAAATGCTTCTAAATCATGAAAAGACAACATCTAAACTGCATGCTGCTGTTTCTTCTATATTTTCTCTTAATTTGTAGGAATTACCCTGGTTAATCATCTGCAGAAGAGCACCCTTCTAACCGAACCTGATGGGCATGATTGTCCCCCTATTTATATATTAACATTGCAACCCTGATTTAAAAAGCCTGATTTTAGTTTTATAAAATGAAACTTTGATTAGATTGTTCATTTTGTTTATTTTAACCCTCACACGATGCAATGAAAGTACTGGTTTTGTTTAATTTCTACTGCAATGACAACATTTGCAGTGAAACTGATAATAGAAACAAAACTTTGTTCTGCTTCTAGATAACATTTTATTTGAACTTCTAATTAGTTGCCATATATGTTCAAGTGAACATTGTAGATCACAGTATTAAATACATGTCTGGATCTTCCTGTCAGCAATCCATTAGCTGTAAGGGATCTAGTAAGAATTCAATGTACTATCCATATTAGAAATGTGCAGAGGCTGGAATATCTGTGCTATAAAGGCTTTGCAGGAATTTTAGAATTTGTCTGCCAGCAGGAGTGATTTCGCAGAAAAGAAAATGATGGTAGAGCAAAGAGGGGAACTTTGGGTCATTCAGATATCTTGCTTCAGAAAATCATAGGGATTGGTTTTGATTTCAATGTTTGAGTCTTTGTTATATTAGAGCACTTGTCACTCTGTTATGATTATAATTTGACAACTTATTTCAATTCGGAAAGTCAATTTCCATGGAAAAAAAAGTCTGAAATAATGTCAAAACCAACCATTTAAAAACTGTTAGAAATTTTCCTTACATTTACAAGTGAAATCTTAGAAATATCAATCCCTTTTCACAAAACATTTCTGATTTGATAGTAGTATTTTTCAGTGAACTGTAAATCCATCAACATTTTTCTAAATGCCTCTAGTCTTACTCTCACAAATTTCTTTATTCTTCATTATCAGTTGCCAGTTTCATTTTGCACACACGGGGCTAAGCTTAACAAGTAGGTTTTAGAATTAGACCTAAACATAGAAGCAGGCTTTAATTAATTATTTCCAAATTAAAGTGCATTTTTTAGTTGGAAGACAGTTAGACAAGGGTTTTGGGATAAATTAGCTAGTACGATGAATTTAAGAAAGTCATGCATTGACAAAATGACGTTACTTTATACTTAGTTGGATTTGTGTGCAGGTCAAATGTAAGCACAATCTGAAATATTTGTAGCACTTTCTGTGAGAAGAATTATGAATTTATTCGCATGAATAAAAGTAAATCAGGTTTAAACTGTAAAGTTGGAGGCTATCCTGAGAGAGAAAATAATGAACTAAAAATAAGTTGTTCTCCATTGTTGTGAGTGAATTACGCATATTACTCCAAACAGATTTTGTTGAGATGATTTAGCCATAATACACTTGTTTTGTGATTGCACGTCTAAATTTTATGTATCATGTGTACAAAGATGGATAAAAAACTATTACTGAGATATAAATATGCATATGCAAAGCCAAGTACAGTAAGATTGAATCATCTCCATATATTCTATAACAGGAAAATAAAAAGATGACAGGGACCATCAAATTAACTTATTTTACTAGCTTCTCCCTCAAACACATTTTTAGAAGTGCAAAACAATGTAATTTGTTGTGGCATGCTACTCCCTGTGTTGCTATTAAGCTCTCCAGGTGATGCTCTCCTGGGAATCTACTCTGAACAGAGGCCTAATTCAAGACTGGATCACAACATCTGCACCAGATAGAATTTGTCATCTTCTGTCTTCAAGGCCATTGGCTGTTGCTTAGCAACTGGTCAATCTCACAGAGTATTTGCCACGACAAATTAGTAACGTTGTTACCATGACAACCAGCTTTGTTACTTAATTAAATTGATTTGAATCAGAATTGGCTTTCGGGGAAACAAGCATGTTGTGAGAAATAGTAAACATGAGCTTGCAGCTAACCATTCATGCTTTGATACTGTAGTCCCTAAAATCAACACCATCAGGATGAAATCCACAATCAAGTCCTGGAATCACTGTGTACAGATTTGCTCAAGATTTTTATTTCTTTTTCGAGTTTTTTAGAGCACTCTGGATATACTTAGTAATGGTCCAAAAAAACCCAAACCAAATCAAAACCCCAGGGTGTTCCAATTTCCTGATTAATACTTTGATAGTGTGAGTAGAGAATGTACTGCTCTGAAGCAACTGATCATGGAACCATGTTGCAGTGTCACTGGAAAATTCACAGCTTCAGACAGAAAAGGAAGAGAAATCAGATTATGCAGGGTAAAGATCTAGGTATGGAATTTCTTGACATTCTTTTTATTTTTACTCCAGTGGCATTTTGACTGCTGCTTTGGGAGTCTCAGTGCTTACCATAATACATGGCTCTTTCTGGCTTTGGAAGTGAGGGGAATCCCTTCTTCTAATACTTAGGGTCCAGAAATCACAACATTAAAATAAGGCAAGCTAGAAATTCAGCTTTAGCACTACTGGCAAATTTCTTTTAAACGGAAACACTTTTTAATTGTGTTTTCTACTCTTATTCTCTTTGCAGACTGAGAGAGGCACAAGATTAACATATTTATATCTTACATATGTTTAATGAATGATACCTACATGTTAATTATGAGTACAGCAGTTGAAGATTTCAGATATGCAATCTCACAGTTTTTCAATATATCTCTATTTTATCACTGATAATGTATGGATGGCTGCTCTTGCTGTCCTTCCTGATCCTCTTGCAAATTTAACTGCACAATTCAAGTTGTATTTTCCTGATAAAATATTAAATTAATTGCTTGGAATGATTTGAGATTTCTCATTTTGTGTGACTGATTTAAAGCTCCAATGTGCTGCTTTGCATGGATGTTCCAAAGCTTAAGCCTATGCAAACAATAAATGGGAAACATCAACCAAATGGTAACTCACATGGGAAATTGCAGAATGTTGACAAATTCTAAACTGCAAGGTGCTGTGTGGCCTTGCTACGTTGTTTGTGTGCTGTCTGTAATTCATACTGCTATCATTAGAGTATGTAGACAGCCTACTGAATCTCTCTGAAGTAGATTTTTATTTCTTTAGACTTTATTAGCAGAGTCTCACTTTTTTAAATACACTTGTTTTGAAAGTTTGTTCAGAAGCTTCTGGAAAAATAAATCATTTAAAAGAAAGAAGTAACATTTACATATGTACTGCTAGCAAAAACAGCTAAGCATATCTTTTACACTTCTGAATGAATTTATACAAAGCATTTTTATTCTTAAATCATTTTCACAGAACTTAATAATTGTGAAACTTGATTTACAGCAATGCACATAACAGTTCCAAATACTTTTATGTGTTGTCCTGGTAAATATTATGCATTACATGTATTACCCTGATACAGTGATTTCCTCTTCAAAAGTCCTGTAGAAATGTCATATTGTCCATCTCATTGTTATAGCAGAATTAGTAATAGGAACTGACATCTTTATTATACAGAGAGGAAAACTCTAAAGGAAAAATTAAGTCATTGTCAAAAGTTCAGAATTCAGAATCATTGTTCATGTCTGCCACACACATCAGTGTTAGATTTCAAGTTTTGCCAGCTAAAACTGCCATACAAGAAAGTATGTCTAGAAACTGATCTTCAAGTATTTTTTCCATTAAAAACACTTTTATATTTTTTTTCATGGGGCTATAATTGGAGGAAAAAATAAACTATTAAGAGAAAAAGAAATTCTGATGAGTGTTTGTCTTTTGATATATTTCTTTTTTATTTTTCTAAGTTTGTTGAAATAGTACATTTTCAGGTATAAGTTAAACTCTGAAAAATATATATCAATGTTAGTAGTAGAAAAGTTTTAAGAACCAAAGTAGAAAAGAAGTGTGGAGTAAAAGTATGTTCAAGGGACATGTGCGAATATGAAACAGGTTGACATTGTCAGGCTATCCACAATTTGGACAGGAATTGGGAGAAGCTGAAAAGCCATGCATAAGAAGTCAGAAATAGAACAGTTTGGAAAAGAAGAGAAAAGGTATAACCTTTTTCATACATCAGTGAAGTGAGCAGAGGGGCAATACTTCATCTGTTAAATGGCTTGTTACTTTCTCCAGTCACCAAACACAATCAGCATCATCCAATTAAGGTATAGTTTTAAGAAAGGCCATATGAGGAGAACAGACACATCAGCAGTTTTTAGCCATTTAAAAGGAAAAGGTAGAAATACCCTAAATACTTGGATTCCTTCCTAAAAGTATTTGGCCTTCAGAGATCATGAACTAGACCAAATATTAGGAGATTAGTATGGACACAAATTTAGTGGTTGAGGAACCTGTACAGTTATCATTCACCAGTTCATGGGGACTGTGTTTTCAGCTATAGAGTGGAGAATGACACTGGATTTAAACATACAGATTCATTACTGTATCTTCTCCTATAACATAACACAGAGTATTTGCACCACAGCCTTGTTGCTTTCAGAGATGGTGTGGTCCCAGAAAAAGGCCTTCTGTTGGAAAAGCAGCTGTTCAATGACTGAAACATGTCTGAAACAGCATCCTTTACTTCCGTGGCCACTTCACAATGTGAGGGGTTAGGTCAGTCTAAAGGTGACTCAAGCAGATAAACTGTCTGACCACCCAGCCTGATTAATTATGCTACTCGTCCTCAGGCAAAGTGGGCAGATACTTTCTAGAAACTGTCCACTCCTGTTTTAGTAGGTTTGTTAAATAGTCAGTAAAAATGTTTTAACTTGGTTTAGCCATAGTTAATAGATGTCAGTTTTATAAAATTCTACTCTTTGTTGAAATGTTTCAGGGTTAAGTTAAAGCAGGAATTTATAAGTATGGCACACTGTTTCCAGCACCTTGTCATCATTTATTACCCTTCTCAGTTCCTCCAAAGGAATAAAAGGATGAGGACACATTCTTCTCTTCAAGTTTAGTGAGTGTTATTACATTAAAGACGAATGATTCAAGATCCTTCTATAATGATTAACTTCATATTCCAAGCAAGAAACTTTTCTCTTTTGGAAATGTTTTAATGTTTTTTGTAGTTGACTATCCTCTTCTGATTCACTGTACAAAATTATGGGCTATTGGTATTTTCCCTACCCACACTTTAAGATTAAAGGTACAATTGAGCAATTGAAGCCTGTTCCTTCTCTCCTCCATGAACAGTGACAGATCTGAACCACACAAATATGAACAGATGCAGCAAGACTAATTCTGATCTTTTTTTGAAGTTAGGTAGCTCTGGTATAATTTCAGGGAACTAGTGCTACAAAGCATCAAGATTCTTATCATGAACACAAACTGATATTGTACAAACACAGAGTAGAATGTTGTACAGAGTTTCAAGTCAAAGATAAGGATATTGGTTGTATGAGTAAGGGGAAAACAAGAAAACAATGAGACATTACTAGTCAGCGTGCTATGCTTCAGTCATTGCATGTCACAGGATTAATGTTTGAAAAGTAGCAGTCCTAAAGGTTAGTAAATGTCGTTAAAGGTAAATGAGAGATAATAAACAGGTAGGAATAATTTTACAAGTAAGAGCATCATGGTTTAAGTTATGGGCTATAAAAATGCACATTTTAAGAAGTTGTAGAATCCCAGGGGTAGAAATTGAGATAGGATATAATGAAATCTGGCAATAGTTTTAATTGTGGATGGTTAAGAAAGGTTGTGTCTCAGATAAATTATGTAGACGGTGTTTGGATGTAAGAACTAAGGATTTGTCAGAGGTGAGCCAGGTTACAAGACTGAGTGACATGTAAGATGATGATGAATTTGATCAAAAAGAAGAAAGAAAAGAGAGAACTGTTTTCTTTTAGGTCTATGAAGATAAGTAAACCCGACATAATGGTTACATCAGTCTAAATTAATGAGGTAATCAAGACCTGTGATTTAAAGGTAAAGAAAAATATCAAAGACCAAGACAAGTGGTATCACCATAGTAAGCTGAAAGTGGAGTCAAATCCAGCTGGTGGCCAGTCACAAGTGGCATTCCTCAGACCTCAGTATTGGGACCACTTCTGTTTAACATCTTTATCAATGATCTTGATGAGGAGATAGAATTCACTCTCAGCAAATTTGCAGATGACACCAAGTTGGGTGGGAGTGTTGATCTGCTTGAGGGTAGGGAGGCTATACAGAGGAACTTGGACAGACTGGATTGATGGACTGAGGTCAGTTGTATGAAGTTCAACAAGGCCAAGTGCCAGGTCCTGCACTTGGTTCACAACAACCCCAGGCAACGCTACAAGCCTGAGGAAGAGTGGCTGGAAAGCTGCTCAGCAGAAAGGGACCTAGGGGTACTGACTGACAAGAGGCAGTGTGCCCAGGTAGCCAAGAAGGCCACCAGAATAGTCCTTATATTAGAAACAGTGTGGCAAGCAACACCAGTGTAGTGACTGTACCTCTGTACTTGGAATTGGTGAGGCTGCATCTCAAGTACTGGGTTCAGTTTTGGGCACCTCAATAAAAGAAAGACATCAAGGTGCTTTAGTAGGTCCAGAGAAGAGCAACTAAGCTGTTGAAGGGCCTGGAGAACAAGTCTTATGAGGAGCGGCTGAGGGAACTGGGGTTATTTAGTCTGAAGAAAAGGAGGCTGAGGGGAGACCTTACCACTCTCTACAACTACCTGAAAGGATGTTGTAGAGAGGTAGGTGCTGGTCTCTTCTCATAAGTAACTAGTGACAGAACAAGAGGGAATGGCATCAAGCTGCACCAGGGGAGGTTTAAACTGGACATTAGGAAAAACTTTTTCACTGAAAGGATTGTCAGGCATTGGAATAGGCTGGCCAGGGAGGTGGTCGAGTCACCATCCCTGGATATGTTTAAAAGCTGTATAGCTGTGGTGCTTGAGAATGTGGCTTAGAGGTGGACTTGGTAGAGTAGGGTTAATGATTTGACTAAATGATCTTAAAGGTCTTTTCCAACCTAGATAATTCTATATGTCTATGGTTCTATGAGAGTGAAACAACGGACCTGAGTAGAGATGAAAAGGAAGATTAAAGGAAACAGGAAAACAAGTAAGAAAAAGAGTCAAGGAAGTCTGGAGAATAAAAGACTTTGAGTATGGGACTGATTGGGCTAATGAGATGAGCATGATTTTTAATTCTGATTTTTGAATAAGAATCTTTAAAATCTTTGGTGACATTTTTTTTAGCTGAGAGGATGACTTTCCAATGAAGGTAGAAGTAGGAATGAGAATAGAGAAATCCCAGACCCATGCTGTAGTAGTTTCTTTAAAAATCTAAGAAGAAAAAAAAAGAAATTAACACTTAGAACATTACTGGAAAAGCTAAAGGCATCATTAATGGACTTTCTAAGATGAGAAGAACAAAATCATGTTTGTATATGAAGAGAAAAACCATGGAGAGCAGTGACAGAAAGTCATGAAGAAAATGACAAAGAATATCATGAGATCTTCTAGGAAAAAATAATCAGTAAAAACTCACAGGAGAAGGAAGAAAAAGATCAATTTAGGAAAATCATACAGTTACTCCAATATTAAATTGGAACATAATGGAATGATCATTTCCCAATAAGAAAACCGGTATGGGATTTTTAATTGCTTTTCAGACTTCTAGATTATACATGGAAAATGATGGCAGCAGTATAAATATCTGGGTGTCTAGAAGGAGCTTGGTAGAAATTTTTAGTGGCATAAGTCAGATAATAATTGACCAGGTATTTATTAAAACAAGTTTATGAAGAAGCTATAACAGTGTAAGAGAAAGCTCAGCCTAACACAGGTCTAAGTCTTGACTGGAAAATAAGCAAGAACCTGGAAAAGTGACTATCCTTCTTGTAAGACTGCATCAACTAAGGATTTTATTTAATTCTACTGATCCTCCTGCTATTCTCTAACATTAAAAAGAAAAAAAAATGCCAATATCAAAATGACATGTTGCTAGGTTACAAATTCCATTTCCTACTCCCATTTCTTATTTGTAATATAACCTCACAGTGATACACACACACATATAGGTAAATACATGTGCATGTATATGTACACACAACATTATGAAGGTACCTTGCAAGTTCTACAAATAGATAACATATTTACTAAGGAAATAAATAGAACCAGTAAGACCTAACATCCCATTCTTATTATTTGTTGTTTCCTGTACGTTGTGCAATACAAATGTATAGAAGTTTATAATTTCTTAATAAAACTCAAAAATGTATGTCTTTTTCTCATTCTTTACAAAGCTCTTAATAAATATTACATTATATCAAGACAATACATCTGAGGGCATATTTTCTTAATAGAGTAAAACAAAGGACAGAGTTAAGGTTGCATGCATGACACTGAAAGGAAATGGTGTTGAGTGATGACGAATTGTGTTGCAGTTAGGACAGGATGCATGTTTTCATTTATAGAATCACAAGGCTGAAAATGACCTTGAGAGGTCAGCTAGTGCCTCCCTCTGCCCTGAGGCAAAACCAACTATATCTATGTCATTCCTGACAGCTGCTTGTCTAATCTTTTCTTAAAGACCTCTAATGATGGAGATTCCACAGCTCTTAGAAAGTTTTTTTTCCCAGTGATTACCTAGGCTGTATCTTCGAAGACATTTTGTAACATCTGTTCTTTGCCCCAGTTAAGCCTATTGCATCTTAGTCTATTCAGAAAGGGATCTATTAATTTTCATGTTTTTAGAACTTTTTTTTCTGCAGGAATATTTTTTTCAGAATAAATTTGATATGGGTATTAATTTTATGTCACGGCAGAACAGAAAATATCCATTATAACATTTTTTCTCTTTACAGTTATTTTAAGAAATTCTTCAGAGGTGGGAGCCTAAATGTGAAGGAAGGAGGGTAGACTGATATATAGTACCTGTTTTTTTTTTCTTTACAGTCATTGAAATAAACTTTGTATAAGTTGTAGGAATGTAGTTAGCATACAATCGTAGAATCATAGAATCATAGAATGTTAGGGGTTGGAAGGGACCTAGGAAGATCATCTAGTCCAACCCCCCTGACAGAGCAGGATCACCTAGGTAAGTCACACAGGAATGTGTCCAGGCGGGTTTTGAACAGGGAGATAATGAAAAGATTACATTTTTACATGGAATGTAACATTTCAAAGTATCAGGGAGAGAATTTTGTTTTATACTGAGATCTGTATCCATGTCTCCAGCTGATACAGACCACTGCCCACTGGCAAACACAGAAGCAGAGACCAAAGAGCACCCTGAGGAAGTGTTACACTTCACTGTCGCGGTCAACCAAAAGTCTAGTAGTGGAGACCTCATGCTTGACTTCTTAGGTTCCTGTGGCTGCAATTAACACCACAGAGCCTTTCAGGTAGCACACCACTTCTGAGCTTGGGATACACTGATTTATAAAACACAATGACTTTGTAAATCACTACTCTAAATATGGAGGCACTGAAACAGCCAAGAATTATTTTATTTTCCTTTGTTCAGTTGGTTTTTATTTGTTTGTGGTTTGGTTTTTTTTCAGAGTCCAGCTTGGATCTGTCTTCACCTGACTCTTGACAATTCAGTGATGGTAAGAACAGTTTTGTCAAGGAGCTTCAGAAGTCACATCATTAACAAGAAATTACACATGTGACTGAACTAGTAACAGTAACTACAGAAACCACTAAATTAAAAAGTGAAAATATTTCTTGCAAACCCTTACCTCTCCCATTAAAATAAGAAAAATAAAATAATTTTCCAAAGAAAAACATTTTTGTCCCATCATCTCTAATTAAAATATGGAAGTTCTTATTGTAGCCATTCTCATTTAAATTTTTCTGACCTGACCCTGGGTAGAAATTTTCAATAGATTTCTATAAAATTCCTATGTATTTATTTGTTTTGATCCTTTTTCAGTGCATAAATAAAAAAAAAGTCCATCTATTGCATACATTTATACTTTTGCGTCATTTATCAAGGAGGATGGAAAAGCTGATTTTGGGGTCATTTTCTTCAGCTACGAAATTCTTCTGATCTATATGAAATAATGTAAATACAGTTAATCCCTATAAATATGCTTCATTTAATGAAAATTAAGGTATAGCTTCATTTTGATGATCTCTCATTTACAAAGAATCAGATTTTAGCACTACTCTCTAAGTAGTGGAGGAAGATAAAAGATCAATCTGAGAAAACTGGAGTGTGTCTGGAGACTGGGATAGTTTAGCTGGTGCCACTAACATTCATTCTCCAAACAAGCCAGGGGATTGCTGGGCTTAGATGGAGTACCAAGTGTAGTTTTCTCGCAGCCCAGAGGGACCACAAACTAGCCTGATTTTTTTTCCTCTGCACAATCTATATACCACAATCTAATCTAGTATAGCCAACAAGATTTACTGTCATGTTTAGAATGTGTTTTAAATAGTGATTTAGCATCTCTTAAAATAAATGTCATTTGTAGAAGACAGTTTCTGGTTTAGTTTTGTTTTCCCTATCTGCCACGAGGATCCCATTTTCCTTTTAGTATGCTGACAACACAACTTCGTTAAGGCTGGTTGGTTCCATTTGCATTGGACATATCTTCTGCATATAGATTGATGAGTTTAATCAGCGAATCAGGAGAAAGACTTGGACATCAATCAGTGTCAGTTTTATTTCTTTCTGATTTCTGATTTGCTACTTCTAGCTACCAATGCAATAAAATGATGCCAATTTAAGATAAAATCTTGGAAATAATGCAAAGTTAGTGTGAAATTGTTAACAGGCCTGTCAAGCTTTAAGATTGAGCCATCCACTACACCTATAACAGATGCTCTGTGTTAACCTCTCTCCCCTGCTAAAGGGGAAGAGAGAGGGATTAAAGGAGAGATACTTACGGATTAGAAAAGAAAGCTAGAACAGCTTTAATGAAAATAATAATAATAATACAGTAGAATATATACAAATATATGCACAATCAGTATCAAACTCAGCCTCCCATGCTGGCAATTACATCACCATCACCACTGATGCTGTGGAACAGGCACTGGGGAAGTCCCAGACTGGACTCAGTGGCAGATGGGAACTGGATTCAGGAGCTGGATTCTGGAACTGGATTCAGGAACACATGGATTAGGATTAAAGGCAGAGCAGACCGAGTCCTCTGATTCTGGCCATTGAAGAAGAAAATTGACCCTTGTGATCCCTCAGCTTTATACTGAATATGACACATAATGGGATGGAATCCCTCATTGGTCAGCTAAGGGTCACCTGTCCTGGTTGCTCCTCCCGCCTACATTAGAAAGTGTGGCCTCTTACTTGCTCCATACCCAGTGTGGTACGCAAGATTGAGTAGTGACCTTATTCTGCACAGAAGCAATTATAAGGAAGAGCCTTTCTGCACACCAATCCTTGGTAGTAACTCTAAACATCAACCATTATCACTTCTGTAAGCAGATACTGTCTGAGAAATTATGTTAACTTCAAAAAGTGCAGTTAGTTAGAAGAGACTGAGCTGAAAAGTAAAATCACTGAACAGAATTAGTGCTGTTCCAAGTTAGAATCAGGACAAGACCCAGGAATTCTACTGCATTTTGATCACTGATATGTTGAAAAAGAGTGACTACGTTTAATAGCCAGGACTAATGATGAATCCATTGTTCTCAGTTCAGTAAAGAAAACATTTAGTATTGTACCAATTAAACTGTATCATAACATCTTTTGTCTTATTAGTAAAAAACTATATTACTATGCTTTTCCATAGACTCCTGATGAAGAGAAAGTACAGTTTCTGCCACAAAAAAACCAGTCTAACCCATCTTTAGTAGTAATATATTCAGTAGTGTTTCGTATTGTCAATGTACCTGGAACATCTTAAAGTATTGTCTCATATATCTATTTTCATAGGAAACTAAGGGAGTAGGAAATTTTTTTTCTTCATTTTATGGTCACAGTGGTCAAGTAAGTCACAGTGAGACTGAAGTCTAGGGTCCCAATATCTGCATTCTGATATCATGCTTTTGGAAGGTAATTCTCATCACAATGAACAGGAGTAACATTCCCAAATTCTTCCAAGAATCTGGATCTAACTGATCTAATGATTCTGTGATTTGCTCAAGATCCTGTGAAGACATTGAATCAAACTGGACTCCCAGGCTAATTCCAAGCATTGCACTGTTCTTCCTCTGAGGGAAAATACCATCTAATTTATAGACCTTTGCCAATAGCAGATTATTTTCCTGACTGTGAAGGGAACGGAAATAGTATTTCCTTATTGCTAGACCACCTTTACTGTCACACTCCGGTTTAAGGATAAGTATATAGAGTACTCCTCCCATACCTACAGCATAGAGATGGAGGGATAAGGGAACTGGGAGAAAGATCACTTCTCCTCATGCCCTAGCATGGCCATTACATCCACAACATGGGACTAATTAAGGAATTAGATTAGAATCCTTTTTTACAGGGCTGCAGACTAGAAAACAGTGTAGTTAGACCAATTATACCTATACTTCACAGTAAGGTAACAAAAATCAGCTTGAAAGACAGCCACCCAAGAAGATAAAATGTCTCATGTAACTACACCTCTTGAAGTATGTTTCTGCTTTTATAAATGATACTACATTTTAATGGAAATTCTCCTTTAGCTTACATTCTCTAAGTCTGTGGTTTTAGAGAAGTAAGTCTTGAGAGTCGTCCCTCAGCACTGAATGCTTCTGATTTAGTAATTTACAACATTTTCCTTATAAGTGGCAATCACACACATATTTGTAACATTGTTTATTTAATTTTTTAAAAATCTATTGCCAAACAGTGTTTCCAGAAATATCTGAGGAAGTATCCATTTAACTTTAATTTATATGCAGGCAATCCTGAATCACAGAATAGAATCACAGAATCCTATGATCAGATACGCTTAAAATGGAAACCCTTTGCCTGACATTTTAATTCATACTGCAGTCTGCAATGTGGCACAGACTGAACATGTACCATCTTTCTTGCCTCACACTTCGTAGAATAATTTTTCAAAATTTACATTTTCTTTTTGAATTCTGAGTGATACATCCATTGAGAATAGTAAAGGCAATGATTATGAAATCATTACATTCATGAAATGGTAAGATTATCAGCACAAAGCCATGTGTACTACCTTGTAGATTTCTTATATTTACATATATATTTATATATATATACATGCAAACGTGGATAGGTATATATATATATATGTATTCATATATTCATATAAAAATGCACATATGTATATATACATATATGTATATAAGTCTATACAAAACAGTCTTAATACTACATGAATTTCAATACATATGTTTCATAAAGAAAGTGGGAGAAGATCCAATGGCCTTATTTGAGAGTTATATGATCACCCTAGTCTGGGAAAAGAAAAAAAAAAATTATATAAATCAAATAAGCAATAACAGAAGAAGGAAGACAACCCATCTGAAATGACAGAAAGTAAACTAATGTACCCACAAGGATAATGGTAATTGAAGGAATTCCTGCCCACCCAAAGGGCAGGTAGCTATGTTTTAGTATAGCAATGGCTGGTATATACAGAAGGCCTGCAGACAGGATTTAGAGCCTTTCATCCTCCCAGAGGAGACTTGAAAACATGCTGAGATGTAGGTCCATAGGACTAATGCTGTATAGACCAGAAGATTTCCAAGAATATTCCCTATATTCCACATGGATTTATTTACCACCTCGGTAGCCATAGCAGAGCAAAATTGGAAGTCATAAATGCAAGATGATTTGACAGTGATTTTAGAATATATTCCGTGTAGTGATACCACATCACCTAGCAGAGCAAAAGTTCTCTCTCTTCTCAGTTCTACCTCCCAGAACCCATCAAAGTTGCTTGATGGTTTTCAAGCCAATAAATGACATCTCTTACATATTTAGACTGTGCTTTGCTATCTTCTTCTCCTTTTCTCATAGAACAAAGCCAGATAGATGCTTAGGGCTCACTTCTGCAGGCACTGAGCATCGCAAAGACACTTAGTGTCATTTGACATGCCCTAGTATGTTCCTGCCCAGCCTCAGCTGCCACTTCAGAAAGATACAGGTCTCCCATAGGTGCAGCATCGTATTTGACATCTTAATGTGGATGCCTTAGGGTGTGACAAGCAATACTTGATGCCAATGCATAAAAAAACAAATCGAACCCTCTCAGAGACAGGCTGCAATACACAAGTCCTGCCACCCCAGGCAGGTACCTAAGACAACCAAATCCAAAAAGTTGCCCCTAGAGAGGTGAAGCAGGCAGAGCTAGCTCCTGCAGAGGCTATGCTGCTGAGGCTTTTACCACTGCGCATGGGAACGGTGGGTGGGCAATATATGAAGGCAGGCTGCCTTGATTTGCCATTGCCATGTTGATCCCTCAGACTGCTGCTGCAGGCCTCGTGTTGCAGTAGCCTTTTCTGAATGTCTTCGCAGTCAATCCACTGCTCAAGGGAAAGATTTTCCCTTTTCCCTTATAGCCTGCTGTGAAGACACTTATCACCTGGGCTATTCAAACTGGCTCAGGGGTCCTGTTTAAAAACAATCAACTGCATAACATATGGGGCTGGCTGCACTTGTACCAATATCTAACATTAAAAAGGAAAGAGGCAGAGATTTCAGAGGACGCTAAGCTCTTATTTTAGGGCAAGCTCATACTGAACAAGCAGGATCTAAACTGCTTGTACGGCCTTATTTACAATTAGCTGTAACAATTGAGAAGAGACAGTTGTCCTGGAACTGACTATGCAGGAACACCAGATCATGCAAATACAGAAGCTGAAGAAACCTCTTGGGACCCACACACAGTTTTCACACCTCCCCGATTAGTGACTGGAAGCAAGCCCTTTTGCTTGTGATAGATTAATCAAACCTTCTCTCAGACTCTAATTGGATGACAATCAGGTTATCAGGGTATGCTGAATGGGGGAAAAAATTCTCCTTCGCTTATGTTTTGTATGTCTTTCATTTCTGGCCTAGCTGTCTTTTTTTTTTTTTTTTTTTTTTTTTTTACTGTTATTATGTGATTCATTTACTTTGTTACAGTTTCTCCTCCTTTAAATGAACCGCATATTTTCACCCAGCATTACTAACTTCCATCAGTTTTCCACTGAAGACTTCTTATTATAACAGCACAGCTTGCAGAGTGATAGTTAGGAATCAGATTGTGTCAGCACTCCTATTACAACCCTCCATTTTCAGGGAATGATTTTTAGTATGGCCACAGAAATATACTCAGGACTTACCACTGCTACCTAGGTCTTGTTCAAAGAGTGAATTTCCTTTTCCTCTACCCATCTGAAAAAGAAAATATTAGACCATTTTAAATCTCCAGGAATACAAACAAATCAACACAGGGGAGAATGTGACAGATTTATGAGTCCAAGGATATGTCAGTGTTTGTCTGGCCAATCCCTTTTCTGCCCCAGTATTTGCTAATGTTAGAGGATTTATCCTCCCTCATAGTGACCATGCATTTAGCCAAGAAAGCTGCATTATGTTAACTATGAATGAATGTACAAGAGACCTCAGAGATCAATTTACTCCACAGAAGAATTTAAGCCCTTCAGTGTTTATCCAAACTTTCTAGTGTTTTCCATTTAACTTTTCATCTTAGTTCACCAATGTCACCTGAAGATGAAAGGACCATTACATTCCATTTCCCAGACTTTGTTCAATGATTTAAATTTAATGTTGAGTTGGGTTTTTTTTTGGTTGTTTGGTTGGTTTTGGTTTGTTTTTTTCCCCATTGACTGTTGATTTCAATCTGACATGATATTATTACCTGAATTCAAGGAAAACAATTTTTTATTTTCCCTTAATAATTTTTTTATCAACCTTCAAAGGATCCACCTCCCTCATTAACTGATTTTTTACAAATATCAGCACTCCTGATGAAGGTATTTCCAGAAGTACTTTTACTGCTTTTGAATTAGTAGTAACTGCACTGAACAAATTTACTGAATGAATTCTGATTTCACAGTCATGCAAAATCACTTCTACCCGCTTTGACATTCTATTACAGCTGAGCAAGCACTATGAAGAGAAAATGCCTCTAATTGTATAGAAGTTACTTATTTTGTCCTCATTTATCCTAGGAGAACTGAGGCATGTAAACTGTGGTACCCCTAACTATTGAAGTCTGTCTGTACAGAATCTTTCTGTAATACACTATTGTAGGTCACATGCCAAACTAGGAATTTTGTCTGATGAGCTAACATTTCATTCAGTCGCAGCTCCTTGTACGAACTCCTGACTCCCTCACATGTAAAACCTTAATAATATGCTCACACTCTCTCTCTCAACTAGAGGTCTACCTAGGTCATCACCATCATTTAAACCAAATTCTGCTTTCTCTCCAACACCACTTTAAAGGTAAACATCATGTCCTTGTCTTTAAGGTCTCACCTAACCATGCTCCTCAATTTTTGACCAGCTTTTCTGGGTAATTTTTGTACTGATGCTTTAACTAATCAGATTTTTACACAATTAAAAAGGAAAATCATCAAGCACCATTTTCCCGCTTTGAACTCATGTTCAGTTACTTAACTCTTAACTGTTTCTTGCTAGAATTTCCCAGCTAACAGGTAGACTGCAGGGATCAGTTGACCCCTGATTACCTCCCACAATTCCCCCCCTAAACACATGAGTCCTCCCACAAGCTGGCTGTGAAAGAACCCTGGTGTGCCATTACAAATGTTGCACTAGGAAGACCAAATTCCTCACCCTGGTTTTCTGCTTCACTTATACATTTCACCAATTAATTAGTTTTTTTCTTGACTCAATCTGTAACATCAGTTCAACTGTGTGTATTGAATCCATGTAGGAACTCAATCTTTTTTTTGCTATTTGCAAGCATAAGCTAGTAATTGCTTGTGTGGAGATCATCCTACATGAAAATAGATTAATAAACCAATTGTGTTATTAAAACTTAATGAGTACAGTAATTAACCTGACCACTATGGTTATATGTTGCACTCATATAGACCTCTCTAATTGTATAGACTGTTGCTTCTATGAGACAAGGATCTTTCTTTTGCATGTGGTGAGAATATATCCAGGAGGCTGTAAACCATATTTTACAAAACCTTAATTATCATAGCTCATCTCAGTAATAAAAGGGAAATCACCTTAAACTAAGTTCTTATTTTCAACAACCCCAGTAGCTTTTTCTCTGAACGTCTCAGCAAGCCTCTTTTTTTCTTTTTATAACTGATGGAAAGTACGAAACAAAGCTGAGTGACAGAAAGAGAAATGCACTAATGTAAATATGGGCTTCTTCAGGTCCCAAACATCTCCTGCAGAATACAGCATGTTGCTACAGTTTTATTGCAGCATGCATGAGACCAGATTTAAGACGTGATGCTTGAGTTATTACTTGAGAAGTTGAATTATTTAGGGAAATGATGATGGATTTTTGATCATGATAAACACAACTGACCAAAGAAGCACACAGCTGAAATTGTAAAAATCTTGGTTCTTTCGGGACTAGGGACTACTGGAGATAAATGTGACGGTTTCCAGAAAGGAAAAGATGACCACTGAGAAGCTCTTCATTGAGACAATCCACATCAGAGTGGTCAGAAAAAACGTTTACATATGGATGGTTAACAGAAGAATGAATGACCAGTTTCTGGCCTCTGAAATGCCATAGGTCACCTTTCTCTGCTGTTTTATTTGCATAATACCGTCTTTGACTTAGAATTATCTAAAGGCATAATTTGACTTCATACTTCCAGGTATAGCCCGCTGTAGCCTTCAGGATATTTGCCATAGGTTATACTCATATTATATTCCTTTGTTTCTGAAGTTGACCTTTTTAGTGAATTTTTACTCCACCTTCCTTTGCAGCTTTGCACATCTGTAACACCTTTCCTCCAAAGGTCTCAAAGTGTATTATAGCCATCAATAAAATAAAGGTGAGATTTTCAAGGGCATGAAGGGCACTTTCTATGACTCCTCGACCTGGTTTTCAATGAGACCTGAGCATTTATATTTTACTTTTATATCTTTGAATATTTCTTTTTAACACACTTTACAAGAATATGATGAGGTTAAGTGTTGTTATTCCTATTTTACAAAAAGGGAAACTGAGGCACATTTGCAGATAATGGGCTAGATGAGGTTCATAGATGCACTTTTCTGTAAGGGCTCTTAAGGAAGCCGAGTCCTGGGCCACTATCTTAATTTTTAGAATATTCTTCCAGACAGACATTCCCATTTCATTCTGTTACCTCAATTATGTCCATGACCTGAAAAGACAAGACCCTTCTTTAAAACTGTTCCAGCTTCTTCAAGTCCATTCTAGGCTCTTAGATCTATTTTAAAAGTAAACTCTATAGAATGTATACCCTGAGCCTGGAGCAAGGTTTTTTTCAGCTCTTCTGGTCTATTGGGTTCATATGTATTCAGAGCTCCAGGCATTTTATGTAGCCAGTTGATTAAATATATATTTAGAATTTTTTAATATGCATATTAATTACCCCATAGACTAAAATGACTCTTTAGGAGCAATTTCTGCCTATTGTGTAAAAGCATTATAAAAATTCTTATGAAAAATAGTGACTGTACATGCTTAAATGTTTCTCTTCTCCCTATGCTGGCCCCCTACCCTGCTTCCTAACATACCAAAAGCAAGTTGTATCATATCTTGGATTAGTCACTGGATGAATTTCCATTATTATATTACACTGATGTAAAATCTCATCTTTAACTGGAATTTTTTACCCCTAGACCACAAACTGGCAAATCTCTGCAGGTGAAGATTACTACAGGATCAGGTCCCTTACAAAGTAGCAGGTAGGAAATACATCATTATTGTTGTTATTGTTCTAATATTTTTGAAATAAAGAAAATTGGCAGGTGTGGGGGCGATGAGTGCATTTTCCTACAGTGTATTTCAGTTTCGTTATAATTTTTGCTCCCATATTCAGGGGTGGAAGTGAGAGGGCATGGGAAATAACAGAGCTGGACTAGAGATACTGATGAAACCGTAGGTATATCTAGATGAGAATAGCCAGGCAGAGTGAAGGTAGTGGTGTGTGTGCAACCTGGGGAGCTGGTGAAAAGACTAAGATAGACCTAGTTCTGTCTTCTTTCCCCTGCCTTCTCACTGCTTCCCCAGAGCTCTGGATTCCATGGTGTATGTTCCTACATCACCTGCCATGTACATGACTGTATGTTCATCCCTTCCTGTCTTCCTCCAGGAATACTCTTCTACTGCATCCTCCCTGACTATACCTGCCAAATACTGAAATTCTCTTTTCTCACATGCCTGGTAACCCTGTAAATATGTGTTTGAATATGTTTGTTGATGTTTTAGAGATAGTATTTTACAAATTGAGAACCACGAGATGAGAACAGGAGGCTGGTTGCAGAAAGGCAACAAAGAATTGCCTAGATCCCTGCAGGCACACTTCTGTTCTTCTGTAAAATTACTGGAGACTCAACAATGAACATCTCATCTGAGTCTCCCTTTGTCCACTTAAAAGACCACCATATGGCAACCATAACGCAGCACAGATAATTCAGAACTTACCCCATTTCCTGTTAGATTGCAGGAGGAAGATCCCAGCACTTTATACTAGGTTTTTGAATCCAGATCCTAATCTCACTTCTCCAACTAGATTTTTGCATATGAGAGGGAATTGCTTGGGTAAGATGTGAATGACTCTAAACCGCTTAACCGCTATAAAATGAGGTACTGCATAGTTCTTCTTGGAGATCTAGTGAAGCATGCTTGGTTTTGTTCTTAAACCTGGCTCCTGACCTTCAAGAGCTAAGTCCTTCCTGCTGGTTTACACAAGTTTACAGCAATTCCTCAACTGACTGATCTGTTGAAAAAGCTTCAAAATTAATCCCGTGGTATTTTAAAGTTCCCCTGTCTCTTTCCTGAGGGCAATGGGCAGAAGAGTACACCATTCCCTACTGGTGGCTGTAAAAGCTGCACCCCAGCAAGTCAAGTATCAATGAAGATAAATGCTCTGTTAACCTGCTCTGTTGTTATTAAAGGAATGTAACTGAAGTGTGCAGTGGTGGGCCATGAAATCTGAGGAAAGCCAGAAGCCGTTCAAGGTGAGAAATATGTGCTGGGAGGTCACACAGTACCTTTGATGTTTCTGTGAAATTATCACACCATAAACTGACAGACTAAAATACTAGATTTTGAGTTTTTAAGCCAATCATATCACTTTTTATCTTGAAGATCTTTTATTTGCAACTTGGTCACATATCAGAAAGTTTAACGTCCTTTTTGTGGTAAAAACAGGTGCAAGCAAACCCTCTGGGAAAGGGTAAGCTATGAAAGCCATTTGTAATCTTGCACTCTTGCCACTCTATCTCTCTTCAAATGTGGTATTTATGTGTTAAGTAAAAGCATAAATAATACCACTTATACATCTGCCTGAAAAATGCAGAAAAGATAGTAAGCACTGTGCTTTTCACAGGCATGATCATGTTTGAAGCACAAACCGAAGCCCACAGTGGAAGAGGTTGAATCCTCTATAAACAATTGCCAACACAAACTCTCAAGAAAACATGAAATCCAGTTAGCCATTGATAGGAGTACAGAATTAGGCAAGCACCTTACCTTTTATTTGCCTGGATTTCAGTTGCACTTACTGATTGGAAAATACTGAAAATTCTGATTAACACTTCACTTTTTTTTTGACTAAACTGAAGATTGTTAATCATCTCCTCCTATGTCTTTAAAGAACAAGGAGCAAAAAGTATCTTCAGCATGAAAAATTCAGATTTGTGATACTAGTACCATTGTCAATATGACAGTCTGAAGTTACAAACAAAATTAAAAATATCTGTACTCTAAATTCACATACTTCACAGGAGAAATGAATTAGCTCATTATATAGATGAGGTAAAGATACTAGACCTGTTGAAAATAAGGGCTGCTGAGTAGAAATTCCTTTATGGAAACTGAATGTCATTTATAAGTAATGGCCGGTTTCTTTTCCTATAAATACCCAGGAGCGGAAAGACAATCAGCAGGTAGTGAAATGAATATGAGAATGATACCACTGTATGATCATCACTTCAGCCTCTGATCTGCTCCATCACTCTCACTAGCTTTTTCTCCTGCTCCTTGACAAAGTAAAGTTGTAAGGCTTCAATTGCTGCAAGATAGAAATTCTCTGATCATGAAACCAGCCAGAGCTCAGTGGCTTAGAATTCACTTATTCTATGATGAGTCAGTGACTCCACAGACAAGGAACATTTATCTCAAAACAAACTATGTATTCACAATCTGTATCACAATGCTATGATGTGACATCCAGGTAAGAAGAATGATGCTATACATGTTGTCATTTTTTTCTTAGAGATCATATCATTTTAAGGCCCCTTTAGCCTCCAAATTATATGTGAAATGACACAATTTAAGATTTGGAATAAAATCTTGAATTTGGAATTAAATAAAAGATAAATATTTTGTGTTGATTGTTTTGAGTAACTAAAAATGAAAAAAAAATATAAATTTCAGAGAAGAGAAGAGAAGAGAAGAGAAGAGAAGAGAAGAGAAGAGAAGAGAAGAGAAGAGAAGAGAAGAGAAGAGAAGAGACCTTATCAAAGTTAACATAGCCCTGCATTATTTTTTTTTAGCAAGCTGAGGTTTTTCTGAGGAATACTGTGACTCAGAAAACTTCTGATCAGCTGTACTGAAGATGATGAAACTACTCTTTTTTTACATCTGTTTGTAGAAAAGAATAGCCATTCCAAATGTTAACTTTCATTCAAGAGTGGGAAGAAATGATCAATGTGTTGTGACATTTATCAGTCTTTGTGTCAGGTGGGATGGCATATAGGAACCACAGCAAGTAATAGTGGAAATCAGCATCCTCCTTGTTGTGCCTTCTCATAGGAGTTAGAAATTTGTGTTACAGGTGGAAATTCTACAGCACTGCCCAAAACTACTAAACATCTCAGGATCCACAATGAGATACTTTGATTTGGTTTGAGGTTAACTTCATTGTATATTCAGTGTAAGCTTGTGAGCTAGTTAGTTGTGCCCATGTTATTTTAAAACTATTTGAACTGATGTTCTTTAATCAGCTGCTCAATAGCCACTGTGTATTATTCTCTCTTCCTTTCTCCAGTTTAAGTCTTCTCCACTTTCTGTGGGTTGAAAAAAACCTCCATATTATTTAGCAAAATATCTGCTTTTCATAAGTTGCACAAGAAAGGCCACTTCCCATCCTCATATAAATTTTCCTTCACATCTTACAGCTTTAAATGCCTTCTCACTCATACATGATTCAAAGCTGTCCACGGGACAGTCCTGAGTTTTCCCAGTTTCCACTGAGTGATTGTCAGTGTCTTGGGACTGTGTGACAACATGGAGCAGTAGATTGTCCTTTCCCAACAAGTCTGCAGCTCCATCTCAAAAGCAGCACTTCTGTCAGTCACAGCAAGGGTCATTGAAAGTTGAGAAAAAGGCAGCTGGACTGCAGGGAAGTGCGGTGCCAGGATGACAGAACTTGCAAAGTATGCTTGCAAGCCATGCTTGCACAGCTCATGGAAAATGCAGAGAGCCAAATGAGGGCAGCACAACAAAAAATGAGAAGTCATGGAAAGATTTGTTGACTGACCAAGTTAGGCACAGGAAAAGAAATAACCAGCCAGAAAAAGAAATAACCAGTATGCAGGAAGGTGGAAGAGATGAGGTGAAGGAGGAAAGGGAGATCGCAGCCCTCAGATATTTTAGGCCATTTAAAGACACTGACTGGAAGATGGCCAAAATGTTTGTTGGCTTGGATTTTTAGGCTGAACAAAAGCTTAGGTTACCTTTGTTGCCTTATAAGTTCATAACACATGCATTATAGAAGAGTTCTCCTTTAAGGCAAATAAAGTTGGCTAGGCAAGTATGAAATAAGACGCTCAAAAGTACTAGGTATTTTTGAAAACTGTGGTCAGTCAAGTCATTGCTGTGTTCTACCAGGCTTGGCACAGAGCCAAGGTAGGCAGCTATTGTCATTATGTGTGGAGCATGCACAGTCTTGTCAGTCTGACTCAGAACAGGATGAGCGTTGTCATGAGTGAGGAATGTTGGATCTTCTTCTTCTATACACAAGTCCCAGTGTGAAATGAGTAATATCACTTCTTCACTTTGAGAAAGCAGCTTTAGGCCTCGAGAATGGCCCAGCTACAATGGCCACAAGAACATCTATACAAAGCTTTCTATCAAAAATAATAAATTGGAGAAGGTAAAATTAGCCTTCACTATTTCCTTCCAATAGATTAAAAGAAATTTAATTTTCTCTTCCAATCCATGGTTGGAAATAAAGACTTTAATGGTAGACAGTGTTGTATTGTCCACCTGGTGTGAGCTCAGGCACAGGGATGGAAAGTGTGAGGCCTTCTTATTTTGTGTTTTCTTTTACATCTTGAGATTAGGATCTTAGGGGCTGCAGTCATAGATCCTGGGAAATAAAGCTAGTGATGAAGAAACCTGAAAGCCCATCTGTTACATACAGATGTCACATATTGTACAGAGATGAGAAGCTTTGCAGGGTGTACATTTTTCCTTTAAACTAGCAGGAAGAGTTTCTTCTAATTGAGAACAGATGGGAAAAAGAAGGGAAAAACACCCAAACAATCCTCCTTACTGTCATTCTTTAAGAAACATGGTTTGTTGTTTGCATGTTATTCATGTACCTGGGTCTTTGCTTGACAGTGTGTTGTCCACTGTTTAATGACATGAGTTTTTTACACAAACTCCCTATTTAAAAATGCGTGAGAAACTACAAATAAACCATGTAAGGTGTGTAAGTGTGGTTGCACAGGAAGTGAGCTCTAGTGCAAAGTAGGAAGTGACTGATCCACCCAAAGCAGGCAAACCTTACAAATTATTCATGTATTTACTTTAGGCAAAACTGTATGGACTAACTTTAGCCTCTCAGCAGTAGCCTTACCTTGGTGCAGTGCTCGGTGAGAATGCAATCAAGTTTAGAAGAGAATATCTTTTTTTCCTGGTGGACTTCTGTCCCCATTGGAAAACCACAAAAGCCACTACCACATTTAATAGTACTGTGCAAATAAATGTCATTGCACCTGTGTCTAGTTTCTTAGAGGTTATTGTAGAGGCAGAAGAGCAACTCCTGACTGTAAACTCACACATCCCTATCATCCCTTCTATTAAAACATTTGGGTTTCAGCAAAACTACTCCAATATTTTTGTGCTACATTAGGCCCAAGAGCTATCATTTTAGAGTGCTAGAGTACATACCTGTGTTAAGAAGAAAATGTATCAAACATAAAGGCTTGTTTAATAGATGAATTAGATGGGTGAGGGAGTAAGCATGAAGTAATTCAGTAACATGTAAACCTAAGACAATTCTTTCTCCCTGCCTTTCTCTTTCGCTTTCTCTTTTTCTTTTCTTTTTTTTTTCTTTTCTTTGAACACAATTTTCTCCCCTTTTCAATGTTACATAACCAGTGTATGCTCTCCAAGTAAAATCAACATGTGAAAACAGAACAGTTAAATAGCTTTCCCTTTCCAACCTATCAGCTGGGTGTCCACACTAAGGTACACACACAAAAAAAGTATTATAGGTTCATGACTATATTGTGCAGCTAGCTGATAGAAGGTGGGACATGACAATAAGCTATTGTTATCTCCTCTGTCATCAGTGCCACCTTCTGTAGCTGCAGTGGGAGCCAACGCACATATGAGTCCTCATGTTTTAAGACATCCTGTAATGCACTGGTAACTGTAGAAAGCACTCCATCGCAAGGAGCTGTGCTAGACTTGCTGCTGGAAGTTTCCCTTTGCATCACTTATATCAGCTGAAAATAATCATATTTGATCCAAACAGGAAATGGTTTGCTCACACCACCACAGCCAGCATGCAGGGCAGGGCGTATCTGTTAGAACGGAGCTCAACAACAAGGTTCAAAATACAGATAGAGGAAAAGATATGGTGCACCACCTCAGGTGCAAATACATGTGTCAAAAGAAAGGAAATTATGAGACTGGCTAATCAGAAAGTCTTGCCACTTGTGCGAATATGGCTATACTCTCTCTATGTTCTTTTTGTTCATCTGTTTTAAACTCAGTTTGACGTTTTCTATTCTGTGTCCTCTGTTTCTGTAGTGGCCATTCCACAGTATAGATTTGGAGGCAAATACTGTAGGGTAAGATCAGTAAGTGACCATTTGCAAGACAATCAAGACCTAATTACTATCAAATGACCCTTAAACAGTGTATCTGTGAGTGGAGATGGATCCATACATTTCCAGTGCTTATCTGAGTTTCCCAAATACCCTTCAGGAGCTGCCAACTCTGGCCATTTTTCAGGATGCCTACCGCAAACTCTACTGTACCTTATCCAGACATGTTCCTATCCTGACACAGGCTAACTGGGAAGATGAGAGTTCTCACTCTCAGTCCAGTCGTGTTTCATTGTGATTGGGTGCTCTATTGTTCTGGGACTGTATTCATAGAACAATTTAAACATCCTAGTAATGAGCAGAATAAAGAAACACATTTTTTTTAGAAATTGAGACACTTAAGTAGCTGTGTAGGTACATGCCTATTGAAAGTGCCAGTGTGAGCTTTAGGATCTTTAGCTACTTTTCTACTTTGTAAATCCTACTGAACACCTTCTGTGTCTTCTAACACCAAAGAACCTTTAAAAATTTCTCACCAATCTCATTCAGAATTAGGAGATCATAACCCCCTGAATGTACACACTCACAAGCTCTTAGGTACTCATGGAATTGTTCTCCCTCTCAAAAAAATGGGTGTTCTGATAATCTAAAGGGCAAATATCTCTGCTTTCCACTAGACACTACCGATGTAGTGAAGGTCCCTGAGTCAGAAACTGTTCTTCCTATTAATAAAGAACTGACTCAAAGCTTCTCTATGTCATGCTGTCTGACCATATTTATTGTCACTTATATTCCTTGAAGAAAGTGAAGTTCAACTGCACACTTATTGTGGAGAGCAGAACTGCAATAATTCACTGCATCATCAAAACACTTCAGCAAGCTTTGAAGATAAACAAGGCTATAGATCTCTGTTTTCACACACTATATTAGGAATCCTCATTTTTGTCATCTTCATTAATTTCCTGTTAAACATGTTAAAGCATTTTCTAATTCTATAGTAAATGCCAGTGTACATATTTCATTGGGTTCTAAACTGTTTTGTCAATTTATATTGCAGCTTTTGAGTCTTCTTTATCTCAGGAAAGACTGGTAACAGTGGTCTGGAGTTAAATTTTAATAGCAAATGGATCTGTATTTCCCCTTCCAGACCTAGCATTTATATTCACACAGGATTAGAAGGAAAACCATCCTTACAAGGCAATTCTGGCATTGGCTATTTCATGTCTTCTTTTCTCCCTGTAAGATTTTGCTTTGTCAAAGATTTTTTAAAAATGGTCCTTCTCTAACAAGGATGAATGTGCAGGTTTTAGAGTCTGTGAAAAAGAGGATAAAGTAAAAAAAAAATAATTAGAGGGTATTGAATAAAACTCAAATTATGTAAAAAAACCCAAACAATTGCCTGATTCAGTTTTTCCATTCATATGAAATAATTTTTATTTCCATTTTACAGTCTGTCTTGAAATTCTTTGGTCTTTGGAGGCAATATATTTGAAAGTTTTTCTTTTCTATGCTTCAAGGGAATTCTATGTCTTGGAATTTTCATTCATTCTGGAAATTTTAATCCTCCTCTAATAATTCACCCTCTTCTGTATTTCACATAATTCACCCCCTGAAGCCCTTGAGTCCCTGTGTGAGGAATGGTGAAAGTGGACTGAACTGCAAAATACAGTTTGTATTTACAGTAGTAACTTCTCAGTAGTTCTTTTTTATTTTTTTTATTAATTTATTTATTTATTTTATAGGCTTCCTTGTTTAATAGTTTGATCTAATTTAATTGCTGATTTGTTTAATTCTCAGTTGTATAGTTTTTGGTTCTAATGAGGAATTTAATGCTAGCTTTCTTGTGTTAAATGATGAAATCTGGATAACTGGAAGGCAATGTTGATCTAAGTACATTTATTAAATGTTAGTGAGACCTAATTATGACTATTATATCCGAATTCTTTGGCAATGTGAAAAAAAGTTTTTCCTTAATTCTTTTTTTAAAGGTAGAAACAATTTTCCTTGTTTGCTGTTTTTTGTTTTAATGTAAGGATCTCTTTTGAATATCATAGAAGTTTCAAGCTTAAATGATCTTTGTATTTCAATAGAATTTTAAATACACAAATGCAGTAACAGTTTCAAGGGTGGCTGAAAATAGCAAATACTTTTTGTAATTTTTCAAAAACTTTTCAAAAACTCATACTTTTCCTCTACATTGACATTCCAATTACACTTTAAGAACATTTTCAAATTTCAGAAAACTTCAATCAGTTGACATTAAAAAATGTGAGTTACATTTTGTTAGTTTCTGATTCTATACCACTATATTGTACATATAAATATGTAAAAGTTATACATATTTTAAATAGAATTTAAAGTAATTATCTTTTTAATCCAATATTTTGAAATTTCTTGCTATTCTGTTGAGTAACAGTACATATCTCAGAAGGCATGATTTTTTGAGGTGCATCCAGAACCATAAGGTCCCTATTTGAGAAATCTAAAACTATAAAACATTTGGGCAAATTTTAGCTGAGCCACTAACCTCTTTCAAGTCAAAAAAGAAACATCCTGTAGTTATATCACTTGTTATCTTTTTTCCGAACTCGGTGAATAACATTTTACACATTTTGCTGCAGACTATTCACCCAGTAAATATCTTTGTCAGAATATCCTCTTGTCTGTATACACAAAGATTTTCTCAGAGCTGATTATTGTTTAAATGTGGAACACCAAATGCAATGCAATTTAGAGCCCAGAAAGACATTGAATAGAATAAGACTAAGCATTTTGTAATGCAATAAGCAGAGGCACCAAAACAATTTATTAGCAGTGTAAGCTTTAGACACAGGCAAAACAGTTGCTTTTTCACTTCCCACACAGAAAGAACCGGAGGTTGGCTCTGCTGGAGCAGTGCTGCTCAGAGGCTGCCAGAGGATGGAGACCAGGGGGCCAGCAGAGTGGAGTTTCATGTTGGAAGAGGTGCAAATACATGAATTGTAAGGGGGAGAAGGATGTTGGAGAGGATGATTGCAGAGCAGCAAAGTATGTAGCTGTGAGGGGTGAAGAAGGAAAAGAAAAAGAAAGGAAGCAGGATACCATGCTCTGAAAGATGGGAAGGCTGCTAGAAGAGGTGGACCTGAAAGAGGTGAAGAGAGAGGAGGAGATAGACCCTTGCTAGCATAGACACCTCCAAAGCTTGAATAGCTCTCTATATTCCTTTTCCATATTTTAAATATTGTTAAAACTTTACTCAGGTATCACAACAGAATTAATTTTTGCAGACTAAACAGGAAGGAAACGTGTTTTTTGTCTCAGCCTTTGATATGATAGAGACCCCAGTTTAGCTGCATTGTGAGCAGTCCGGGAATGGCTTGCTGCATTTCAATACCTCACTTCTCAGCCTACTCTTGGAGCACTCACAGAAGCAAAACATTACCTATTGAGCAAGGAAAAAAATCAGGAAGAAAAATCACAGTTAGGTTACTTTGAGAGTGAATCATCTGCAGTCCTCCAGCAGACTTGCGGTCTCATTTTCTAGGTGGGAACAGTTTCACCTAAATTGTCTATATTCCCATATAATTTCCCAAGATGTCACCCATTGATTTTAGAGACATGGGTGTTCATACACCAAGCTGACCAAAAAAGGAATTTTCTCTGACGCAATGAGAGATCTAACACTAGGTTCAGAACCCTATTTTATAACACTGCATTCACTGAGGGACAAAACAGTGAAGTATTGAATAAGACAAACAAGTAAAGAAGTCCACATGGTGAAGGTTAAGTTAAAAAAAAAAGAGGATAGTAATTTGAGATTTCTGGTTTCCATCTGCTCATACTAGAAGGGTGAGGTTAAAAGAATAAGGTAGGGATTATGTGAGATAAACAGCCAAGTGAAGGCTCAGTTTGCCCATATTAAAACATCTGTGATTAAAAAAAAAATAAAGAAAAGAAATTTTTTTTAAAAGGCCTATTTACTAATAAATTGTATTGTAATTACTTTAAGTTCTGTATGGTTATCTTTCTTTGGTTTTATAATCAAAGAGACGTGTCTATTTGTATAAATAACTGGCAAGTAAAATTCTGCTGTGTTTTTGCTTATTGAATCAAATGTAATTTTGTAAAAAATGTATCCGATAGCAATTTATAAAGTGAAGGAATTTTTAAGCTAAAATTAATGTTTTTACCCAGAACCTTCTATTGTTCATCAAACCATCTCACAAATGTGAGAACAGTTTATTGGTCAGGCACCTCAACTATTTTAGTGTTTTCTAGTGGAAAGCGGAGATGTTTGTCCTTTAGATTATCAGAACACAAATTTTTTTGAGAAGGAGAAAAATTTCATGAGTACCTAAGAGCTTGTGAGTGTGTACATTCAGGAGGTTATGATCTCCTAATTCTGAAGGAGCTTAGTGAGAGATTTTTAAAGGTTCTTTGGTGTTAAAAGATCCAGAAGGTGTTCAGTAGGATTTACAAAGTAGAAAAGTAGCTAAAAGATCCTGAAGTCACACTGGCATTTTCAATAGGCATGTACCTACACAGCTACTTAAGTGTCTCAATTTCTCAAAAAATATGCCTTCAGGGGGTTATGATCCCCTAAATTCTGAAATAGAGATATTTTTTATTTTTTTTTAAACAGAGGACATGTGAATTTAAAATCAAAGGGAGCTGGAGATTAGGAATACAGAAATAGCTTAAAAAAAATCAAATATTTACCTTGACTGTTTTTTTAGATTACATCTGAACAATGAAAAAAATGAGCATCCATTCTGATAAAAACTATATGATACTGAAGTTAAAACTGAGACTCCCTCTCATTTGCACAATTGCTCTACCCGAATCTAAGGTAGGATAAGCAGTGAGTTTTCACCAGTTTGACTAACATGACTTTAAACAAAAAAACATGGAAAGGAAACATTTTGACACTCCTTAGCTTGGCTCTGTCAGCTGAAGAAGATCTTCCAGTAAAATGGGATTAGTGAAAAGAAATTAGAAGTATACTTTTCTATTAATACATTGCATTTTGGGTTAGATCGAAATAAACAGCAGACCTAGTTGTACAGGCTTGATGTTCATGATTTTGAAATCAGTCATAGCAATTTTAAAATTCAACATACAGTCTTCTCACTGTATCAAGTATAACCATAAACAAAAAATACAAAAACCATAAACAAAAGAATGGCCAACCTAAATGATATAAAACTTTCCCAGCAGCCTGTGGTCAAGAGGACAATGGACAAAGTAAACTGATAAAAGTAGCTTACTTTCTCTCTCATAGACAGCTGTTATCAGATATGGGTCTGATAATAATTATGGGATTTATCAAAGAGCAGATTGACATTCTAACATTCATTATTTTCATTTCATGTCCGGCTGGAAGCCTCTGGAATACATATTGTTAATCTTTTTTTCCCATTATCTCTCTAAACTCCATCCACAAATTATTCAGGCCCTATGTATGTTTTTGTGGGAAAATCTTAGCTTCATCTGTATGGCAGATGATACAGACAATTCTTTTGTGTGTAATTTTTTGTTGGTTTTTTTTCAACTTGTTTTAATCCAAGCAAATCACAGTATTGTCTACCATCAGCAGTTGGGATAGTAGCTCAGAAAATGGATATATACTGTAACTTTTCTTCACTTTGCAGAAGTTGGGCAATGTTGTAAAGGTCACCTACTCATGATGAAATAAATGTACTTTTTCTCTTCTGCATAACAGTAAGCACTGTGCCTTTTCCTGAAATACTGCAAAACATAACATCACTTTTCTCCTGAGCCTCAGGTGGTTGAAATCAGTTTGGATTGTTTACCACAATAGAGTGTTTTTACAGTTACAGGAACATCTACATTCTCAAGTACATCCCTGGTGCTGGTTGGAAGGCAATCTGGATTGTCTCTTCCCCTGCTATTTTCTTCATTAGTAAGAGGTTTTACAGATAGCTTGATACATGGTCAATAGTAGAAAATATTTATTAATGTAAGCCTCAAGTACCTACTTCAATCTAACAGGTCTTTATTTTCTCAAAAATGACCATTATTTTCTCAATCATGTGTTGATTTTACCTTAATCCTGAATTTAAAATACCACAATACTATTTGCAACAGGGCAGGAATCTTTGCATTTAGGACAAAAGAGTGTTTAACTGTAGATTAAACTTAAAATCCTCCTACCTAAAAGGCTGAGGGTCTTTCTGCTTCTGAAAAATAAATTTTATATCTGATAGTGTAGGCTAGGTTGATTGCTTTAGAATTTAAATTAGGAATTGTTGTGAAGCCTGGGACCTAGTTTTATGAGTGTTCAGTGAGGTTTACAAACCCATTCAGCAAAAGTTGTGGCTGGTGAGTGAAACTGTGCCCCTCAGAGCTTCAACCCACTGCTGAGACATGAAGAGCTCTGTGAGGCACACAGAAGCATTTAGTAGAAAAGTTGCTGGTATTAATTACTACAAGAAAACCAACTTGCATTTTTTAGGTTAGATCGTAAACCCTCCAGCTGCTGAACACATCCATAGGTATCTTTCTACTGCATTTATTTGCCTCCTAAAGTAGCCTAATGCTGAGAAAATGGCAAGAATTAAAATAAACTGAAGCAATTTCTTGCATCTGGATGTCAACTGAGAGTCCAGATAAATAAAGTTGTGAGGATTTTTTTAAAGATTCAGCCTCTGCAGTTGTTTATTCAGCAGCAGTTTAGGCACCAGGCAAACTAATTGTTTCTCTCTAATGCTTTAAATTGAACTACAGACATCACTGACCTCAGGGTAAGGAAGAGACTTTTACCAAACTCAAACTCTAGAAGTGAAAAGAATTCTTTACTGCTGCTGTGAAGGAAGCTTTATGCCGGAGTACCATGCTCAACAGGAGTTTCAACAGCAAAGGAGAAGGAAAAAAACCTAGAACTCCATTGTTTCTAATTAGGGATTAACTCTGGTTTATTAGAAGTAAGTTCAAACTAAAAAGCAAAGGAGGAAAAAAAAAAAAAAAGAAATTTAGAAGAGAAAAAAAGAGAGAAGAAAAGAAAAAAAAGGAAAAGAAAAGGGAAGGGAAGGGAAGGGAAGGGAAGGGAAGGGAAGGGAAGGGAAGGGAAGGGAAGGGAAGGGAAGGGA
>WUAM01000071.1:15924845-15938992 GCA_024336885.1 Actenoides hombroni
TTCCTTCCTTCCTTCCTTCCTTCCTTCCTTCCTTCCTTCCTTCCTTCCTCCCTCCCTCCCTCCCTCCGTCCCTCTCCTCTTTCCCTCTTTCTTTTCCAGTAAGAAAATGTTACATACTGCCTGTGAATATAAAATGTCTAAATATCTCCTGAGCCTGAATATCTCCTCAGCTTTGTCCCTCCTTTACACAGACCAATCCCAAATGTGATCCCAGACTGATCGGAGAGTGAGAAATAGCTTACAAAGCAGAAGCATTAATGGAAAGATACCAGGGAGGATGAGTTAACAAATCAGCCTAATCTGAGAGGCAAAAGTTGCAATGAAAAAGATACTGTGCGTCTCTGAAAAGATGTGTCACACGGCCTCTCGCACTGGGGCAGACAGCCTGCTGCACTCTGACACCACCTCCGGCAGACGCTGACATCCCTAATGTCAAAACTTTTTTAGACTGCATGTGGAAAGCAGTTGATAATTGGAGTTTCTGTGACTGAGGCTAAAAAAAACCCTGCACAAAATGTGAAAAACTGCAAGCAGCATTGTTGTCAAGATTTTTGCTATCACTTTGTTTTTAAGTGATTAATATTAGTGCTGGGATTTGTATGAGACACGTCACCACAGCTCCCAAAAAGCATTTCTTTTCATGGGAGACAAGAAGGAGAGGTGGGGGAGAGAGACTGACTCCCCCAGCTATTAGGATTTCTGTTATTTCCACATTTGGAAAAAAAAATATCCTTTTCAAAATCTGCCATGAAAATCTACTCATGGCTGGAGACACTTTAGTGGCTGGGTGCTGAGGTAGGACACAGGGCTATGGATGTAACCCCAACAGGGCTATGGCCATAACGCAACAGCCCAGGCTGATGTCTCTGCAGCACTTTCATGAGCACCATCATGTTGTGCTTACCACAAAAAGTTGCAATGCCTCTGCATCCAGAATTTAGACATTGGCCCTAGAATTCTATAGTCCAACTGAAAATCTCCAACCTAGTCCTTTTCAAAACGTACGCATACTTTTTTTAAGGTGTGTGTGGATGTTTCTTTCTATTACAGGTTTCATTTAATGAGATAGATGAACACCAGAGGCCTCAATAGAAACAGCCTCCTTAGAGTAGCAAGAAATCTTACACTGAAGCTACATTGTATTTTTTTATCAGACATGGGATTTTAATTTATTTTACTGTTACTTAAGTGTCCAGGGTCCCATTCTCAAGGTATTTACTTATTTATTCTAGTCAAGTATAACTGAATTCTTTGGTGATATCTTTGCCCTGTGCCCCCTCGGTTAAGTCAAGGTGTTTGCTTTCCTTTGTTTGCTTGTGTATCAGTTGAATACTTTTTAATCTCCATCATCCATCATCTTTTTGTCCAAATCTTCCTGAAGTATGACTGTCTTCCTGCTATCTCTGTTAGGAAATAATGGCTAGAAGGCCATGCAGGGTAGTCATGTTGAGAGACTTGGTAAGTGCTGTGCATCAAAATAAATGTAAAGTTTGCTGCAGGAAAATCTGAGAGCAGAACAGAGGCCACTCCTCACCCGGGATTCAAAGGCCTGAGCAGTCCCTGAAGCCTTGATAGGCAGGGACCACACTCACCCTGGCCCCAGCAATCCAACTCCTCAGGCAGAGTGGGAGCTGGGAAGATGGAATGAAGGAGTCATAGGGATTTTGGGGGTGGAAAAGAACTGTGTTGGGATGCCATCTCAGAGCTAAGTGGTACCAAAGCACATGACTAGACCCCCTTTACTTTGAAGTGGCACAACAAGACACAGCCTTGAAAATAAGAAATAGTTTTGAGTAGGTGACAGCCTGAGTTAAGATCCATTTGCTGATTATAATGAGCCTGTGAAGTACACCTAAAAGAGCCTTGAGTGTACTCCTTAGTTATATTGGCTCTCCGAAGTGATTATCTGTTTGTCATCTGTGTCTGTTTTGGAAAATTATATTTTAGTTACTGTGAGTTAGTCAGCAGCTTGCACAATAAACAGCTAGTCACAATGAGAGTGTCTGACTCCTACTGGGTCCAGTTACAGAAATGTTTCCACCAACAGGATTTATAAATGAAGCACACAGAAAACCAGCCTCTTAGACACAGCTGTGGTAAGGCTGTTAGGTGCAGCAGCAGTAGGAGCAATTGTTTTGGAAAGGCTATGCAGAGAGCTGAGCTGAACTGGACTTTTCTCAAGACAGTTTGAATTCTTTAGGTCTAGGGCAAGTGGGATCACTTGTTCAGGAACAGCAGGAAAGATTAGTTTTATACCACACAGCAAAATATCAGGGAGATGGCAAATTGACCCAGTGCTGTTTCCAGGGAAAGCAAGGTCTGTATTACTGCTCCATGTGTTCTCAATGCCTAACACCAGCAGTTCTGATCCATGAAGCAGTGTTTTTGGAACTGCTGTGATACTGATACAAATGAATTGTGATAATCCATTCTGGAAAAAGATACCAATAAAATACCTGCAATATTACAGTTTTCTGCTTATTTGGCCTTGTCACATATTACATTAACTGCTTTGGAAGTGATTCCTCTGCTTCAGGAGCCAGTACCACTAGCTTGAGAAGGAAGCTGGTTTCCGAGGGCTGTGCAGGAAGAGGGGAAGGAAGGCTGTGTATGCATGTGGTTGCATCTTCTGGACAAGGGAGAAGAATACTCCTAAAAATTAATGACCTGAAGTAATTTTCAGGCAGTCATTTTGTTATTTAACATCCCTCAAAAGTGCAAGGTCTTTGTTACAGATTTCATCTGTGCCACATCCTGTTAATAACACCATCTCATTACCACAATGGTAACAGTCACTTGATGCTCATTTGACAGAAATCTTTCAAAACAACAGTATTAGCTATTTCACATTTGGCTCCATATGATACAGGTTAGCAGCTTCTTAACTCTGCTTTCTTAGCATAATTACATAATTGAGGATTAGTCACTCATGCTGACCTTTAAATAGAATCAAACATTCAATTTAGATAGTTGTTTTGTCATTAGCAAACAGTGAGCAGCTGAGAATATATCTGCTGTCATGAACATGTATAAAGTCCAAGAAAAGTGAAACATCTGTAGTAGTTAGGCCTGTCTTTTGAAAGATTTGGATTCTTGTCAGTCATCACAATGGTTAAGGTCCAGTCTCACCCTCCTCACAGAAGTAGCTTTCATCCTTTCATCAGAGGCAGATTCAGCATGTTTACAAAAATAATATCTCTGACATACAGCAGATGAAGGGATAGATTCTGCCCTGGAATACCTCTCATCAGGTCTTGCAGTTACAGTTTGTACATACGGAGGATGGTAAATCTGAGCCCTGCGTATTGAATTTCTTTTATCTCAAAGTTTTCCACGGGCAGAAATCACTCTGACCACCAAGAAAGTTGCCCCACATCTGGGATGAGATTCAGCAGCTGTTTGCATTTTTGTGCTTAGTTACCTGGCTGCACCCTCTTGGAAATCAAAAAGGTTGTCCTGGCGTAACAGAGAGCAGAACGTTGCCTGTAGCTTTTAGCAGCTCCTATCCTCAGCGCACATATCCCACACACAGTGGTTTGAGAAAAACAGGAAGAAGCAAGATAAGCCAAAGCCCTGGTGACTACAAAATATACCTTAGTAAGTCCCTAACTGATACTGCCTCTTATCAGATGAAATACCTTAGTATTAATTCTTTTTAATTAAATTCATATTTAATTCTCCTGTGATCTTTGGTGTGTATTTATAGGCACTCTTCACTGTAGTATGGTGAGCTCTATGTTACAGAGCTGTTCAGAGCACTGAGATGGGCATTGAAATATGTGTTACAAAAACACGAATAAGGGTGTATATTTCTGTTTAAAAATACTTGTAAACGCATTTATTTGTGCGTGTACAAACACATCAGCATCTTTTGCAATACAAGACTAGACACTGAGTAGATTTACTGACTGCTAATTTTACTCTCTCATGACACTTTCTTCCTCTTACAGTGTTTAATGTGCTCTTTTATGGATGAGGTCAAATTGTATAATAGTCTACTGATAAATTGTAAGGTGCCCATGAGGCAGACAATCTTTACTAATAATTATAAACTTTTGACACACAGCAAACATTAATAAAAGATCATGAGGCTAAGGAATGACATGACAGTGCTGAAAGAGACACAGTGAAGACTAAGACACATACACAAGGTTGAATGCTTTTTCAAATTTAATTTCTTTTACAGTGAGGTTTGATGAAACATTGCCTGTTTCCTTTTGTCTTCCAGGCAAAATATAATTTTTTAAACTGTTTCAAAAGAAAAAAAATTATGGGAAGATACAGGAAAATTGCTTGCAGATTTGTCTGATACCTGTCTCAAATTAAAATACATTTAACAGCTTTCTATTAATATGCTATATATTTTTCATGATGAGAAGGAATAATGAATAACTTAAAAAAAAATAAATGTATCTTATCGAAATTAAAACCATGTGTAACAGTGCAGTAAGTGTTTTTGTTTGGTTGCGTAAGCAAGGGAGTTACAAAACTGCCATTTTTTCACTGCTGCCTTAGCAAGGTAGAGTTTGTTGATTAGATGGACTGACAGTCCTGGCAAACTCTCAAAGACCTATCAGTTCTAGGCAAGCATTTGTCATTATATGATCTCTTACTGCACATACAAAACTCCTGTTTCAGACTATTACAATTAATAGAAAAGAAAAAAATATATATTCCTGAGCAACAATATGATAAGTCAGGGAATTACAGTTCTAATAGCCTCAACAATGAGTCAGTGTTTTGTAGAAAGGCTAATCATGGTTAAGGACTATTATTCCGTGGCCAGAAGACCATACTTAACCCCATCATTTGTGGCTGTTTTTAAAAGAGACTCTATGATAGGCCTGGCTAAAGCCTTATCATTGTGGTTTGTGGTCAGATGGGCCAGCTGAAGCACCAAAAAGGATGTATTTACACACTCAAAAGCAATTCTGGTGAGATTTCCTCAAAAACAACTTTAACCAGCTATTAAAAAAGTAAATGATTTCTAAAGTTGAAAACAATATTTGTAAAAATAACACTCTCCTTGGTTGGGGATAGGAACAATCTGGATGAAATATGAAAAACATGAAAATATGATCCAACTCCATTATTCCTTAGCACACTATCAATTCTCTGCAGCAAAGGAGTAAATTAGAAATGTGCAGCCAACCTTCAGCCTGTCTTCTAGTTTGGTTTCGTTTGGTTGGGGTTTTTTTTGACAAAATACTTCTTACTGGAAAACACCAATTTACAAAACTTGGACATTTTCTCAGTAGTTTATCAAGCTCAGTGGATATTTCAACAACAAAAAAAAATGCTTTGCAGGACTGAAAATGAAACTTTAAAACCTGTCTTACAAAAGTGTAGGAATTGGATCTTTCATTCTGAGTACTGGAGACATGGTTTTGAATTCCAGATCAAGGAACACACAACCTCTTCTGTTGAGGACCTCTTGCATCTTCAGTGCACCTCATGTAGGAATTCTTTGCTAATACAGATGGATCCAGAAGGTGAAATCACTATTTCTTAAAAAACCTACAAATGCTTTATATTTTAGTAAGTACAAAACCAAATTAAATTTTCCCAACTTGTGATTCCAGTTTTCTTGTCATCTATAGCACGTACCTCCCAGTAGATATTTATCTTATGTCAAAGTGGTCCTTTTCAGAACGCTGTCTACATCCTAAAGAAGGCCTTGCTTTCTCACTGTGCAGGCAATCAAGTCTGCACCTCAGCACCTGCAATTCAGCTTTCTTCAGGAATCTTTCATTTGTGGTAGCTCTTATCAAGCTGAGAATTTTAATTTAGTTTGAGCTCCTAAATTTGGCTGAATCATATTTAGGTGAATAAACATTGTGATACAAATAAACAAACAAATAAATAAATAAATAAATCCTGTTAGCTGTTTCTTAGTGTTGTTTAATTTATCAGATGAACTTTCGCAGTGTATGAATGTGATGGGACACAGATTTTGGAGAAATCAAGGTAATTTCTACCTATGAGAAAATTATCTCATCCATTTTGGATACCACTGAGGCTCATTCTGTGGAATTTCTGACATAAATCAAGGCTCTCCATAAGTCCATCAAAACAAACTGAAGCAGTAAACACTGAAGCAGATCTTTTTGAACACCTATGCTCAACACTGAGGGCAGTCAAAGTGGTTTCAGACAGCAGTATATTCCCAGAGGCCAGAGTAGTTAAAAGAAACCAAGCCTTACTGCCAGCATGCCCCAGTTGGCTGATTAGCAACCACATAGTCTGCTTTTGTGCTTCTATCGTTTCATCTCACAGCGTGTTTTCTGAGAGTGCTGGTCAGTGTTTACCTGTACACCGTGACACTTGGAAAGCATTTCTTTTGTGGGGAGGTAATTGTCTATAAATCCCAACTAAATAGTAGGCAAAGAGATTTCTGATAGCCTAACAAATTATTTAAGAGATTCCTAGGATCACGTTTAAAAATTCAAAGAGTAGTGTCACTATATGTGTTTCACATTGTCAGACGTGATTTTGTATAATAATGTAACTCTGAGTATCTCTTAGACTTTACCTGACAGAATTCAATATGACTCTGGAAGTATTATGATTATTATTTACAGAACACCATGGGCATGTGTGCTATATTCATATACATCTGTGAACAAGTGCATCGTGCCCATGTTTCATGGAAATTGCTTTCTGTGAAGGAGAGAGAAAGCCTTTTGTTTCAGCCTTGTGTGAGGGCTGGCATGTAGCAGCAGCTCTCTAGAAGCCCCAGAGGAAGGATGGTGGGACGATGAGTCAGAGAATTCCTATCTCCTCTCTGTCTCCTAAGGGAGTCATTTGTTTCAGTTCTTAACTCATTGCAATTAATTTATCTCCTCCACCCACTTCCTGCCAACCTGCCTGCCCAGTGCAGATATCAGAGGACTGAGCCCTCAGTCTGTTCCCACTGCCTGCTGCTCACCTGTGGATGTTCTCATATACATAACTGCATCCTCTATGGGAAATGGCAGCAGAAAATGCTGGAGATGTTACCAATGGAACTGGATGAGAAAATAGGAGATGCTAATGGCAAGAAAGGACATATTTTGCTTTTAAAGAATCAGCACTCCAAATACTCCTGTCAGATCAAGAAAAAGTACTCGCAGAGGGTGTCCTTTCATGGAAGGAAAGAAATGTCTCTAATTAGATGATATAATACCCATTTTACAGAGGCAGTTCTGTTGCTGAACTTTCAAGAAGCCTGAGGTTATATGCAAAAATGCACACGTAACAGCAATTCTCATCTTTTCTTCAGTTGGAAATGTAGATACAATGGATGTAAACTGGAGGTGTGGCCGTTCACATGCCATCTCATTGTTCGTCATAGGTTACATTTTGGAAAGCTGCCCAAGGATGTAAAAAAAAGTCAAAGCTACAAATAATATTAAGTCCAGGAATCCCTTGATCCCAGTCCCCCTAATATTAACTATTACCTAATGTTCTCTCTTGTGTTCATTTGTATGTTGCTTAGGGTTATTCAGAATGGGTGTTCTTCCAGAATACCTTTTGAAATTTTGCATTTTAATAACATAATAGGAGGTCAGTCACATATCAAATTGAGCAAAAGGACCCATCCCCAAACTTTTTAGTTAACTTCAGAATCATGAGAATGTCATATAACAGGGCTAGTTCCTTACTGCTGGGCACAGCTAAGGAGACAAGATACACAGAATAACAACTCTGAGGTTAATATAGGAATGATATCCAAAATCTGAAAATACATAAATGACAGCACAGGAAGAGGATACTGTTAGCAAGGTTAACATTTATTCTCTAAATTAGCACAGTAAAGGCTATGGAAAGGAAAGAGAATCTAGTATTTTAGGAAATTATTTATGAAATGTAGATGGGCCTTCAGTTGGGAATAGGGCTGGGCAAAATGTTAGTGGTTCTTTGTTCTTGCAGCTGGCCTGTCGAATTACACAGAGCCAGCACAGTAAATAATACTACTATTGTCTGACTGTGTCAGAGACAGACAGAAGGTACATTTGGACTTGCTCCAAACACCACAAGGGCCACTCATAGCCACAGTGTCCAATTACTGCTTGCTTGACTATAAAATGCATTTTTTTTTTTTGCTAAGCTAATTTAAGAATGGCAGCTTTTAATGGGGTTTGTATTAAAAGGGGACTGCTGCTCCAGCTTTTGTCTGCAAAAATGTTATACACCATACATGAAGTAACAAACACATACACAGTGAAAATAATCAGAGTATGATAACATTAACACAGCAATAGCAACAGTGATAACAAAGTCAGTGTTTTGCAAAGGAAAAAAAGATCAAACCTTTCTTGGAATAGCCCTGTGCAAAACATGCAATAAAACCAGCTAGACTCTATCTCAAATGATGAAACAAGTACATCCACTTTGTTCCTGCAGATGTGAGCATATTGCATCTCTTCTTCAGTCTTTCAAAGAATCATTTACCATCATTTTCGCAGTCTTTGCATAGACACTTTTCTTCAAATTTCAATTGTACTCATTTTCACTCTCACTGCTAAATGTTTTGGAGAGCAGTAAACTCTATGATCCATTTTGCGAATGGACAAAATTTGTTTGTATTAAAAGTAACTTCTTTAAAAAATGTATTTATAGAAGATTATTCATACATAAGGAAGATCTCATGGGATTAGGGATGCAGAAGCTCTCCTCTCTACAGTAAGTGCATATCACAGCTTTGATTTTCTTTGCTTATCTATTAGCTAGAGATAAATTTAGGTCTCCTGTTTAGAGCAATCTGCCTACAGTGCACAAGAGATCAGTAGTTGTCAATGATCTATGAAGACTTACTGTGTTTCTCTCCTCTGCCATGCTGACAAGGTGTTAATTTCTTTCTTGGAATAGCAAGCAAAAAAACCCCAGCAAACTGATAAATTTAGGCGAAACTCATGCAAGGACCACATCGCTTTTTAAGGCTTCCTGCTACCAGCATTCCATCTTACAAGTCTTGCATAACAACAATCAATAATGAAAAGTGCCTATTCTCAAACTTAAAAGTCTTATTCTGTTCTGTGGTTTTTATACACACACATGCACACACAACAAGTGTTTGCAAAAGTATTTTCACTCACAGTTGTAGAAGGGTTTAAAAATACGTACCACAGGTACAGAAACATTATCAATCAAAATGTTAAGGTCTTCATAAGCTCAATGTAGGTGAGTTCATTCTCCTTCTCTCTTATCTTTGGACGTCTTGCAGAGTGCTGCATTTGGAGAAAGACTGAAAAGCCACACTGGGTAACAAATAGGGATAAAAGGAAGGGTAAATCTGTCTGTTCACATTTGTTATTCTTCAATATGGAGAACACAGCAAGCATTCAGTCAAGGAAAATGAGGATATTATTTTTTTCTTCTTTGAATCCTGAGAATATGCATCTTCTTTGTAATAAAAAGGGAGTATCTCAATACTTAAGTCAAAATAGCAAACTTTTCAAAGGCCAGAAACTTGGAGCTGGTCATGCAACTTCTGAATTGCATGCTGTAGGATTGTTTGATATGGCATAAAACAGAGACAACCTGAAAAATTCCATCTTCAAAATGATGGATATGGACAGTCATTTATCTACAAAGCAACCTTTAATTACTAGCAGCAGGACTTGTGCTTAGCAGAGTAAAAAAATCTTCCCACTATCTAGAGTGAAGATCCCTCCAGCAGTCATGGTTGATTCTCTTATCTTCTAGAGAGACATTAATTCCTCTCCAACACACATAAAACTGTTCACATAGAGGGAACTCTTCACCTACAGAGAAACATTTGCATGCACACTGTTAAAGTCAGGTTAAGGTTGTCACTTACCAAGACACGGGGTGGGGGGAAGAGAGAGAGAGATTCAGTGTTAAAGCACCTGCTTGTTCCTTAATTCATGCTTTTGCAGGAAAACATATTGGCCTGTGTGTTACATAAGCTAACATATAACACCAAGACATTGTGATGCTGTGAGTGAGTACAAAGACTAAGGATAGTATCCTCATAAATGAGGTTAAAGGAATTACTCTCATGAAACTAGCTGAGAATCCAGCCTTCAGAATTACATGAGAAGTTAGTTTGCCTTCATATTTCATGTCTTTATGGGCTTAAGAAATAACAGAGGATATTCTGTGTTAATTTTCTTAATTAAAACTCATGTGAAGTTCATTTCCTTTTTCAGATATAATATTCAACAATTCCTGTCTATGGACAGTCTGGTAATGTAAATGCCACTCAGTATATACCAAACCCATGTTCTGTAATGTCAAGGACTATTGTACCACAGGGGCTCCTTAGTATGCAAATTATTGACAGAGTAGAACATAGCAACTCTTTTGAAATCATTATGTTTTATTGTGTCAGGGTCTCGTCGAGGACTCTAATCTAAGGATTCTTGAGAAGATAAAATCTAATAGTTCCTCTGGAGCTATAAAGGTTTCTGATGTTATAGGCTATTTGGACACTCCTTACTACAGTATGAGGATTATTAATACACTGACTATAATGACTTTGTGACTCCTTTGTGGTCTGTTATGACCATCTCAAATTTCATAAGGCTGGTCATCACCATGGTAGGTGAGTCTGCTCCACAAATATAAACCAAAAATTATATACCTTTTTCTTTCCTCCCGCCTTCCTCTCTGTAAGGATACACCAACTTTTTGCTGGTCTTCAGAGAAGGAAAAAAAAAAGACAGAGTAAAGCATAAAAACTAGTGTTTTGAAACACTTCACAAGAATTTGAGTCAGACAACCTCATTTACAGCATTTAGTTTTGAGACCCCGTGGTGGCCAAACATATTTCATCTGGTAGTGTCAGTGGAAATTTGCCCAGTATAACACTCTTCCCAGGCAAAGTAACCTCACTTTCTAATTCTTTTTATGGAAATTACTTTCAGTATTGTCCAGGTGTCCATTCCTGTACATGTCAACATGAATGTTTTAGTATTATGTGCTAAGTTCCCTCCTGATCAGACACCAAAAAGAGTAATACCTGAAAGAGGAAAACCAAATGCAGCAATATGCATTTCAGATTGATCATCTGCTTCAAAACCAGAAGCTCTGAACTCTGTTCCATCTCATCAGCTCTAGGAGTCCTTGCTGTGTTTCCCCAGTGAATCTGGAATTTGCATAGCTATGGACTCACAACCCTTGGCTTACCCTATCCTAAATCTCTTTGGGACTGATACTCAGCTGAGAGCCAGGATTACTAGGATTTAAATATATATCAAATGCAGAAGTGGGGAGGTGCAGGAATTTCTACAGCAGCTACACAGAGTGAGCCTTCATGATGTGTGACAACAGAGCCTCTGCCATTTCTCAGCTGCAGACATATAGGGCAGGACTTTTTCATTAGTCCATAAGTGGACCCGTATGTCTATAAAGCTCTATTTTTTCTTTTTTTCATTATTGTCACTTACTCAGCATACGCTCTGAATTTATGTACTTTTTTAAAATTTAATTTCTATAAAATATCTTCAGTTTTGTGCTGATTTCTTTACTATTTTACCCAGGACACCACCTGAAAACACACAGAGATTACTAGACATTATTTACATACTACCAGACAAGCCCATTGTTCTTTATGCTGTATGAGCAGACATTCAAAAAGGCAGTCTCAGAAATCAACAACAAAAGGACAAACAGAGGCAGTACTAGCCAGCAAGGCAAGAGATGGACAGAATACATCAGCAGCTTCCTTATCTGCGCATTTTCAGTAAGCATTGAAGAAAATTTCTTTCAAGAAAGAACTTGAAAGAGAACAATATAAACACTTGAAACACATTAACCAGCAGGAACAGTACCAGGAAAGGTTAGTTTCCAAGTTAAAATAGTGACTGATGGAAGTTAGATTCTCAGGCCAGAAATAACATCCCAAAAGAGAAATCCAGGAGGTAAAGGGAACTGGGAGGATCTTTGAAAGTTATGAGAAACACTGAATGCAGAGAAAACTATTAGCAGGATCCAAAGAAAGAAGGGAGATGGTCTGTGCATCAGTATAAAAAATAATCTCTGAGGAGCATTTTAGGCTGATATTATCTTTGCAAGATTTAATCTGTCAAAGCCAGAGAAATGTATGCAGCATTAAAAAAAGAATGCAAAACAATAGGAGCATGAATGAGAGTTTCACAGTGTGAAGGAGAGGTCATAATCTGAGGACATTATGCAACAGGTGTTTGCAAGATTTGAAACAGATAGCTAGAAGAGGTTGTGTTCACTCTTTTCTGTATCAGCCCTTCATGCACTGCAAAGAGATCAGAGAAGGTGCTAAACTGAGCCCTTTTTCAGTGGTCTGCAAAGCCAGCAATTTAAAACTGCTGAATCCCTTTTGTGCGATTCCCTGAGAATCCAAAGGGAGAATTACAACTTCTACTCAGGAACTTCTGTGCACAGTTGCTTTGGAAAGCCAGGAGTGTGTGTGTGTCAATTGTGATTTCAAACTTAAGACACTTTTGAGATGATAGCTGAAATACACCAGCAAATTTCTGTCTCATCGATATATTATATAGGAACTGTCAGTGTTTCCTATAAACAGGTCTCAGCATAGCCCCTAAACCACTTCCATTTATATCATATCCACTTAAATGTGCATAGTGCACATTAAAAAGCATTAGGAAATTAGTGTCTAGTTATATAGCAGGCTAAAACAAAAAGGTATATTTTGAAGAATATGAGTAAAATTCCTTTAACTATTTTTTCAGCACTCAAAGTGGTGTATATTTGGAAAACCAACATGTGTATAATACATGTGGTTTAGTGCCTATGTAATCCTTATTTCATTTGCAAAGGTCAACAGATAGCTTTATGTTTTTAAAAGGATCAATATATACTATATGCATATATGTTTGAGTTCTTTACATGTCCTATATGCTAGCTTTAAAGTTGTATAGATTTTATATAGTGTCAAATACGTGTTGCATCACTGAAGTAAATACTAGTTTTACTCGTCCCTTCTTTGTCAAGAGAAGCAACTGCTCTTTTGAGCAGTTCTCAAAAAGCTCAAATTATACCTGTTTGTTCATATGGTGCAAGAGCCAATTTCAGAACCAGGATGCTTAAAGAAGGTATCCTGCATTTGTGACCACTCCAGATAAGGCTGCATCTACTTTTCTCAAACTACTTCATTTTAGATTGTGTTGACACTTCACTAATTTGTTTTATTCTTCTTGGAATATGCACCTTGTTTTCAAGATTCACAGATTCAATGAGTGATAATCGTGCTTTTTGTTAATTTATTATTAAAAAAATATCCTTTAGCTGAGTGATCAACATATGATTCTTTTCAGCCTCTGCTTAGTTTGATTAAAAGTATGTTTTAATGGCAGATCAAGAACTAAAACTAATCTTGTATCGTCGTATAACTGAGGTGATGCAGAGAAGTGACACTCTCAGCTCTTTGCCACTGAAATAAGAAAAATAGTCTTTTAGTAGCTGTGGTTTGGGTTATTTATATTTTTCCACTCCAATATTTTATCTCTTTGGTTTGACCTGAACACCAGTATAATACATAATCATGGAGCTTGTCACCAATCCAGGTAATAAATAAAGAATGGATGAATCAATCACACCTGAGACAAACCATTCCGATGTCTGACTCCTTTCTTCTATACTCCTCCTCCCCAGTTTACATGTAAGAACATGGAGGATACTTTCTAGGTCTTCAGATCTGGTCCTCTAGAATGATTCTTTCCATCTGTAGTTATAGTTTCTTGTTCCTTCAACAGAAAAAATATATATGAAAATGAGGGATGGTCCAAAGTATATTTCCATCCCAAACAAAGAACAAAAATATTCTAGACACTGAAAGATATTTTCTTTTTCTCTCTCCACCACAGTCTTCAGCATAAGTTCCTGTAAATTCAAGGATTTTGTGATCCTGTCCAGTTAAATCTTAAAAGTGTCCGATGTTGTTGTATCCAGAAGTGTAAAAAGGGACTTTCCATCTCCTTTATAGCCACACTTTAGATACTGAAACATGATAAGGTGTTGTCATGGTTTAGGGTCAGGGCGGCCCCTTAGACCTATAACAGATGCTCTCTGTTAACCCCCCTCTCTCCCCAAAGGGGAAGAGAGAAGGAATAAGGGAGAGAGACTTAACGATTAGAAAAGGAAACTAGAACAGCTTTAATGAAAAGGAAATTAATAATAATAAAAATGGAATATATACAAATATA
>WUAM01000071.1:15939092-15959217 GCA_024336885.1 Actenoides hombroni
GCAGGTGCCGCCTTTACTTTTCTGCACCCCCCAGTGTGGTACACAAGATCCAGCAGTGGCCTTGGTCTGCATACCAATCCTTGGTAGAAACTCTAAACATGAGGTGTTATCACTGCTAGAAGCAGATACTGTCTGTGAGAAACAGGCTGTTACCTTCAGAAAGTGCAGTTAGTTAGAAGAACTGAGCTGAAAAGTAAAAATTACTGAATAGAATTAGTTCTGTTCTCACTCAAACCAGGACAGGTGTCCACTAAGCCTCCTGTTTTTTTCTTAAGGCTGAACAAATGCAATTCTCTGATTGAGATCTGATTCATCATATCTAATATGAATTTCTACAGTGTAATAATTTCTTCCTAAGCTGGCTGTATAGACACATTTTATAGTCATCAGAGAAAAAGTATTTCTAGAGCACAATTATTTACTGTCTTCTAAAGTAACCATCTCAAACAGGTCTGAGAAATGGTGCCCTAAAGATATGCTTTTCTCTCTAATTACGTGTAAGGAACCTTTGTGTACATGTTTTTCTTCCAATGTTTCCAGTGATCTAATCAACAAAACATTTAAAATCAACTTTAAGTGAACCATACCATCTTTTTCCTATTCATCAAAGCACTTGGTCATAAAATCCTTTAGATTGCAAAAGACCCTTAAGATCATCTACCATAACCCTAACACTGCAAAGTCCAACACTAAACCATGTCCCTAAGTGTCATATCTACATGCCTTTTAAATACCTTCAGGGATGATGACTCAACCACTTCTCTGAGCAGCCTGTTCCAATGTTTGATAACCCTTTCAGTGAATAATTTTTTTACTAATACCCAATCTAAACCTCCCCTGGCACACCTTGAGACTGTTTCCTCTTGTTCTATCACTTGTTACCTGGGAAAAAAAGACTGATCCCCACTTCATCACAAACTCCTTTCAAGTAGTTGTAGAGAGCAATAAGGTCTCCTTTCAGCCTCCTTTTCTCCAGACTAAATAACCTCAGGTCCCTCAGCTGCTCCTCTTAAGTCTTGTTCTCTAGAACCTTCACCAGCTTCATTGCTCTTCTTTGGACACACCAGCACCAAAGTCATATAAGTGACATTATGCATGCGCCGAGTTCCTCACTGAATTAGACCTGCAAGCTGTTGGCATAAAAAAAATCTACTGTGATATAACTATTCACTGACTTGGAGTTTTACAAGGTAAATGGTGATGTCGCTGGTGAAAATCAATCCACCGTACTTTTGAAAACTCCAGATAAACTGGAGATGCTCTACCATATAAATGCTCTAATTAGACCCAGCTCAGTCCCCACTAAAAGATTCTCATTAACTTTCACAGGATTTACATCAGGCCCTTCAATACCAAACTGATAAATCGGTTCAAATAATCTTGCAGAAGTTTCATGGCATGGCCTAGTAGGAAAGAGGAAAGGGAGAGGGAGAGGAGAGATGTCATCACTGAACAGAATATGAATACTCTACTACATCACATATTCATACATTGCAGGAAGTGTGTATATTGGGTCTGACTGAGCTGGAGTTAATTTTCCTCATAGCAGCCCTCTCAGTGTTGTGCTTTGCATTGAGAGCTGGAAAGGTGATGAAAACACCCCTGTGTTGTGGCTGCTTTTGGGCACAGCTCAAATGGCACCAAGTCAGTTTTTCAACATTCTCATCGCAGTGGGATGGGGTGGACAAGACCTTGGGAGGTGGCACAACTGGGGCAGCTGACCCAAACTGACCAAAGGGGTTTTCCATACCATATGGTGTCAGCTGAACTATAAAAGCCAGGAAAAGGAGGAAGAGGAGGGGCATCGGCTTGTCCTCTGGAGGAACTGCTACACGTTTGGAGCCCTGCTTCCTGAAAAGGGCCAGACATCACATGCTGATGGGAAACAGAAATTAAATCACTTCCATGCATGGCATTACATTTCTTCTTCATTAAACTGCTTTTGTCTTAATGCATGAGTTTCATCTTAGTTTTCTTCCCCCTGGTCCATCGGGGTGGGGAGTGATAAAGTGAGTTGTTGGGCACCTGGCATTCAGCCAAGGTCAAACCATCACAGTGTGCCATACACAAAAATGATTCATCAAGAAGCCTTTCTTTTCTGGCAATGATACCAAGTGTCCCAGAGCATAAAGAAGACCAAACAGTTAAAAGGAAACTGAAGGAAGAGGTTAACTATATATAGTCACTTATGTTGTACAATCAAACTTTTGAAATGAATACACCAATCTATTAATAGAAAAAAATCAGAATATATTTCTATATAATCAATTTATTTAATTAAATGTGAATATTGAAATTAGAAGAAAATAATAAAGAAAGTAATGAAAGGTACAAGCAAGTGAATGAGAAACATTCAGTCCTACTATATGACAGCATACTGCCTTTGCAGGAACAAAGCCCACCAACAAATACCCTGTAAAGTACCTCTTCAACATTACATAGCTCTCATTAACTTACATTTCTTCAATTCTTTGTTTCAGATAGTAACATAGGTTGCTGAGTCATAGTATGCCTTTTTTCACAAATCTGTGAAGTCTCATAACTGCCAACATCAGCTGCCAATTCCCTTTATTCACATTTAATTCTTCCAATCCATTTATTGCTTAGGACAGATAGTTTTTTTTTCTCTTAAAGATTATTTTCTGCTCTTATAGCATCGCATCTTTAAAACACAGCATATCAGAAACAAACAGAAAAGATATCTCCAACTTGTGATTGAAAATACCCCTGCGTTGAGGGCTTTTCAAGTCAGTGAAAATAATTTCATCAGGTAACTCATGAAAGCAACGAAAATGCTTAAAATTTTCTATCAAATCTACTTTGTTGATGCAAAGTAAGCCCTGTGAGAATGACACAATAACAGAACAAGTATATAGGAGCCGGTTTCAGAGGTGGAAAATGTAAACTTCTGAATCCCTAAATAAAACTTCTAATCTAAAAATATCCCTAAGGCTTCAGTTCTGCATGTATTGTGGACTTTGGTTAATCATGCGACAACATAGTGTACACTCTGTCCCTTCTTTGCTGAGTAAGGGAAGCGATATGCAAAGATTCAATTAAGAGCTTTATGATGTCCTGGAAAAAAAAAATTAAAAAGCTACAGATGTAATAGAGCAAGTTATTCATTCTCTGAAAGTAAAGAAATATTCATTCCTCTGCCAATTTTTGAATGCAATTATTCGTATTATTTTTACTTCAGCAATGCCTTGGGGTCCCAAGTGAGATCAGATCCCCTTTGCAAACACAGTAGGAAAGTTCTAACCTCAAAGATTTTTCAGTCTATATAGTCTATGCAGACAGAGGATGAAGATGCGAACAGAAGCATGGGGTGTGCTCAGAGATATACAATAGGCCACAGCAGCTCTGCCAGCAAATTTAAGGTTTCTGCCCCTGTATTCATAACCTTGACCAGGTTGCCTCAAGAATGATGTTCTCTCACAATGAACTGCAAGAATACATGGCAGAATACTACTGAGATTTAATGTGAGCCATGCCTCTGGTGAGAGCCCATATTCACAGACATGAGCAATGTAACTTTCACATGGTCATACGCATTTTCAACCTAGGGAAAAAAAAGAAAAAAAAAAAAAGTTACAGACTTTATCCATTTAGCATTCAGCCCTTGCAGCTTTTTTATAAACAGCTGCTGAATCTCAAAATGACACTTGGAGCTCAGAGTACCAGGAGCAAGCAGAGATTTGCTTGCAAATAAAGCCAATTGATTCCTAGGGGTTTCTCTTTGAGCACTATGTAAGTCTGTCTTGTCATGTGGCAAAAAAGCTTGTGTATTTACTTACAAATGGTTAACTCCATAAGTCCACACTTGATCAGGTTCCAAGTTCCAGAAGATCACAATTTTTAGTGCCAAAGATGCAAGTCCACATATAAGGACACAAATACTTCAGGGGATATTTTGTTCTTTATAAAGCACATGACAATAAGGATGACAGATTTTTCAAATTTTGTACTAGAATTACTTTATACAATATTAAAGACCAAACTGTTACACTTTCACTCTGGGGCCTACTGCCTTACTGCAGAAATCCTCAAGTTAAATTCAGTAGACTGATTTTTCAATACTACTTTATGTGATGCAAATGTATTACAACTTAGTCCTAAATTTGCAGTTGTACTTTGCAGTTAGTGTTATCTTTTCCATTTTAGGATGACTAGCAAGATGCATTTTTGCAAAATAATTGTGGCACAAGGAGTCTTAAGAGTGAAGTATATAAAGATCTAAAAAAGAACCAAGGTAAGGATCTGCAGACTCAGAAAATACCCAATCAGCTTGATCTCTCTTGTAACAAAATAGTGAGTTGAAGGCTGAAAATGCATATTAAACAGAGTGGCATACCTTGCAAGCAAAGCTTTTTTAATTTGCTTCCTTACATTATTTGATTGAATGAAGTGCCTTTGTTATCCAGAAAAATTTACTAGAGTTCATTAAGAAAGTTCCAAAATAATTCCAAATACTAAAACAGTGAAAGATGCATCTGTGTGCCTGAGCTGTGCACTGTCAGCTCCCACTGGTTCCAGGAGGTGCTTAGAATCAGGAAGGAGATAATCATCATCTTGCAAAAATGGGACCTTTTTCACTCAAATGCTGAGGTTGGCTTTCAAGGAGTCAAACTCTCCACGCAGGTTACTCCCTTAAATCAGCCTACAGCTTCATCTAGAACTGGTTAATCCAATCTAAGCACTGGGGGATAAAGCCTCCCTTTTTCTTATTTCCCCTGTTAAGTACTCCTGTGTACTTTTCCCAGACTAAACAAGCAACTCTGACCTGCAGCCATTTACTCTCACACAAACAATTAACTTAAAGCATGTGTCCTAACATGAATTCTGGTTCCACAACAACCTAGCATTCCTATGGGAAACAGCCCAGATTAATAACAGCCTTCTTTCTGCAATACCTGAAGTGCCCTCTCTTAAAAAAGAAAGATAAGGACAGGGGGTTTTTTTGTTGTTGGGTTTTTTTTTGTTTGGTTGGAGTTTTTTGGTTTTGGTGGTCTTTTGCTTTGGACTAAAGCAATTGATTTTTGGCCTGGAATGGTCCCCCACAAAACACTTCTAGTACTCCTTGTAATGAATACAGTAACACCTGTGTTCCTGTAGCACATCACTATTTTTCCTAAGAAAACATGGCAGTTAAAGCATTAATCTGATTTCCAATATAATAACCCATTTTCACATGCTCTCACTAGTCATTACTTTGTTTTGACTCTGTCCAAAAGAGATGTAAATGTGTTGGGTTCATTTCCCCCAACCTCCTTGAAAGTTCAAGTGAGATCCTTTTGCCATTTCGAATCATATTAAAGTAGAAGGAAATATATCCCACATACATTTGTTCCCATAATTTTGAATACATTTACAGAATTATTTTATTCCTCTAAATAAGTCTGCTGGCCTAATAAGATCTGTGGCCTTTCCCGTAAGGTGAGCAAAAAGCCAATATCTGCGTATATCCGAGGTGCCAATCTTAATGCGACATGTCTTTTTCTGAACACTCCTTGGCTGCACTTGAACTCACAGTTCAATTTGAGGCTTAAAACCTCTGCAGGGGCATTGGTGTCAGAGAAAACATGTGCTCCACTTTCCCACTCTAAGCTATAAACACTTTTTTTTCTTCATTAAAACACATTAAAAGACTACAGATATGAGGGAGTTCTCTGCCTTCAGCTATTTTCAAATCCCTTTGTACAACATCAGCACTTTCTTCTTCTGTGTTTCCTCTGAAAAACAAAATATTCTTTGCACTCACCACAGACAAATTCAGATTTGTACCATTCTATTGCCTCTCTTAATAAAGCCTAGAAATGACCCCAGCATAGGGCAATAAGAATAATTTCCCATTTCCTAGTAGAACATGTTCTTCTTGTTCTTTTTTATTCAGCTACCACCAATGAAACTCTTGCTTTTGTTGAAGTGAGGAGTGCTTAAGAGCTTGGGACATGGTTTTCTGAATGTTAGGCTGGGTAATTCCTTGTCCTGCTCTAAATTCTGCTGTTTTCAAAACCCCACAATCTCCACACAACATGGTCTGCAGTGATACCCCATAAGTTATATGGGGGATAAACTCTTATATAATATACAACTCTTGTTTCTAAGACAGGTGAAAAGAGCTGAAAAACACCTGGAGGTCCCTGCTAGGTGCCATGATGTAAAACCCTGTCATAAAGGGCAATCTTCCCTCTTTAGGTAGCGGGGCAAAAGAGTTAATTGTTGGGGAGAGAATTTGACAAGAACTCACATTGTATGTACCTGGACCTTTGTCCCAAGTCCACAATCTAACAGGGAAGAAAATTTGTTTGTGAACCAAGACCTCATCGTTCAGGGTATGCAACACAGGTGATGGAGACTTCAACCATGTGCATCAAGGTGTTTTAAAATGAGGTGGGTTATGTAAATCAGTCACAAAATAGAAAATTTAAACTCAATATTTAGTTCCTTGTTAAGAATTACTCATGTAAATTCCAGTAAACCTCAGAGGAGCTCAGGGAGGTAAAAGTTTACAATTTGTCCTTTTGTTTTAAAAGCTACTGCTACAAAGTCACAACAAAGGTGTAAAAACTATGACTTCATTGGTGACATTACTTCAGCAGCCTGAACTTCTAGAATATTTTTCCCTCAGTTTCAAAGGTCCCACTATACATGCTTCACAAAATACAGTGCATTTCTACGTGCCAGCTAAATGCTGCTTTGCCAGCCTTTGCTTTTGTGTCTTCTAATCCCTTTAATTTACCTATACAACCTTAAGTTCACATTCCCATATATATATATATAGATCTTCTTTTTTTTTTTTTTAATTCAACATATTAAAATCCTGCTTCAGGCTTCTCCTGTGATCATCCTCTTCCCATTTATCTTTCAGACAGCAATAAAAATATGTAAATATTAAGCCACAAAAACTGTATTACTTTAATGTTAAGGATGTGACTAACACCCGCAAAATGCCAGAGGTTTCAAAGTCAAGGCTTCATGTTGAGCCTGACTCTTTCAACACTCATGTTAAGTAAAATTCAATTAAAAAAGCTCTGATGAGTTGCAGATAAGATTATTTTACTACCACTACTACTTGTAATAGTTGAATTATGGGAGTGCTTGCAACACTAATGATGTCCATGAACCATGGTCCAGAAATACAGTTTTGGCTGAAATGAATACAGCTTAGGTTTGAGGGAAGCTGCAAAAATTTAATAAATAGCCACCAGCTCACCTCTTTCTTCCTGATTTTGTGACTGCTGTGCACAGGATCAGCCCTTTGGCACAGCTGAAAACAGTTTAAGGTTTCACTCATTTACACCACTTGTAAAAGACCCAGGAAAACAGAAGAATCGGTGGTGGGTAGGTGAAAGCTAGCAATAGGTTTTTACACATTGATGCCCTGCATCAGTAGGAGCTATTCACAGGACTTGAGAACAGCAATCATTAAACAGGCAGGATAGACTAATAGGTAAACTTCCCCAACATCTGTACTGAGAGAGCTTTAAGTACAGGTAATGAGAAGAGATTAGAAGAGCCTGGACTACTCTATGAAAAATACTTAGGACTTGCACATCTGAGCATTCGTTTACAACCATGCAAAGTAAGCTCAAATAAAAAGATCACAATGCTAGTAAGTGTGTGATAAAGTACAATACTCTCTACATACCTATCTCAAATACAATATTAACTGATTAAACATCCCACAGAATATTTGCAAGTGTGCATCACTATCTGTAGTTTAAAAACACAGTTTTATGTGTCTTGCCCAGAGCTGCAAAACTAGACTAGTGAAATCAAAAGCTTTGTCCCAGGCAGCACATGGCAGCCTCTTGCTGCTTAGAGTAGATGCAACTGGAAGCAAAATTCTGCCATTCTCCTTTGTGCTTTGAGTCATCTCTAAATCTCTGTGTGGAAAATAATAGGATTGCATAATGAATGATATATATGGAACATTCTAGAAACAAACTAAAGGGGAATCTTGCTAACACTTGAGGCTAGGTTGATAATTAAAGCCTGACTGTTCAAAATGTCTTACTGATCTAGCATCCCTATTGAACTATGTTCAGGTTTAAGTAGGTGAGCAACCTTCTTCTTGATAATTATGAGTTTTAATTTTCCTAAGTGTCTTATAGGTAGATTGAAAGTCACATTTCCTTATTCCCTGGAAAGCAACCAAAGTTATAGTTGTGGTTAGAAAAATTGCTAGAAATATCTGTAAATTATTAAAAACATACAGCTCATGAAAATATATTGTTTCATTTACGATTATAACAGGTTAGCACTTATCTATTGTTTGCAATTTACTACAGACTGCCCTCTTCATTGGAGGGAAAGCTTTGCCGAATCAAGTTGAAGATAATTATTTATTGCTTTTTATCAACCATCTTTGAAAATCAGGCCCCAAAGTCCTGATTAACTAACATTAGTGGTTTAGTACCTCTTGGAGCAAACAGTATCAGATCTGAATTACAAATGGGTATATCTCTGCTCCAAACCTGTGTTCGATCTCTGATAAAGAGTGCAGTTGTACAGACAATATTAATTGAAGTAAGGTTCTTTCTTTATATAGTTCTCCTGTTCTATGCATGCTTAGTGAGAAACAGACACTTCTTTTTCTCCAAAGGAAAAAAAATTAGCAAAGAGCATTGAAAAGTGCATTTGAAGTAGTAATACTTATCCCTTTATATTTTCTGTGTTACTTTCACTATTTAGGCTGTGGAAGCACTTTTAGCATAAAGGAAAGCAGAACAATGATACAGGAACCAAATACTAATTCAAAGCCATCATATGGAATTATTTGTCTAATTGTAAGTACTACTAGTTTCTGCTGTCAGATACAGAAAGTAGCAACATGTTCTGCTTTAACTACAGTGGAAAAAGAGGCAGCAACACAGATTAGTTCCCAGATAATAGAGTGCTCCTCCATTCTCTGCTAAGAAACCCACCATTAGCTGGACACAATGGCCTTTAAGGGAAGAGCAGAGAAATTACATACAGGCTCTATTTATCTATTTATACTTTGCTTATTTATTTTTACACTGCCTCATTTTCAACATGGCAAACTGGCATGAGCATTCTCATTTTGATAGGGAATTAGCATTTAAATGTGGAAACATAAATGTAGTGGTAACCAGATACGGACCAGTAGCTGTGTTATGACTCATCTCGGGAAAGAAAATTAGGAGAGAACTTCTGCTATCAATACTCAGATGCTACAGCTATAGGTGTGTAAGCTTTATCAAACAGAAGACTTACTCCATCGGTTACAAAAGAGACCGTCTTCATTTACCTTGAAATATAAACAAAATGACTTCTTTTAAATTCCTTCCCCAACAATCCCACACAATGTACAGTTATTGGCATTGTAGTGGTTTAATTTTGTCTTTTCTCAAACCACAATAAATACCTTGGTCACAACCTTAATGAAGCACATAGTTCTGATTTTGATCTTATATTAACTTTTCACAAGTCAGGAGTTCCTCTTGATTTAAGCTAGTATGTAGAAAGATCAGAGTCAGACACATATCTAGAAATCTGCTATAGATCTCTCTGGGCATAATTCAGCACTGCATAAAGACACACAGGTTGTCTTTTGGTTTTGTTGTGTTTTTTGGGGTTTTTTTTTCTCCTGGCAACAATTGTGGTCTCCTTCATAAAAGGTTGTGAGAGGACATAGATTCAGACATGCTGGAATGTAGTATAATCTCCTGATTTTGATCTTTAGAAAATAAAGATGTCTTTATTTACTTTTCTTTTTTATACACATTGTCTTTCAAAATATAAATACTTTAAAAGAAGGAGAAAGGGGTTGGAAATCAACAGAAAAAAGAAGACATTGTTTTAATTGTCTAATCAGCACAACCTTTGGGAGAACAACCTTAACCTTTGGACAGATGCCAACAACTGCCATTTAGGTATTTACATCTGTTTATCCTCTCAGTCAAATGTCTTTTGTCTTAGGTTTGACATGGGAGTACAAATGTTCTGACCCCTACAAGTGTTTCTCAAACATTGGATAAAAGACTTCTTTTCCCCTTTTCTAAAAGGATGAACACATACTTTTACCCTCCCTTAGTCCTCTTTACCAGTTATACGCTTCTGAGGCAGTTGTTGACAAGACCTGCATAATTCAGTTTGTGTGTGACTAGAATTTCTCAAAAGCTCTGCTGGACTTTGCAGCAAGTCTAAGTTAACCCTCTACAACTCTTATCTCAAGTCTTCAATCTGTGCTTTTACTTTGCAAATCATACCATCATGCTAGCATTACCACATATGATATGCAAAACTTAGGGCTATTTTAGAATTTGAGGAAGGATGGTTTTAAGACATAGAAGTCTATCTACAGGAAAATTCCATTTAAGTTTGCATACATAGTCTTTCTTCTTAAAAAAAACCCCAAAACTTTCTGTTCAATGTGCATTGTTTTTCCTGCCCATGTAATTCAACAAAAGTAAAAAATAATTATTGGAAATGGAAACCTTTGCAATCCCTCTCTTCCCTCTATTTTTCTCAATAGGTTCACCACCTTGCCACTAAAAAAGTCATCATTTAAGTATGTAAATAATCATAGCTTTATTGTGGTTTTAAAGAACTCAGTGAATATCATGTTTCAGCAATCACTGAATATTTTCTTCACATTTGGTATGAAACACAGCAATAAAGTTATCTCTCAGCTTTATAGAACCCAAACTATTTGATGGTGTCTCTCTAAGATCAAATGGAAATTAAAGTCTGCGGAGGAAGTTCAAATGAATCTTCCAGCTAGAACAGTAACATAAAAAGCTCCAAGTTGATTGATAAACTCCAGGAAGAGAAAGAAGCCTCTAGGCTTGGCTTGACTGTTCTCTCAATCTACAGCAGTCCCAAATACTGCTCAGCTTTAATCATGTGTGCAGTTGGAAGTAGAACCAGGAGGTGTCCCTGAGCTCTGCACCTCTCCAAGCTGCCTACAGAGCCTGATAAACAGAAACTTCTGGGGCTACCCTCCATGACCAGTAAGCCTCACTTTTCTGTTTAGAGAGGAAAGAAACAAACTTCTCTCATAGGTAAAACCAATAAGCTTTTGCCAAGTTTCTCAAACATTTTAAAAAAAAACAAAATGCTGCTGCCATTTGCCACATTGTCTTCATAAGGAATCATACCCAACTATGCTAATTGTGGAAATTTATTCTTGGAGAGGGATTTTTTTTTTTTAATCAAGTGATAATGGAATTTATGGTCCACAGTACAATAAACCTCCTTTCTCAGAGAACAGGATCTGAGTAAGAATTCATCCTATGAAAGTTAGCTGGCAGGCTTTGCTTTTTTTCCTGTTCAAATGATGAAAATATAAGTGTATTACAACATTTAATTCCCATTTTTTTCATTCTCTCCTAGGTGCAATATTGATCTTTACTATTATGTTGAAGATGTCAGCAGCAAGCATTGGCTAGCCAAAATTCATAAAGTTGGTGTTACAGCAGAAACATTGTTTCTGAGTACAAGAGCTTTAGGATGGGGCGTATCTTTTTCTGTGTGTTTGAAATAGTGCTGGTGTAAAGAAGAACATTGTTGTCACCTATATAAGTAACATGGCTGTCATCAGGTTCACTGACAATATTTGCACTTACAGAAAATAAAAGATGTATTTAGCAAGGTGTTCACCCTAAATGACCCGGTGCCCTAGAATGTCTTTGTGGTCAAAAATAACATGGAATTTTCATTTTCCTGTTTGAGACTCGTTCTCACCACCAGGTCATTATGAAAAACTAGAGCTCTCAGAAGTCTAGGGCAACATGCTAGAGATTTGTTTGGGTTTTTTTTATTTGAAGTTGTTGCCAGGAAAAGCAAGATAATTGAAATGTGGAGTTGCTTCTGTCATTTAATAATTAGCAAGCACTCAAAATATATTATTCATTTTTTAAACATAAATAATTAAGATATAATAATGACACTTTTATAAATAGTATTTCATTTTCTGTGAATACTCTCCAGGATTTCCTTACATCCTAAATGTACACCTTGCTCCAAGCTAGTAAATGTTTTCTGTAGCATTCATTGATAGCAAGTGGGGTAAATGGATCTCAACTTCCTTCCCATTTAGATATCTGTGGGAACATCTTTTAAGAGCTTTTTTTCCACCACCATCTAGAAAATTAGTCCTTTGTAAGCAGCCATACTCTTAGGCATTCATATTATACAACCAGAATGAGTTGCAAACAGAATGCATCTGAAAGTGGGGTTTTTTCACATGTAAAATCATGTAAACTTCAAACATCTATCATTTCAGGAACCCAAAGTTTATAGGCTAAGTTAATGGGTGAGTACTAGAAGTGACAGGTCTATGTTTCTGTTAAAGATTTTGTAGCTTGTTTGACTTATTTAGAAGTGAATATTATAAAAAGATACATCTGGGCAGAATTCCAGGAAAGCATGTTCTCTTATTTTACAGTCAAAGAGCCCAGTCCTGCAGACAATAACTGCTGGATATAGTCCCAGCATGCTTTGATCTCTTTCTTACACGCATGCAGTGTCATTGGACCTGAAACTATGTCCACCTTCATACAGCAGTGGTAGAATAGATATACAGTGCATCAGGGCAGTGTAATAATAAAGCTACAGTGTAAATTAAAATAATCCCAACCATTTTAGTTAATTTACTCTTGCTTTATACTAGTGTAAATATAAGGACATCAGGACTAGTTATTTTCTGGGAGTATTTGTGGTTGTAAAACCTTTGGAATGTATTCTTCTCTTTTCTAATAGTATAAAGCTGATTTAAAGCCAATGCAAATGTAATTTACATTAAGAAACTCTGTCAGTCTTGTGTAAGCGTATATTAGCATAGATGGAAAGCACATAAACAGCAAGTGCAAGCTTCAAAATACTATGTCATGAATCAATGGTATAATTCTGTTAAGTTGTCTCATTCTTATATTACAATAATTTTCCTGTACCTAAACTGAAAAAAAGTAAAAGTAGTGCATAGAATAGAGACTTTCCCACTTACCAAAGTGCCTGCAACTCTCCAGGAAGTGCTGTAGAGTAACCCTAGAGATCCATAAAACTTCCCCCAGAAAAATGGAAAGATAACAGACCTTAGTACAGGGCACATTACAGGTCTCCTGCTGTGAGGCACAGAAGGGACAGGAAAAACTGATGAGAACATACCCAGGTGTGCCAGATTAGCAAGGACCAAATCCAGTGGATCAAATCATCATGGATCTCAACCACAGTAATGCTTTGCAGAAACAATAGAAGGAGTCAGTGGAAAAGTTTGCCAATAATCTGGCATATTAACTGAATGATGACTGCAGTCTTGGTGCAGCTCTGTCTAGCCCAACCAAATGGTTTCCTTCGTTGATGCCAGCTACATTATCAGGCATATCAGTAACCATATCAGTTGTAACATGTACAGAATTGCTGAGATCAACAGAGACCCAGCGCTTGGAAAGAGTTAAAACACATGATTAGACAGAGGGCCAAAATCAAAGGGCCTTCATCCATCCTACTGGTGGTGCTATCTCAAAGTGTCATCACACCCTGGGGTGGCATAATGCTATTTATCAACTAACTTGCCTATATTTGAGATGGGCAAGACAGAGACTTTTATTTAGCAAGCATTTAAATGCTGCCAAGCAAGAACTGCAGCCGTGACAACCATCTTGTAAAGCTTTCAATTGGGAAAAAAAAGAAAGAAATGAATCAATGAATAAAAGGTGTGTGAAAACATGGACACATGGGATCATACACACCCTCGCCCACCCCTCAGCATAAATACATGATACTGAAGGAAGGCTGGAACAAGAAGTGTTGTGGGCCTTAACAATCTAAATCTTTCATCCACTTTTTTACATCTATGTTATTTCCCCAGAAAAAAGAAGTCTAAAGACTACCTGGATTAACTGGTCTTCTAGTTAGCAATTCAGAAAAAATGCCAGTCATGACCAAGGAACAGAAATAAATATAATTTACTCTCCTTTTATTTCGGTCTGATCTGCAGTGACAAAAACAAAAGGAAACTATAAGAAATCTTATGCCTTTATATGCTACCATGTGGTGTGCCTCTTGCTACCACTTTAGAATCAGGTCCAGCACAGACCTCTCAGAATATCCCTATAAATGGTGTGTATTGAGAAATGGTTAGCAAGACTCTGAACCCTTCAACTACCCCTTCAGAATTTTGCCTGAAAAAGAAAATAATTTGAATGGACAAGGTTGAAAACTTAAGATGTGTGAAGGGTATTAGTGAAAACTAACCCTTCTCTTTCTTTTACCAAAAAAAAAAAAAAAAAAAAGGAAAAGGTAAAGGTAGGAGATCCAAAGCTCCTTCCTTTGAACTAAAGGTAATATGCAAAGAACACTGAATTTTCACAGTGCTTTGGCATACAGTGCAATTTAATACCATAATAGGTCAGTAAGTCAAATACCATAAACAGATTTTTTAAAGGGCTGTATGTTTCATGATAACTAGCAACATTTGAAGCTATCTGAACTAAGATAATGAAGATAATCAAACCTCTTGCTCCACTTTACAAAATAATTACCTATAGAAATTGAGCGAAGATTTTTCCGCCATGTGCTAAGTATACTGTTGGTAGGTTGATTTATTTCTTTGCAAGGAAGAAGGTTTCCGTTTCCTTTGCTGTACTGATATTTCCTGTTCTGAGAAAAGGATACCAGCTTGCAGTGCCAGGTATGCCAAAAACTATTTAGAGATCTGGCTCGGAAAGGAAATCCACTGTATGTGAATTTAAGCTAATGCATTTTATCTCACAAATGGGGCACATGAAGAAAGCATACACAGTTGGTTACAGTGAGTCAGCTGACAGGCACTAACTTGTTAAACTGCTGTAATGCAGTTGTATCCCATACTGTGCCTGTATCCTAAGGAGGAGGGGGACAAATAGCTGAGAATGCTAAGATGCCATGAGGTAAAGCCAGTGTGGCTTTTTTTTCACAGCCTTTTGGATTTTCACAGACTGCCTACACTGTGCAAGCAAGTTCTTTGTCAGTACTTTTTAAAAGCAGGCTGCTGTGTAATTTCGGAGTCTTCTTGTTCTTCCTTTCTGCTTCTTTCTTCTTATAAAAGCATTCACACATAAGCACACTTTCACAGAGATAAATCCTAAATAGCCATATTTGTTTCTCAAGGCTGTCTAATGCAATGAATATTAAAACTCAGATGGAAATTCTCCTTTGGGTGAATGTTCTGAAAGCATTGGAAATTCTTCACACACATGTCCACAACATCCACAGCTCCACAGACAGACACAGGTAGGCTGAAAGAGCAATCAGGATACCATCTGTGTTTGGCAGAAGATTTCTAACCACTTTGCTGCTTTCTCTCTCTCGTCTCTCTTAGTGTGAAGAGACAGAGGAACCCATGGAGATTCAGTGAGAATTTAAACAGAACATACTGAAGGCTGCACTGACAACTGTGGATTCAAAGCAGATGAAAAATGAGTGCTGAAGCAGCAATGGTGCTATGAATTCAGAAGGGATCACTGAAGGGGCTAGCACAGGCTCCAGCTATAAGGTCTCAGTCTGCTCCTCCCTTGCTCCCCCATCCCCAGCTCTGCTTTCGTATGCAAGGTTTTACTGTTCATAGCAGCTGGTTGCTGTTGATACTAACTTGAGAAACTCTCTGAAGTACATGACAAAGCAACTCTCATGTACCTTGAATGAAAAATGTTGAAATACTCCAATTTCTGAAAATGCACTCATTTTTTATGCAGATTTACTGTTAAAATAGTGGTAACAAAATTTAGTTTATAAAGAATGGTTGTTCTTTTTTTTTTGATGCCTGTCGTGTTAGTATCACAGATATGTAATCTCCACTTCTCCTATAGCTTTACAGGATCAATTTCCTTTGCATAAGTAGAAAGTGGGCCATGCATTTTTGAGCCTAACACTTCCATCTGGTCAAACTGAGGGCCTTGGCCTAGGTGGACACAAATCCACTGTTGTCACTAGAATGATGATCTCTATTACTCCAGACGTGAATGTGACATTCTGCCTAGGAAGATATCTACAGAGCTATAGGAAAGACAACAAGGACAGTAAGAAGGAGAACCTTGTTTTCTTAGTGGTTCTGTACAGATGAACATGTCTAGCAGTCCAGATGTAGGTGTTGAATTGAAAATAATTTTATCCAATGTAGAAAGAGCAATGGGAGGAAGAATAGTGTTTTTTTCTTCCACATTTCTGCCAGCACCAGAGTATCGCACCATATACAAGTTAACATTACTGCATTATTTAGCAATTTTATGCAAGGAACAGGTCTGTATGGTATGTAATTTTTTAGGCCTTAAGAAGACCATGAATTTAAGCAAAATGTCCTGCAACCCAAGTGGGTCATGGTACATCCATTACCTAAGAGTCTTGTTGAATTTTTGTATTATATGATTCAATTTGCCATTTTGTTTGGAAACACATAAGATTTGTGTCATTATGTATAGAAATGTCACTCTGTAAAAGGAGCCAAAAATCAGTAGGATCAAGCCAGATCTTGTTGGGCCTCTTCAGCAAAAATATAAAAAATATTCTGATTGCAAAATTTTTAATGGGCTGTACTTTCTTATTTATTTATTAAAATACTATAGGACAAGTTGAGATGGGCTATAAAAAAACTGAAAATAAAGAATTCACAAAATGTACTAGAGATATGGCCTCTACAGCCCAGAGTAATATTTTTCTTTCCAAATAATTACTTTAATAACCTGTAATATCAAAATTCCTTACTACCCTTAAGGGAGGAGGAAGAGGGAAAAGACAGAAAATAATAGCTTTTCTTTTTAGATACCTGCCTGAGTTTGCAGAATGGATGATTTGAGAAGTTACTAGTTTACTTACACTCCATAATTAATCCAAGCATTTTAGCACCCAGGATACATCCATCCAAGGCCAAAGATCACCTGTGAAATTCTGCAGAAATCAGCATTCCTCAGCACAGTCGTAGGTGACATTTAGTAAACAATGGGGTGATAAAATGTGATACATATAGATACATATAAAGGAAAGCACACTGGGAAAAAACTGTCTTTCATTCACACCATTACTACTCAGTGTAGAAAGTTTCTCTTTAAAATACTAAAGACAATTCGATGAAAAGTATCAGCTCAGTAGTCATGACAAAAGTAAATTAAGTGTACAGAATTATTAAGAACAGAGTGAAGAACTAAAAATAAAACCTCCTCATACCACAGTAGAAATCCATGATTAGCCCATTCCATGACTATAAAGAGTTCAGATCCCATCTCATAAAAATAATATCCTAGAATAGGAAAAGATTCAAACACAGCTCAGGAGGATCTCAGTGTGGAATAACTTCTCTACAGGAATGACTGAGAAGGTAAGGACTGGAAAACAGACAATGTAAGGAGGATGTGATAGAGGTCTACAAAATCCCAAGAGGACTGCAGAGGCTGGGTAAGGCCCAGTTATTCCTTGTTATCTTCAGTTCAAGTACTAAGAGCTTTTAAACAAACCAGACTCTAAACAAACAAAATGTGCTTCTCCACACAGCAGATAGCAGCCCAGTGGAACTCCTAAGAAAATGAAGATGAGAAGCGCTTACCTGGGTTCCAGAGATGCAAGAAATATTTGTAGATAAACAAATAACATCAGGGTCAGGAAGTCCTTTATGCTGAACATAAGAGAATGCTTGAGGAAATGACAGGGGAATTTTATACAAATTTACCATGTCTTCTCTTAGTATGTTCTTGCACTTGCACTTACAGCTACTGTTTGAAAAAGGGTACTGTGCTGTGTGAGTGCCTAGGCTGACCCAATATGATTTATTTTTTTTTTTTAATCTTTGCACTACTTAAACAGAAATAACATGTATTCTCAATATATATGACACTCTCAGTGACAAATGGCCTGGTTGGTCATTTGGCATGTAAAGCATGATATACAAGAGTGTTGTAAAAATCTGTTTGTTAAGAGTATTGTGACATGACTTGTGTCAGAAAGTCAGAAGGAAAGCATTGTGATATCATGCTCTTGTTCAAGTATAATTTCTTTTAGCAATAAAATAATAGAAGAGTGCAGAAAAGAGTGAGTGTGTCTATTGTTAATATAAAGTGTGCTTTATTGGAACTCCTGTGGTTAGATATCATAGCAGTACCTTTCATTCACAGACTATGATGGAAGTAGATAATGTGCTATACAGAAGAACAATTAGTGAACTAACCTTAAGGTGCTGTATTTAACAATGTTTTTGTGCAAAGCTGGGAACTTGGCACTTCATGGGGAGGGGAAGAATTTGTCTTTGTATTTGTTGGGTGCATTTAGAAAAAAAAATTAAAATGAAGTTTTTGTGTCACCAGTACAGTAGGAGATCAGGTTGAATACAACAAATATGCTTCTAAATAATATATTTGTTTCTGAATAATTTCTCCAATTTACCCACTTTTCTTGAATTTCAGAATAACTATCAAAGTTGAATAGCTATAGGTTTCATGTCATCCTTGTATTCATGCAATGACAGCTGCATAATACTGCCTGGTACTGCAACATGTAGTTGAAATTATTTCTTAAGAATTTACTAATACAAGCCTTTGTTTAAGTTCATGGGCCAACTTCACCCCTGATGGAAGCCCAATGAAGTCAATGAATTTGAATACTGTTAACATCATGTGTTAATTTTCAAATGTTGACAGGGTAGCTTTTCAGACATCAAAATATCACAGAAGTTGGAGAAAGAGCTCTGGAAATGTCAAAAATGGAGAATTGCCAGTGTTGATTGGATTAGCAGCATTTGAAAGACACAGTCCAGCCAACAAGAGGCAATATGAAAGAAATCTGTGATTAGAAGAAATGTCCTGGCTTAATCAGCTAAAATCCTGCATGGTTAGTGATGGAAGTTCTTTTTCATGCACTCAAAAAGTACTTGATACGTCTGTGACTGAAAATAAGTTTCAAGATTATTTGATTTCATTCAGACTATGATTTGAACAATTCTAAATTGGAAATAGTCTGGGGCAAAAATTACAGAGAAAGAGACAAGTTTGAATAAGCTTAAACTTGGAAATGTAAAGAAATAATTGTCTGAGCTATGACGTCTAAGGAGAACATGGCAACGTCTTTTGCCACTCCCCTTGCCCTCTCACAAACATGAGGTTCCAGTTTTACAAAGGCACTTGTCAAGTCTAAGGTTAGGATTTCACTTGGCTCTGCTGTTGTTCAGGTTCTAAACTGCTGGCACCAGTTTTTTGCCCTCATCATCCCTCACTGATCTAGATACCAGGAAAAGTTATATTACCAGACTTGAACATACTGGAAAGGGAATGTGTATTTGAAAATTAAATTTCCTTTGAAAAACAGTAATATAAAGTTAGGGAGTAATTATCTCAAAAAAACACTAAACTATAAATGTTACAAAGGTTGCATTGATCTCTCAATACCACTTCATTTTCCCATACGTGATTGCATCTTCCTGCATTTCATCATGCTGCTAAAACATGATGAGCTTGGTTGGAATTAGTAGTAATATTCCAATACCTTGTTATCTGTGCATCAATTGCTGAAAAGAAATATTTTTAGTGCTGTGAAGTTGTGTTTTTGCAAAAGAAACAGTAGAAGAGTAATAAAATATATATGTATATCTTTTTGAATTGCCTCAGTGAGAAAGAATAATGTGTGCAGGAGAAGAGGAAGTAGCAAACATGGTGGTTAACCCACACACTAAGAACACTCTGAGTGTTCTGGTTAATTACAGAGGAACCAATTGTTTCATGTGAAAGATGGCTCATTATTTAAGTATACTCAGAAAATGGTTAATTAGTTCACTTAACCAACTGTACTTTTACTTTGTCTTATTCTTTGTGCTCTGAATGATGTTAAATGCATTTTACTTAATCCATGTAATTTTATTCATTTTCCTTTAATTTTTTACAAAGTATCAATGTGAATCATTGAATCATCTAACTGCATTTCTCTCTTTGGGGTGAAAAATAAGCAAAGGCAAGAAAAGTAATTTAATTTAGAGTTAATAAGCTGCAGACTGATGTTTACAATAAATCAGCCACTATTACCATCCTTAATAGTTGTGAATTAGACAGAGCAGATGTGGATACATCTCTTCTTCTTTTCTTTTCTTTTCTTTTCTTTTCTTTTCTTTTCTTTTCTTTTCTTTTCTTTTCTTTTCTTTTCTTTT
>WUAM01000071.1:15966672-15980435 GCA_024336885.1 Actenoides hombroni
GAAAATGTTTTGAGGCTTTTCAGAGAAAAAAAGGCAGTACTGGAAGGCAGTAACGATAATTCACCAAATCCACCCAGGAGTTTCTTTTCTAGGTATCGCTGTGTTTTCAGAAACATAAAGGGACTTGAACTAGTTCTCCATCCCATCAGATCAACAATAAAGGAGTCTAGGTAGAACTGGTGTTTAGGAAGCAAATGCAAATAGCATCTGTTGCAGGGAGCCAAGGTAGGTGCCTGCTACAGGTTCACATGACAGCACAAGTTCCACTCGCCTGCTCACAAGCACCAGCTCCCCGTATATGGAGGCCAAGCGCACAAGGTCAGTGCAAGAGTTAGCAGTCCCATTTTTTATCAAATGCCCAGCCATGAAAGCAGCTACAGCATGTATCGGTGGTTCTCCCCCACATCTGTCCAATTCTCTGATTCAAAGATATCCAGCATGGTCCCCTGTGCCAGCTCCAAACCCTGACAAAAGTTTCTCATTTGCATTCAGTTGTCAGACATAACGTATGCAGCCATGGACCTGCAGCAACATTTATTCCCCCTTCTACTGAAAAGATGAGTAAGGCTTTTAGGCTTATTTCCCCAGTGTAAACTCTAGCTATCTCAGTTAGGAAACTGGTCTCCCTCAATTCCTTATCTAGTCAGCTGAGCTGCTCAAGAAGACTATTCAGAGCATGTGAATTAGTTTCTCCTGAGAATTACTGTTTAAAGAGCCTCTCTCGTGCAGGAACATTACAGCTACTAGCTTATGATACCCATAACAGTGCTTTAAACCCCTTTTTATATTCACAGATTAATACTCTACACATTTCTGTATGTTCATATATTAAGAAATAAACTTTTCTATTAATCTATTAATGTGTCCACCAGAAACTGTACCTGTTACTTGATGAATGCAGATGGAAAAAAGTATAGTCTTTGAATAAGTCCCCTGGAAACCATAACTTAATACAACAGTTCCTACATGATCGGCTTTGAGACTAAAATGTTGCTCTATGTTTTTAAGCTCACTGACAGCTTTATGATTTAAAGGCATTTTTTCTGCCTCTTTCCCACCCTCCCATTCACATATTCTTCATGGTGGTGCCTTTGCAACAACACTCAGTAATAACCCCTTTCCCTAAGGGATCAAGGAAGGAAATTTGACAAGTCACTGCAACTCCTCTTTTTTTTTTTTTTTTTTTTTCTTTTTTTTGGTGTGTGTGTGGGGTGTTTGGTTTTTTTTTTGGTTTGCTTTGGATGGTCTCTGAAATGGGCTGGAAAGCAAATGGAAGATATTTGGCAGGTTGACATTTGTCTGCAAAACTGGGCACCGAGCCAGAAACATGGAGCAAGCTGGAGTGGGTTTACATAAAGTGGGAGCAGTGGTGCCAGAGCACTCCAATACATTTTCCCCTGAGACTCATAGGCAGCCCACTCAATACTTCATTAAGGGTGAAATCCAGCACTATTTGAGGAGCTTTAGGAAAGGGCCTGTGCACCAACTAAGTTCTTGAGGCCTCTGCACTGGTCTGAATTCCACCCAAAATAAGAGTTGTTAGCTGAGGAAAAGATGCTATTACACAGATTACAGTCTGCTTTTGTGAGGAAAAGAGACTGTTGGCATATGGTTGGAAGCAGCACAATCCTTCTCCACAATCCTTCATAGCTGCATCCTTGCAGGATGTTTGGTGCAAACAGACTTTTGTATGTCCATGAAGAAACCTCACAGTGTGAAAGAGTCCAGACAAGGAAGAGAGCAGAATCTCTCCAGGAAGGACCCTAGAATCTGATCTTTCTTACAAAGGGAATAGAGGAGTCACTTCAACACTGCTGGGATGTAACAGGTAGAGTACACAGGGCTGACTGTGGTGAAGTAGCTCAGAACAGAATCCCAGTGACTATTTATCTGCTATAGGTATTAGCTTTTCTGAATCTCTTCCTGTACAAATGCAGGATGCCCACAGGGATGATGGACATGATACAGCATTTACTAAGGACAAGAAGTGTCTGCTATCCCATCAATAGGCTGGAATAGAGTATTTGCTAGAGAAGTGCACCCAAATTATTCTTGTATTTAAATCTATAAGGCAGGCAGGCATTTAGTAGCGCTGTACTGCAGTAGGAAGTTAGTCTTAGATGGAGGATATCTTTCTATTAACAAGGTCAACACCATTATTTTGTATGGATTTCATGAACACTCATTTGTTTGCATGTAGTGAGGGGAGTGCTGCATATTTTAATTTCTAAACAATGGGGTGGCACAATGTCAAAGAGACACAGAGGGACAGGGGGAGCATGGGGAATACTTATAATGCCCCAGAGCCTTTTCATAGCAAACCGGTGATAATACAAGCTAATGGTTTCTGTAATATGAACCAGGATAAGGTCAGTTTAAGACTGATTTTTACTTCCATCAGAGGACATCTGCTCCATAAATAAACCTCTTTACATAGTGCATTAGATTGAAATGTAGAGTTGAGTACTGAATGGAGGAAATATATTTTTCAATTAAAAACCTCTTCACGCCACATAGACATACCAGAGAAGTTAAGTGCAGAGATAGAGACTTACCAAACAATTTGTGAGATCAGCCCATCAATTGAATATTAGTCCCTTGAGGCACATGCTTAACTCCCATTAGTGGCACTGGGAGCAACAAGACTGTACCAATAGAGAGAACTGACCTGACAGTCTTTACACAAATACAGATGCTTTCCATTTAAATAAAGGTGCTTTTAAGAATGCGGGGTTAACAAAAATACAGTCTACACACTGGAAATGAATCAAATGTTTACATTATATAATTGCTTTTGCTTGCTTTGACAAGGAAAATTAGGTCTGTAAAGTGCCAGTTCTAAAATGCATACTTGAATACACTTGATGAGAATAAGATCCCTGCACACCTAAGGCTAGATTGATAAAAAACCTCACATTTGCAATTGAGCTAATTTTTTTTTCCTCTTGCAGTTGCTGTCAGGAGCCTGTGAGTTGAGGTGGTAACTCTGTAATTTGCAAAAGTGTCAAATGAAAGCAAATATGCTTCAGCATGTGGGCAGGGTGCATCTAGCAAGAGATTGATTGGAGAAGATAATAGAGGAGGTCTTGCTCCAGGTCAGCAGTTGCATGGTCCTCAATCAGGACTTTGGATTTCAAGGTCAGAAAGGGTTATTGTGATCAGCTAAAATATATTGCAGACTTAGGTCCTTCCCAAGTTATATAATTAAAATAAAAGGCTTTCTTGGATGGAGAATTCACTGCAGCACATCATAATTACTATCCCTATCCAATCAACAACCAAACAAATATTCCCTTAAAATGTGTACCATTGAAAGTTTTAATCTGAATTTGTCTGGTTTTAAGCATTGTATTTTATTATGACTTGGCCTGCAAAACTGAAGAACTCTCCATCATGAGAACTGAAAGGGAGCTTTTTTCACTATTCTCTAGTCAACAGCAGAGGGAGAGAGAGGACACTCATTTGGAAGGTGGGACATCCAAGTTCACATCCCAGTTTTGTCTAAACTTGAGTGAAGGGATTTGGGCTACATTACCATCACAAGCCAGTGGGTCACACTGTCATCTGATAAAGGTATTTCCTGGAACAGACTGGAAGACTTTCTACATGGATGGTCAGGAAAGTTTTCATAAAAATCCTGTGAAAGCACAGGTTAAGTGGACAGTGGTAGACTTGCATTCTCCATCGCATGGGGTTTTATAAGCAAGTAAAATTGAGAAGAGGAAGTAGAGTCATGAGATCTTTAATAGTTTCAGTCCCAAGGCTATGCTTCACAGCGAGGCAGTGGCTTGTTTTGTAGGGCTGCCTACAAACACTGAGACAAATGGTGCAAATTGCAAACAATGAGTGGGAGAAGTGTATGTACAACCTACTGTATTTTCTTCACAGGTTTTGTGTGTGCCTATTTCCTCTGTGATGTTTTGTGAAAGCTCTCTCCAAGGTGCCACAATCTGAATATTATTTGTAGCTTTATTTGTAATCTATTTCCTCAGAAAGGAACAAAATGGGGAGAAAATTACAACAAAATCTAACAGGTCCCAAAACATCAGGAAACTCTGCTATTACTATGAACCAGAATACAGGCCTGGACAGAGATCCTTCAAATCTGGGGTTGCTCACAGAGACAGTGATCTCTGACACTCATGAAAACCCATTGCCCTCAGTGAGATCACAGAAATAATCATGGAGAGATGTATCCCATCGAGGGCTTATTTAAGCAGATGGCTTAATTTTGAGGGTGTACTGTTTGCCTAGCACATTATAACTCTAGTAAAAGAGATTTGTGTCACTTTTCTTATCAAGTTATGACCTGGATTTTCAAATGTGGGTGCTTATGGTTAGCAATTAAATAAGTGTCTTGATTTGCAAAACCACAGAATAAATAAGAATGCTACTGTCTGGTTTTGTTTTTGTTTTTTTTTAGTTTCTTTTCTTTTATTCTTTTCTTTTTTTTTTTTTTTTTTTAGAATGCTTCAAATGCCGCTCAGTTCTGCAAAGATTAATGAATCATCAGGTATCTCAAAGATCACTTGCTTAACCAAAACAACCACTGAAGTTCCATGTTCGGATCTATTATTAGGAGCAGTTAAATGGGGTAGCTTCCTCACAAAACATCTATGTTCATGAGGCAAGGATGATCTAAAATGCTGATGGAAAGAGGACAATCTACACCTTTACAACTGCATTTGTTGAGTCCTCACTGTTTTAACTCCATTTTAAGTATGTCTCCTAACTGTATTAAAAGCCTTATGGTCATAGAGTATAAGACAAAACTCTGAGAAATAGAATCTAACATCAAAGTTACCTCGGCTTTGACCAGTATTTTGGACCAGATAACCTTCAGATGTTCTTTCCAACATACATTATTCTGTGATTCTAGTTAAACGTTATCCACTGGGGTTATGAAGATGACTTGGGGAAAGTCAGGAATGGTTACTGAATAATAGCACTTCCTGAGCCACGAAGAAACTTAGCAAACCCCAAGCAGATGTTTAATTTTGAAAGGCAAAGAGAGGCAACAAAAGGTTACTCAAGGCCTCCAGAGAACAATTAATCAAAAAGTGAAATAGTATAAAACATTTGTATATGGCAGTGGGTAGGAAGAGGAGACGGGATGAGCCTTCCACTGGCAGCAAGAGCTCCTATCAAAAGTGATATAATAAATTGGTCAAGGCAAAATGTACCAAGGCACAACGAGCTGAACTTCAAAGATATCCACCAATTGTATTAGAGCTGTCAGGGTAAAACCTAACCATTGAGATTACTACAATGGTCAGAAATCAAACTGAAAAAAAATGAAATAAGATGAACAGTAAGGAGTGGTGAGCAACAGCTCTCAATGTAGAGGTTATGGTTCAAGAAAGTAAAGGCCAATGTGTTTCCACACAGAATTCTTCAGCGATACATGAACCAAGAAACACCAGCTCTGAAACACAAACTTCCGTGTAGGAGAACCAAGGTTACTAGGTTCTTCTAGATGAAGGTCAGTGTAGTGTGAGACTGTTGCAAGTGATCAGAGAGGCATTTTCTTCTCTTGTCCAGAAGTGATGTGTCAATTCACATTACAGGAAGATACAGAATTGGCCTCAAAGCAGGAACCTGGGAAGAGATATTTGCAATGTGTCATTGCTCTGTATGGTCCCATGAATTTCAAGCTCCCTGCCACGTATTTTACACTACTTAATGTGACATCTTTCATTAATTGAAGGCCATCTCATCCATTTTGCTCACGTGAGTTAGCAGGAACCATTCTTTTTATTGATGTATGAAGAGTTTGGCCTTGGAAGTTAGCAGAAGAAGAAGAAGAAGCAGAGAAGCAGAGACGCAGAGAAAGAATCAACAGGTTTGTATTTTATCTTCTGCAGCCTGCTTTAGAAAAACACCATATCCAGAACTGATGGTCGTTAGCAATGAGGGAAGTGAATCTCATAGCCACATTCTTTCAGAAAGAAAACACAAATGCTTTCCTTTGAAAGAAACCCATGAATTAGTGACATGAATGCTAGGATTTCTACAGTTTTCTATCATATATTTTACCATTTATGATCATGAGTTGTGTTAGCTGTATCTCAGCATGGCATGTATTTTTTTTTTTCATAGAATTTTATTCCATGACCACCAATGTTAACACAAGAGTCTCAGAGAACCCTATGACCATTAAAACATTACATATCAGTTTTGTACTGTTGAAATATGTGAACTCAACCTTACATTAACCTAGAGCTTTTACCAAGTCCTAGAAGTCATGGTAGGAATTAGATAGATGTAACCTGACTCTTTTTTACTAAGATTTCCATGGAAACCACTTTTCATTACTAGACCAGGAGGTCCCATACTCACTTTATTTTCCTAAGATACTAAGGTCAAACCACAATTAATGTTTAATCATCAGTAATGTTTTTATCTTTTAAATAAGAAGACAATACTCCCTCTAGTTAAAAAAAGTAAGAGAGAGAGATGTTGACTAACATATATTTATGAGCATCTAATACCTTCAGATCTAATAAAATAATGATCATTTCCGTTAAGCAATGTTATGCATGGTAAGTACCATTACTGATCCTGAGACAGCTGACATGTCACAATTATTTCTGTATCTAAGCATATTTGAAATTTAAACTCAGAAGAACTGGAAATATTAAGCGTGCATAATCAAGGTTTAAATGTACCACACATAAGTGCTGGAAGCATACTTTTCCTCTCCCAGCACTCCTGTAATATTCTTAACTAAATCTTTTACTAGATACATCTGTTTGGTGGCATAAAACTGATGGATAAAGTAAAGTCTTGGACACATTTGATTCACAGATACATTTCACTACCTTTCCCCTACAGGCAAGTACTGTTTGGGTCTCTCTTTTCAAATGATATTGGCACAATAAACATCATTAAATTCATCATTTCTTTTTTAGTACTGGTCAGAACTTTCTGAGATCTGCCTTCAAAAAGAAGTATCTTAGTGGCAAAACCTAAATATGTTTGGTCTGTTCTTCTCTGAAGAATCTCTCAGAAGTTCAATTAAACATACTGCAATCAGAGAGAAGATGTCAGCTCTCTTCAAGGACTTGAAGTGGGAATTTTTTGTTTGCTTGTTTTTTTCTTTACTAAGACTCTAATTTTTCAGAGGCATCTGATTTTTAAAATGAGACTTTTCCGAATTACAAAACAGAAAAATAACATCAGGGACATGGTTTTCAATGGGCATAAATTAGCAAAGTTGATTTCAAGTTGATGGAGGAATGTTCATTTATATCAACTGTGAATCTGACACAAGCTGTATATACTTTAGCTGGGAAACTTTCATGATTTTACAAATTATTCAGTCTAATGTTTTTCATGTTAACAGAGTTGTCTCATATAGTCAATGCTGCTGTTTTTCTTGTTGAAGAATTGGTTCAAGTCATCACAAGGGAAAAACCAATATCTTGATACAAAGGAGTTCACTTTATTTCCTTCATGGCTATTAAAGAATCCAGCAGTGATAAGGTATTGGAAACCACACAGTCCAAATAATATTAATATGCAGTGGTGGAAAATGAACATCAGGTTACTCAAAATCAACACTGTCCAGGCAGAAACTTGCATCTCACAAAATAAATTACTTGTAAAACTAAATGTTTATATGAAATATTAAAGTTTAAAACCATTCTGTATTACACATTTTAAATACAGTCACCCAACTTACGCTGCTTCTTCTCCAACCATATCTGAAAGTGAGCAGGCACACTGCATCAATCAAAAGAAGACTGCAGTGAGAAAAATAATCCCCCATCAAAGCAAAATACATAAATACATAAATAAGGCTAGTGTTACATAAAATATCAGCAGTACTGAAAAGTATTTAAATGAGCATTTAAAAACTTAGGGGCATTTTATTCTCCCTCTTTCTGCCTCCCCCCATGCCCCCCAGATTGGAGTTGTTTTATTTGGCACGTAAAAAGTCTGATTTATTAGGCAAATATTTATGAACCTGACTTTAACCAAAATCCTGTTCACAGCTGCACCTGAGAGTTACTCCAGCCTTGGATTGGAGCAACTCTCAAGGATCAGCAAATTGTTTGCACAGCCACGGAGGGGGAATTAAAAACCTTGTTGAATCAGGATTAGCAGTCTGCACGAGGAGGAGGAGGAGAGCTCATTTCCATAAGCTCTTCATCTCCCAGGCTGCTTCTCAAGTCTCTATGGCCTGCAGACATGTGTGACTCAAAAAAAAAAAAAAAAAAAGTGTATGAGTGAGAGAGGAGGGAAAATAAATAAATAAATAAGGGCTTTTGCAATGACTGCATCTTTGCTTTTTCTGTTGGGCAGAGATCAAGCCAGCCTTTCTGCCCTTTCACATGGACTCACACAACCTCTCACACTTGGAAGTTCGTAACAGTGTCAAGGCAGATCCCAGAAGAATGGCTAAACTATTGTGCCTGCCTCAAGCAGTGTTGTCAAGCAGGTTAAACTTTGTTGGACCATGTTTATTTCTGCCTTCTGATTAATGGCAGAAGAGCTGCATATGCCACATGAAGACCCACATCTCTCACATCTGTTGAGCCACCTACCTACTTATGCCTCTCAAAGTCTAAGCAAGAGTATGCTCTCTGATCATTTTAGATCCATTAGCTGTTTACCATTTGCATGTGCATCAACAGTGTTTAAGTCCAAAACAAAATACACAACTGTAGCATGCATGAATGTCTTCCGTGATAGATAAATGGATAAAGTTGGCTGATGGTAACAAAGCAATCTTTAAATAACATTAGCCATACTCTGAAACTATGCAATAACTTACAGCTACCCTAAATTTATTGGACTATGAACTGTCTTGTATGCCCATAAAGAGAGGTTACAAAGCAGCTGCAGCTGAAAGAGAGTTACCAGTGTAGGGATATGAACTTTGTTTCCTCACTAAGAACAAAAGCACATGGTCTTTTACTGAATGCAAAGAAAAACACATATGCTCCCAACTCCCAAATAGAATATTCATTAAAAACCTGAGGTTGTGTCTCCATCACCTAATCAGGCTCCTTCATGACCATAGTCATCACTGACACAACCTCCTCTCTTGAATGCAATCAGGATGTTTTAAGCATACCATGCTTATTTGTAAAGAAATCAAACCACAGTGAAATGAAAATATACATATTTAAATTCTATTGATCATAAAAAAGGTACAAGGTAGCAAAGATAAGCATAGCAAAATCAGACTCAAAATTACTGTGGACATGTGGGTGAAGCTGGGCAATGTATGCTCTGCTTTGTATATTGAGATTTTTCTTGTGTTTATACTTGCTGTCCCAGGAGAGCCAAGTGAACAACTCTTTCAGCATTAATTGAGGGTTATATAGCTAAATCTCTACTATCCTGTATGCCTCAGACCATATCCTTCTGTGTGATAGTTCATCCATCAGCAAGCCTTCCAACAGATGCAATTAAGTAGAATTAAAAGTAGAAATCAATTTGTGAAGTGCTCAAAAGAAGAGAAAAATCACACATGTCCCAGCTATGTGGTCACTTCAATCAAACATCCTTTTAAGAAGCTGCATTAGAAACTTAAGCTAAAGTTTGAACAGCTCAGGTTTGTTGACTTTGGCTGTCTCATTTTTATCCACTAGAGTAGCTTGAAATTTTTGAATGATAAATGTACAAATTTGGCCCAAATTCAAAATTTTGGGGTTTTTTTAATGCCACTAAAAACACATTTATGTACGTATGATTTGACAGACAACTTTCCTTTTTCTTTATTTTTTTTTTTAATCTTTTGAAAGCTTTTCTTTCCTCTGTCTTCTGCCCCAGAGAGGCTGCTTTTTCATGTTCTTAAATTGCTCATTTGAAGAGATCTTTTTCATCACACTGCCTCTGCTGCTGCCAACACTTGCACATTTGAAGTCCACTGGAAGGTCTCAGGTATAACCGTGCCATTTTAAGCACTTCTGCAATCTTCCGGCTCCTAGACTGCTTCAGAGGTGAAAAAGACCCTTAAAAATCACCTGGGTAACTCTCAGCACCTTCTAAATTGCAACTGTGTGTCCAGGCTGTCACACAGGTCACTGTGACAGTGTTACACTTAGTTAAGATACAACCCTCCTGGAAAAAGAGTGAATCTGGGTGCTCCTACATTTGCTCTCCCAAATCTGATGTCTCCTACAGGCTGGAGATATTGACACCATTCTAGAAGGTCCACAGGCCAATTACTCCTGCACAGAACAGATTGCTTTGTGGCTGTTGAACCAGCCATGAAGCTTATGGGCCTTTGTCCACAACAGAGTATCAACATAAAGGGCACATCCTGGATATGCCAACCCAGGACACTGCTGTCAGTCGTCCCACATTATCTGTTGCAGCCCTGCTTCTTCTTTCCACTCTTGCAGCATCTGCTATACACAAATTCAAGAAAGAGTCTTAAAGATTATCTTCTGTCATTATTCCAATTGGAAAATCTGAGGTTTAGTTCCTCTTTACACTGTTTCAGCCTTTTTGCAAGCATCACTGTGTTCTTCCACTTTGCATAAAGTATCTGGACTACTGGAGAGATTGTTATTTCTTCTCTTTTTTTTTGTAGTAACCTTCACATTCCAAATCTCTAACTTCCTTCTGAAATCTCACCTCTTCAAAGCTACTAACCAACAACAGGCAACATTCCTCCCCACCTTCACTATATCACTCCTTCAGTCCTTTATCTAGCCTTTGCAGTGAAACAATAAAGGAAAATTTCCTCTTCCCTCTCACAAATTGCAGAGACACCTGTTTCCAGCTCTGATTTGCCTGATGCTGCTCAGGAAACATCCACAGATGTAGCTCATCCCTTTTCCAGCTTGCACCATCACTGTTCCTCCAGCCCTGGCAGCCATGCAGTAGAGTGGCCAAAACCTGTTGTCCATCAGTGAGTGTACTGACCCCTTAAAGTCAATGAACGCAAAAGTTTTTCATGCAGTCCATATTGTTTTCTTGTCAGTAGTGCCACGGTGATAAGGAAATTTCTCTCACAGTCATATCTGTAACAGATGAATCAAGAGAGAATGCAAAGAGGGCATCATGAACTTCCAGTTTTTTCAGTACATTTTTGCAAGTTTGGGGTTTTGTGTGTGTGTGTGTTTTTTCTTGGTTTTTTTTCTTTCTTTCTTTTATTGTCTTTAGGACTGGTACAGTGGCACATTACATTAGTGCAAACTGGTGCTGATGCTCAGAGGCTGTGCCCACTCTGTCAGGATTCAAAATATTCCCACAGTCTGCAACTAAGCAATAAGATATGACAAGGAGTGTGATACTGTAACATAACAATGTACCTCGAGGGACACCTGTGAGGGAGGAGGTGAAACTGAGTGTATTCAACTGCCCAAGGTGTGATTTTTATCTCAAATCATAATGTAATAAGATGTGATAATAAAAAGGCATAGGACCAAAACAAACTATGTCTTTTTTAGAATGGCAGCTTGGTTATATAGTATGCTGTAAAAAAATATTATGCCATTTCCTACCTTCTAAATAGAATTCATATAGATTTATCTGACATAATCTTCATCAACATGTTTCTTGCAAAAAAATCTATTAGCTGTGATAGCCCTAGATTATAATTTCCTCATGTGGATTCTGCTCCAAATCTCCCTTATGCATCCAATGCTATTTTGCCAATGTAAAAAACATGGTAGAATTGAGCTCAATCTTTTGTCTTATTTTTAATATCAAGGGTTTAGAAGCACCACAAGAGAAATATAATACACAACCAGGTCTCTCTTTTTGAAAGAAATCCTCTTCTTTCCTGATGATATTTCATAAGTCTGTTCCTAACACAAATACTACATAATTCTCAAATGCTTTCATATTATAAAAAAATTAAATTAGTTTAAGCAAAAATACAACACCACAACTCACAAACTCCTCGGAGATAATTTCAAGGGAAAATATGCTCCAGAATTTCAAGTTTTTGTGTACCTACAACACAAAAAATTAGGTATAAAATAAGTTTCAAATATGGCATATTCAAAAGATGCTCTCAGAAGATTTAAAATGTGGAAAGTTCATTCTGACCTGTTACCAAGTAATCTAAGTTCTCAGTGACTTCAGTTTCAGAAGAGACATCATTGTATTACACAGTCAGGTCACTAAAGATGAAATACCTTGAATAGCAGATGATAGCTCCTGCTATCAGAGCTCTTCTATCAAATCTGAGATCTCTGCTTATTATCAGATTTTGATTCAAGAGTCCTTCATATAACCCAGAAGTATTAAAAAAAAAAAAAAGTTCTACTCAATAAATAAGTATAATATGGACTTCATTACAAGTGTCCCTAGAGGACAAGCAATCTTCTATGGACTTTTTTTAGTGGGTTGCATAGTTCTATGTTTACATGCAGTACTTACTTAAGCACTGAGATCCCATTGAGTTGAAACATCTCATCCCCACAAGGCTTCTCTTACTAGCCATGCCTGATGCCGTTTTCTAATCATATGCCCATGAACAGTTAAATTAAATTGACTTCAATAGGAGAACTCACAGACATAAAGCTTGTGGTGGAGTCTTGAACTGGGGCTGCTGTTATTTCTGCTTAACAGTATTTTATGATGCTGGTCTGTCTATTTTAGCTCATGACTGACTCCAGCTCAGCAGGAAAGGATCTGCTGTTCTTATTTGTGCCCTTAACAAATTTCCACATGCATTATTCTCCATGCTCTCTAGCCCAGATAAGTCTCAGTGTACAAGTGCAAAGCAAACCTTTACTTTTCTCTTTGTCTTCCCCATGCAGAGTCACTTATCATGAGTTCAGCAAAGCAGGTGCATATCTGTCTTCAGATGGGAGAACTACATGGGGAAAAATAAACAGTTTGTGCCCTAGTGAATGGTACTATTACCTCAAGTCAGTAACAAAATTGTATTTCCGTTAGGCATTTGGAGTTGATTGTGCTATAGGAAATGTCACAAGGAGAAATAAAAATAAGTTTTGGCTATTTGCCTCCATTAAAGATCTCATGGTAATTTTTCACAATAGCATCCCCAGTGTTATACCTGATTTTAAATTGGGATAATTGCATTCTGTCTACCTGAATTTCTGTTCTGGACTTCAGCTGTACAGAATAACCCTTTTTTGCTGCTAGAATTCAAATGCTTTTTAGGGTCACAAGTCATTTTTAAACAAATGTTGATCTGCTCTCAAGGGAGGGGTTCATGGCAATTTAGATACTGCAATAGTTAATATTAGAAGAACACATATAAATAAATCAAGGAATTTCAAGAGTAGCTGAAGTGATCCCTGTGCGCATACACACACACACACACACACACGCACACAGGCACATGACCCTTCAAGATGAGAGGCAGTATATGAGACAGTACACTATAAGACACTGCAATGTTATTATGCTTTGTATGAAGGATGCTATATAAAATATTAATATATTTCATTAAAATGACTCTTAACGTCAATATGTAGTGTGACTGTGCCATGATTTCTTATGTTAGTAGGTGCTTTACTAGAAGTTATAACTTTACATTATTCAACCACAATAACCTCTGTAGTAAATGTATTCTCTCTGTTATCAACTTAGTATGCCCCATGCAAAACCATTGCTATAGTAATGAGTATTTAATAGTACAGTATTCTCCTAATTATAAAACTATTCTGTAACAGAGCCACTTACAGTATTTTCAACAGCAAAATCCATTTTCAATATGAAAATATATGCAAATAATTGAGCTGTAACTGTCAACAGACAGTATTTTTGATTGATAATTATTTCTTTGTATTAAAAATGTTAGAGGTAAATTAAAATTTATTGTA
>WUAM01000071.1:15980535-15994861 GCA_024336885.1 Actenoides hombroni
TGTCAACAGACAGTATTTTTGATTGATAATTATTTCTTTGTATTAAAAATGTTAGAGGTAAATTAAAATTTATTGTAATGGATGTTTAAGAGGGTTTATTTTTATAACTGTAAGGCAATGTATACTTTTGTTATTTGCTGATGGACTGTATTCTGTTAAAATGGAAAAGTTACAGTGGAAATAAAATTATTCTATTTGTATATGGAGCATGATATCGTGTAAAAGAAAAATGCGATATCTGGGTTTATTAAACATTTATTTGTAAATAGCATCGTCCCTCGAAAAATGACACATTTAGTTCTGTGACTTTATTGCCACTTCCATGAAGCTCAGTGGTTTTCTTCAAATCGTTGAGATTATCATACTCAGTCAGAGAATTTGACACCTGCTGTTTCGAAACTTGATCACAAATATTTCAGGGTACATATCAGATAGCACAGAAGAGGGGAAAAAGACTGTAGGAAGATTTAAAAAAACCGTAATTCTTCCCAGTAAGTAAAATCAGTCAAAACAGTTATCTAGAATTTAGAGAGTACATGTTAGCTGCATTTAAATTAGTATAATGAAATTTATGAAGGAATGCTAAACAGAGGGAGGAAAAAAAAAAGCCCTACTAGCAGAAGAAATAATATTGGTTGAATCCTATAAATCTCATAACAGTCTGTAGGAAAACAAGCCTAACAGGGATACGACTAATAGTGGGATGGTTAAACACACAATACCAAAACTACTTGAATGAAAACAAATGGTACATTATTAGATAACAATGGTTAAGAACAATGTGTGCAGGGTTGCACTTTAACTTTTATTTATTATTTAAGCTGGAAAAAGAGAAGACATTTGATAGAATTTAATATTTACTATGCTATGATGAACATGGTAGTGATGTTTAAATTTATCTCAAATTATCTTTTATTCCTGTTCCTCTTAGTTTCTTCTTTTCCTCTTATTTATAAGTGGATAGCTTAATATTTGTATCATTAATTTTGTACAGTATTTTTGATACATTTGTTTATAACAGAAGCTTCAATACATAAATCAAAATAATGGAGGGTATTGTATTGATGATTATTCAAATAGCATCATCCATTAATAGCCTGTACTTCCTGTAGGTTAATCAGGGTTTCAATTCGATAAAGCACTTTGATGTAATCTTAACTTTAAGCATGTGCTGAATTCTGTCTGCAGTCTTCTGAATATTTAGGCGTATGCTTCAGTTGGAATGAAATGTATACGTACGGTTAAACAGATGCTTTGCTGAGGAACAGGTCCTAAATCTGTGAGCCTGATCCTTGATCTATTGAATGCTTTCAACTCTGCTGGATTCTAGTTCTTTTATTATGTGTAAAGCTGCTCAGAGAGGATGAGATACTGACCCAAAAATGAATAACAGTATCTCCAGTCAATGATTTTGTTCATGTCTGCTTTGAATAGAAAAGGAACAAAATTAATGTTTGAAATCAGCCTTATTTGGGAAAATAAGTAAAGGTCAAAATTGTGTTTGGGTCAGTTTTTGTCTTTTGTCTAAAGGTTGTTCATGTCAGTTTACTACAGGTAAGAGCAGATTCCAAATTGGTTTGTTTTCTATTTACTTGGGATTTTTTCCAATGTGTTGTGTTTCTGCAGCACAAATATTGGTGTTTTCACCATTGCTTTGGGAAAACAGAAATAGAAGGGAACACCTATGCAATCAGGTCCAGTCTACAGATAATGGAAGAAACCAGGTCATACAGTTCTGTTAATAAATTTATCAAATTCTTTCTTCAACCTAATAGATTGTTTTTTTCCCTTTCATTGCTATTTGAAAACTGCTTCAGAACTTCAGTCCTCTGCTAGTTATAAATGTCCTAGTTTCTGTCCTAGATGTGTTTACAACCAGTTTATATCCATTTGATCTTATGCCATCATTGTCTTGGATTTTAACCCATCTTTCTTTGAAGAAACACAGTAAAAAAAAATATATTGAAAATCTGTTATACTGACACTGGTAAAATTTAGCAAATAGAAAATATTCCTGCATTCTCATTTTTGGGTCCCTAGAATTAATCACAAACTAATCCAAGAGGTAATTTTGTCATCTTTCTAGTCCTGATTAAAAGTTACTTTGAAAAGCCATTGATTAAATCACCCCTTTTCTGGGGATACACTTTGTTTCTTACAATCAGAAAACTTAGGAAACTAGCTTCCAAAATCTTCAAGATTCCTGAATTGCACCATTTTAAGGTTATTTATGTAAAAGTCGTTTTTCTACGACGGCAAACACCATTTTCCTCCTATCATTGAACTGGTTATGTAGCAAGATTTTCCCAGGACAAATGAGGTTTGGGGTTTTTTTTGCAGTGTTTTTTTTTTTGTTGTTCTTTTCTGTTTTAAGGAAAGCAATGCAAACATCTTCCTCTCCTTCTTATAGGCACTATAAAATCCATTCATGCTACCCCAAGCCTGTAGAGCTCTTCTGCCATTTGTAGCCTAGGCAGAGAATTCACAGAAAACAAGTACAGCCCCTGGTAGAAAACGAAGTATTTTCCAAGAGGCATCTCCTTCTTCTTTTCAGTGAGATGAAACAGGCCACCTGTATGAGTACAACTCTCTCTTGGTTACAGAAACATACATATATACTTACAGATACACATAATTTTTCAGTGCACTACATATGTAGTAATCTCAGATTTTTGTTTAAGACAATGAACATACATAATGAATTTTCAAGGTATTCAAAGCAAAGTGTTGTAAACATTTCCTTTAATTGTAACTCACATTTATATGTTTTGATTTAAAATACATTTTTTTTAAAAAATTAAGTAAGAAACCTTAAAGAGTTTGAACATTGAAGGCAGAGAATGATATTAATATAGAATATACACACATCACTAGTCCTTTTCCAAAATAAATAAGGTCATGGATAAAAATGATGCCACGAGGTAGCTTGAGACATTCACTAAGAGCCCAGCTTTCATGGACCACCATTGTTTCCTGTAAATAAAGATTTTGAGTTGGAAGCACTTGTATCCAACTTTGTTGAAGTAAAGACTGTAGGAAGACAGATTGAGTGACAGAGCTCAGAGGGTTGTGATCAGTGGTTCAGTGTCAAGTTGGAGGCCTGTAGCCAGTGGTGTTCCCCAGGGTTCAGTACTGGATTCAGTCTTATTTAACATATTCATCAATGACCTAGACTATGGGACAGAGTGGATCCTCAGTAAGTATGCTGATGATGTAAACTGGGAGGAGTGGCTGGTACACCAGAGGGCTGTGCTACCATCTAGTGTGACCTCGACAGGCTGGAGTGTTGGGCAGAATGGAACTTAATGAGGTTCAACAAGGACAAATGTAGGGTCCTGCACCTGGGGAGAAACAACCACATGCACCCATATAGGTTAGGGGTAGACCTGTTGGATAGCAGCCCTTAGGAGAAGGATCTTGGAGTCCTGGTAGACAGTAAGTTAACCATGGGCCAGCAGTGTGCAATTGTGGCCAGGAAGGCCAATGGTAACCTGGGGTGCATTAAGAACAGTGTGGCCAGTAGGTCAAGGGAGGTCATCCTCCCCCCTCTATTCTGCCCTGGTGAGGCGACATCTGGAATACGTGTCCAATTCTGGACTTCCCAGTTCAAGAGAGACAGGGAACTACTGGAGACAGTCCAGCACAGGGCAAAGAAGATTACTGGGTGACTGGAGCATCTCTGTGCCAAAGAAAGTTTGAGAAAGTTGGGACTATTTAGCCTGGAGAAGAGAAGACTGAGAGAAGACTATCAGTGTCTATAAATATCTAAAGGAGGATGGAGCTGGACACTTTTCAGTGGTGCCCAGTGACAAGACAAGGGGCAATGGGAGCAAGCTGGAATAAGGGAGGTTCTGTCTAAATATGAGAAAAATCTTCCTTACTGTGAGGGTGACAAAACACTGGAACAGGCTGCCCAGGGAGGTTGTGGAGTCTCCTTCTCTGGATTCAAAACCCACCTGGATGCCTTCCTGTGTAATGTGCTCCAGACAAACCTTCTCTGGTGTGGGGGGTTGGACTAGGTACTCTCTAGAGGTCCCTTCCAACTCCAACGATTCTGGGAAGTCATAAATTTTATAAATGTTTAAAGCCCCTGATAGGATGCTGCCAATCTCTAAGGATATCTTCAACATAAATAAGCTTACTACACTGAAGTCTTACCTTTCTTTTCAGGCTGGTAATGAATCCTGTAGAGTTAGTTCTAGTTTTAAAGCATAGGAAAGGGAATAAAAATATCCCATAAATAAGAAAAATTAAAAATTCTAGTGCCCAATCCTATTGATTTCACTTAGAGTTGAGGGCACTCAGCACCTTGCAGGAGGCTCTTGCAACATCAGACGATCAGGTCCTTATGCAGAAGGAAATCTTTCATTGATTGCTCTTAACTATAAATGGTGTCATTTCACAGGAAGTTGTGTAGAATGTCAAATGTGTTAAACTTTAGGACCACTCTTGCAAACGTTGCACAGGAGAGCTTTTACAGAGGCTAATTTGGTGAGGTTTGCCAGTCATGGGGGGGCAGGAGCTGCTCTCCCCTGCCTGCCTGTGCAAAACTGTACTGCCAATGGGCAGATTTTCTCCATTCCCTCATATTTCCACCATAAGCCACTTTGATGGCACACGAACTGGGTGCATAAATCTACTCCCTTACAAGCACTCTCAGAAATGTTTCCTCTCCCTCACTAAGTCATTTCATACACTTTATTTCCTTTTTGTAGCATGAACTTTCCAGTATGCCCAGCACCTGTCCCTTTAATATAGCACACAAGGTTCTTTCCCTCCATACTGTACATTATCCTCATTAACACATATCAGTCAAAAGCACTGTTAATTAAACTGGCAAGATGATTACACACGCCTCCATGTGCCCCCTCAGAGCATTTGCTTGCCAAGATTTTTTCCTCCCTCATCTAAAGTGGGTGGAGAAGGCCCTGAGTAAACCAGAATTTAATGCTTAAAAAAATATCCCAGTGCATTGTTCTCTTGGAGCAAAATATCTTACACATCATCACCACTGTCCCAAATAAATAAATGCAACAGTGACACCAGTTTGTAAAACTCACACATGCATATTTGATCCATAAAGGAAATGCATATAATGAAATTTCCTTTCAAAGCTCTTCTCCATATAGAAGACTCAATACGCTGACCTTGAACTCTAGATTAATGAGGATGTCATAAAGAATTGATAAAAGCTGGGCAAAACCCAACAGGATGGGGGGTTGGGGTGTTTAATTTTCCCTTTTAAATTTTTTTGTCTTTGTAAAAATCTCAATGATATCCCAGATTTTCTGTTCATTTCCACTTGTTTGTGACATTTTTGCAAGGAAAATCACTGGCTTCCAGCAAACATTTCCACAGCATTTCAGAAGTTATAACCATTTTTGCCACATTGCCACAAAACTCTTAAGAGAGTTTGCAGTTCTGTAATGTGCTTTGGATCAAGCTCTCTTCAAGAGTACTATTGGAATGACAGGGCTGGAGGGTACAGTAGTGGAGTATAAATAAAGGCAGGCAGTGGTGATCCCAGAAGCAAAGATAATGTACTTTTCTAGTACACATACACAGGCCTGATAGCTGCAACATAAGCCATTCAACCATCTTGCTAGCAGAATACAGTCCTAAGAAGCTGCTAGAAAATATTGTCTTGCAAGGAAGAAGATGAATTTGCAGAAATCCATCATTGAGACAATAAATGTTTACTCCATTGCAGAACTTGAGCACCTAAGCTCTTGGGAAGTGGGGATGCTATTCAACTGACTGCTAGTACCCTATTCTCCAGAAAAAGAGATGTCCTTGAATGCTGAAGAGACAAATTAGGTGTAGATCAAGATATTAGAGTGTCCTTCTTATCCCATGGGAATTTTTCACCTGATTTTTTTCCCCTCCTGTATCAGAAAAAGTCAAAATTTTGAAAATGTTTGTGAACTGATGACAAATTAGGGGAAAGGTAAGCATGAGTGAGAAACCTGAGACTTGCTGAAATTACTTCTCATTGCTTTTTTCTAAACTGTCTCTTGGAAGCTGAAAGGTTATTTCAAATGTAAATAAATGTCAGTTGAAAACAAACAAACAAACAAACAAAAATTAAAAAAAAAAAAGTAGTTACTATCTTCAACAATTATTTTGTAGTTTGACTACTCCATAGTTTCCAGTAGAAATAGTAACAAAAATTCTTGCTTGTTGTGATGAGAATATTGATATTTGATTCAAGCATATTTCTTTGACAGAATGGAAAATAGACATTCTCTATAAAAGTTTTTCAAGGTAATCTTATATAGGTCAGTAAATATTCACTTCTCTTTGAACTTCGGAGAACATGACTCTCCTCATGTGACATAAATCATTTTTCCCATCAATAGTCCCAACATACACACTCCAGAGGGGTATCATTCTACATGTTGTCTCAAATGCTAAACAGAAATGCCTTTGTATTTGTTGTTTCATTGTGACAGAAGTTCAGCTACTATAAATAACCAATTACCAATTTAAAATGGAAAATGGTCAATAAAAAGTTAACTTTAATGTATACTTTAATGCATTATTAAAATTCAATTGTCAATTTATTTTCTAAAATATTGAATTATGATAATTTAATTTTTAATCTGGCTGCCAGCACTATTTTCTAGATATGTTCCAAGCTCTGGAATTCAGCTATATTTGAGTAATTCAGTCTAGAGGAGTGTTATGTTCCCACAAAAACATACATCTGTGCTCACATGCAGGTATTGAAAGGTCACATCATGTGAAAGGAAGATAATGGAAAACTTCTCACAAGATAGATTGCAGCTTTGCATCAGTGCAAAATTTACAGCTTCTTTTTTCTACTACCTTTAATCTAGATGGCTGATTCAAAGGCTCAGTTGTACTGGGCACACCTTCTTGAAATGACCTTGGGTTATTTTTGGAGTGCTGGCAGAGTTTGCTAACTATCCCTTCTAGTATTATTCTTGAAGTCCCAGACTTGATATTTTCAGCCTATCTGCAGGCAATGAGCATGCATTGCAAGCACTTCTGGATACAGTTCTATCCCCTCTTCTGCAGTATGATCCTTCCACATCAGTTCTAAAATACTTCAGTGTTACTTTTATTACTCTGTGGACAATTGTGGATCTGTACAATTGGCAAGAAATCATATAGATGTCACTAGTATAATTTTTTTATGACCTACTAGTCATGAGGAAGACAACATTTTCCATGGAAATTAGAGAAATTAATGTGCTAGTAATTGAAAAGCCTATTTTCACAAAGTATCTTTGTTGTATCTGGCTTGTACAAAATGGATCAGGTGTGGTCCCATGTGATAATTAGAAAATTCACACAAAACAGGTGCAATTGTCCTTTCTATGACTCTTTTTTTTATACTTTATATGCCAAATGTCCCAATATTAATTTTCTTACCCAAGAATGGAAAAGAAACTCCTCAGATTGTTAACCAGTAGGTAGTGATTATGCTTGTAGTGATTATGTTAGACTGGTCATTGGTCTAGATTTATGTCAATACACCACAGTTTCAAAACACATAACATGAATAGGAAAAAAAAAAGCTAAACTACGTGGTGATAGCCCATGGGAAGCAATGAAAGCAGTACGTTTGATATAAAATCCCCCTGAAAGTGATTTATAGCTCCCTCAAGTATGCTGCAGGAGATATCAGTCTTAGCCTGATCAATTATTCTTCCCTCAAAATCTACTATAAATATATGTTTACATGACAACAAAAGTCTTTTAATCCTTCTGAATTAGAACTGGGAAAAAAAAAGGGGGGGAATGATAAAAGTAATAATCCAACCCATGAGGAATATTCCAATGACTTCCCAGGGAAAGCACACTGGAAAGTAGTTCTGGAAACACAACAGACTGATATGAAGGGACTTCAGGCATATAGGCCATATCTGCCATCTGTTTGATTTTCCAATTTTACAGGGCTTGAAAAAGGCACTCGCCCACTTGCAGTAATGAGTGAGAAACAGTCTCTGAGGAGTACTGGCAGGAGCAGGGTGAACTTTACAAGACTATGTCTATTTCCTTGAAATGCTCAGAGGCTACTGCTGAAGAAACAGATCAAGTCTGGGTTGGTGGAAGAGACCTCCCACCACTCTCAGTAGGAATATCTTGTTACTAGTAGAAAATGACTGTGCAAATAAGTAAATAGATTGAGTTTAAATATGCATACTCTTTATTCTTTTTTTCTGAAGCATCTGATCCTATGTGATGTTAGAGACAAGACACTAGGATTGCTGGGCCGTTGCTCACATTTATTATGGTAGTCACTTTACTTCAAATGATTTGAACACTTATGATATGACAGTCACTGTAATAACAACTATGTTGAACTTCTGAGTAAGACACCAGAAGACAAGACTTTTCTAGAAACCTAGGGATACAGAGTGAGCTGATTCCCTTCATAGTCACAAAGTAATGGGATAGAAGTGCTTTCTCTCATTTTTTTAAGCACATGACAAACTGCAAATTTCGCCACAAATCCTAGGCCAGAATTTAGTGACATAATCATATCGCTCAAAGACAGAAAAATATGTCCACTGTTTGCTTTCTGTTCATGCAGCAACAGTGCCAAACAGAGCTGTGTGATACCTTTCCTATAATAATAGTATTGACAGGAAGGGAAAGTAGAGGTGCCGAAAGGTTACTCAAAGAACCGACAACCTGCAATATACAGTCCTAATTTTCTTTGAACTTTCCATTAAGGATCAGTTGATGGTCAGTTGGCCAAATTTAAAATATGTAAGCTCTACACTTCAAGTATTTATAACCTTTTCAGCCACAGCCAGGCACATGGTTTCAATGGTGAATGTAATTAACCATTGGAAACTGGGAGATTGAGCAGATTTATCATCACATGAACTTCCTCCATTAGTGTAGTCAGTCTTTCCCCTGCCTCCTACTCAGTCAGAAAATAGGGTTTGGTGCAGAATAATCCATCCACTGAAATTCTTTGGCTTATGTAAGGTCTTGGAAATCATTATTTCTTGCAACGCATGCCTTGTCTTGCACACTGAACTACTTGATAGAGGGTACGTTGAGTTTTACCAGGCTCTGTATGTAGTACCACTCACACCTTTATCTCATTTCTTATGGACAATCATTTGCTACAATGTATTAGAAATTAAAAAGACAAGTACACAGTCACTTCAGGGGGGAATAAATGAAAATAAAATGGTTAGAAATTCACTGAAAAAGGCTAGTTTTATAAAATACCCCAAATTTTTCTAAGTTTTTCAGAAGAGCATGTGAATTTTGACCTCTGCAAGATTTGAACTTGTGAACATTGCTTATTCTTCCAGTGTGCATCCTCCCTATTGAAATGACATAGGAAATTATGCAAAATCATCAGGTGATCCTATAATCAGAAATACTGTCATTTTCTGTCAATCTTCAACTGAAGTGTTTTATTCACTGTTCTCCTACCTGTCCGTACCATTCTTAAAAATAATCAGCATGTGATGTCTTAATTCTGAATTAATTTCTATGCAGTTTAAATATCTGAGCCAGATTGGGTACACCAGTTAGGCAAAGTCCCTCTTTACAGAACCTGCCAACTCTCAGTCTTATGCAATTATCTGTTATCAATACAGAGGCACCTATAGACACAGGTTGTTGGGGTTTTTTTCCCAATGTATGCATGCAGCCAATTTTACTGTAGAGTGACTAATACCTCTGGATCATTAAAATATTTTTCAGTCAGTATATTCATAACTATAACTAAATTTGTGCATTAAATTATATTGGGTTGTTCCAGAAAGCAGCCTAGCAGTTTTCATGACAGACAGAAATAAAAAGCAATGAAATTATGCTGATTTTTAAACATAATTTTCCAGTAGTTTAAGAAGAATAAGGTTTTCATTTGAAAAAGCCAGCAGGATCAGCAGGCAACTAAGTTCTGTTTTAGTTGAAAATCAGTGGGAGGGAATATAAAGCCATATTTTTTTTTCCTAAACGGAACTGGAGCAGCAGCAAAGCTAACAAGTTGTAATGAGACAAGATTTTTTTTTTAACATATCTCAAAAAAAGTGCTTTTTAAAAAATCCATAGAGCCCAAGTGCTATATTACAAAGCACATTTTCTTCAAGTAGTTATTCTTGCAGCAGAAAGCAAAAAGAAATAAATACCTCAGGGGAGGTAGGAGAGGTGATTGTTATAGCCATTTGTAAGTATATTTTAGGTTATTTGTATATATACCCTCACTAACTATCTTTTGCTGACTCCATCCCAAAAATTTAAATTATTTTAAAATGTCCTTCTGATGATAGGTAAATACTCCGCAGCTTAATGTCAAGAAAACAAACAAAATCCTCTCTCATCTTAGCCTTTCTCAGTAGTGAGAAAGTGAAGTGGGTTTTTCAGCTTGCTACAAAGGTTAAAATATCAGATCAATGGTAAACCAACTGTAAGAGAGAGCTCTGGAGAAATCATTACTAAAGATTGTCCTGCTAACCTCACTTCCACAAACATCTCCATTGAGTTTACTAGGCTTTGGAACACACCCAGAGTGATTTGTTGCCTACTGCTCTGTCAGCTGAAGAGAGAAAATCTCTCAAACGGGCAAATCCTAGTCCACTAGGGCTCTGAGGACTAGCACCAATAAAGTAAACTACCAAGATATTTTATGCATACCAGGACATATCCACTGAAAAGCCAATGTTTAAGCAGATACCAAACTTCTGCACTGAATATTTTCTTCAATTTCCAAATGGTCTCTAGGGCCTAAATAACTTTTTCATTTACAGGAAGTAAGAACTACACTGGCTGGTACGGGCATCAGAAACTGGTAGAGGGTAGTTAGAGTAAGGGTTCAGACATGGCTGTTCACTAGACCATACTGCCTTTCTAAAGGGCAGGGCTTGGATATGGTCATGGAGAGGTGAACAACCTTGCAATGACACAAATGAAAACCTCTTCTCAAAATATTCTTTTGCCTCTTCCCATTATGAAGATGTTTAGAGTCAAAAAAAAAAAAAAAAAGTCATCAATATAAGGGGAGAGTCATATGAGAGTTAAATATAATCACAAAAAAATGATATTTCTCTAAAAATACATTGGGTTGCAACAAATTGTAGCCTGAAGCTCTAGGATGAGGTGGAGCGAGAAAAGTCAGATTTATTTAATATTTTAGCAGAAAAAAAATAAAAAGGCTACAAATCTCAAATATTAGTAAGATGCTAAGTTACAAGGTAATGAACAGATGTTTGAAGCTCTTGAAAAATTCCTTGGAAACTTATTCATAAGGTTTAACTTTTGATTATACTCCATATTGCTTAGAACACTGTCTGTGGTACAAATTGTGAGCAATTCCTGAAAGATTAATTTATATATAACATTTATATAAAGTATTTTCATCCGTGGAACCAACACACTACATGGTTGATACATTAACCCTCATTCCACCATTGGCACAACCATGCCATCACTGGCCATATTCTGATCAGGACCCAAATTTTACTGTCTCTGACAACTTTATTTGAGAAACTGATCCACTTCATTGTAAAACCAGCACATATCAAACTTGAGATTCTCTCTGATTCAGATTAAGTATTTCTGCCCATAGCCATTTTAAATTTAAATTGGTCTCCAAAACTTGACTATGGTTTTTGTTCTATTCCAAAATTTGTCTCTAGGAAATAATGACACTGCCACACAATTTTAGTACACATTTTCTTTCACAGAAAAGACAAGATTATAAAAGATTTCTATTGTTATGTTTCAGTCACAGAGAGTTCAAGAAAAAGACAGATGACCTCCAGATTTGATATTTGATTGACTGTAGCTGTTCTATAGTCTGGGGAATAATTGGCATGTAAAAGAGCACTAAACTATTGGCACTCTGATTCCCTCACCCTGACAATGAAATTTCACATCATTAAGGTGGAAGAACAACCTGCATGGCTGACCAAACCAAGCCTCAGGTCACTTCAATAATTAAAAAGATAGGCAAGATCAATAACAGCAAAGAGTAGCACTTTACAGCACAATAACTGGTTATGTGTAGTATAACTGGCAATAACAACCTCATATTTATCAAGGTGGGCGAAATTACAAATAGGAAGAGAAAAAACAGTGAAGTGCAATTGTACACATTTGTTTCCTGGTCATCAATACTTAGCCTGTTATGGAATTTCAGTGACTCATTGACTGAATGTGGAGATGTGTAATCCACACACAGATTTTATTTAAGCATTGATCTTTCAGACAAAAATCCTGTAGCCAATCTCCTCAAGAATTTCTGGCTTGTCAAGGCCAGGCAAGAAATGCTACAACTGATACAGACTGTGCTCCATTCTACACACGTGGACAATTGTACAGACATCAAGACATCTCTCCAGGTAAAACCTCCAAAAGCAAGATATGGTTCTAGTATTCAAGTAGCAACAGTATGCATGCTTCTGATTTTTCTTTTTCTTCAGAGTGTAAAACACTGCACCTCTATCCATTGCAAAACTGTCTCACCACGTAGCAACCTGATCATTAACACAGTGCTGTATTGAAGTAAAACTTACCAAAAATCAACAGATTCTTCTCAATTATGTAAAAATGCAGTCATCCTAATGGGATGGAGGATGTCTCTCACCACATAATTGCATTTAAAAATAAATTCAAAGTTAAAATCTCTTGGATAATCTTTTTAATCTTAAAACTAGATTTTATTTTAAAAAAACCCAAAAACTCACAAAAAGACTCTTTTGATAATGTTCAGAGGTAAACAGTAAACCTGACAGTTGACTCTCCTAGGTTTACATCTACTAGCTATACGTAGTACTTCATTTACATCCTCTGGCACATATTCCAATACTGTGACTATTCTGTTTTTTATCAGATGAATCTCTTCTTCCATGTTTGTAGACGGCAGTTTAGTGGGAAGCACCAGGAAACTAGAGCCAGTGGGAGACCCAGAAACCTGCTTGTCCTGGCGGAAGATTTCTACCTTTTAACCTGTTTTTAAACCTGTGTTTAACCTGTTGAAGTTGTCATGACAATAACCTTTTGCCATCAATTTAAACTGGATTTTAAGATACTTGTTGTTGAAGAAAAAAATTATTGTAGACCTGTAAATGATACCCCTCAAACTTTAGCCTTTGTTGGCTGACAGACCTCTTCAAACACAGCACACAGCAAAACTGCATCAAGATTAGAAAGCCTAACTGGTGATAACTTTCAGTGTTATTATCTTAATAAACTTTCTGTACTTGATTAGCCTGGATAAGGAAGATATAGATCAGTCATGATAGCTGGAAAACTACAGATAAGCTGGTCATCCTTTCAAGATAAAAATGCCCATCTGTTCTAAGATTGTAATCAAGAACCCTGTGCTGATATTTAGTCTATTTCTACATGGCCTCTAGCTAATTAAACACTAAGATTAAATCCATTGTTAATGCTTTCTCTTTTCATTTAACTCACTTCATTGTATCTGCTCAGTGCTCTTTTAAAGATCACCTTATGGAAGGTTATAAAACCACTTACACCTAGTTGTCTCATACAGTTGAAGGGTTCAGGGGCAGTAGGGTTTATAACTGCCTTCAGTGAGAGCAGGAAATGTGTCCGTACGACAAACCCAAATTCAGGTAACTCTGTATTTCAGGGTGCTGTAGTGTATCCTGGGCTGCATCAAAAGAAGAATTGCCAGCAGGATGAGGGAGGTGATTCTGCTGCTTTACTCCACTCTTGTGAGATCCCACCTGCAGCACTGTGTCCAGCCCTGGAGTCCTTAGCACAAGGAAGAAATGGACTTCTTGGAGGGGCTCCAGAGGAATGATCAGAGGGCTGGCACACCTCTCCTGTGAGCATAGGCTGAGAGAGTTTGAGTTGTTCAGCCTGGAGAAGAGAAGGCTCCAGGCCTCCAGTGGCCTTTCAGTGCTTAAAGGGAGCCTACAAGAAAAACAGAGACAGCCTTTTGAGCAGGGCCTGTTGTGATAGGACAAGGGTTACTCGTTTTAAACTAAAAGTGATTTAGACTAGATATAAGGAAGAATTTTTTTACAATGAGGGTGATGAAACACTGGCATAGGTTGCCCAGAGAGGTGATAAAGGTGATAGAAGGACCATCCCTGAAAACATTCAAGGTCAGGCTGGACAGGGCTCTGAGCAATGTGATCTAATTAAAGATGTCCCTGATTACTGCAAGGACTTGAGCTAGATGGCCTTTAAGGGCCCCTTCCAACCCAAACTGTTGTATGATTCTATGATTCTAATCTACAAATTTCCTTTTTTTTTGTTTTTCTTCCCCCCCCCCCCCTCCCCCCCCCCCCCCCCCCCCCCCCCCCCCCCCCCCCCCCCCCCCCCCCCCCCTCCCTCTTCCCCTCCCCATCCTCTC
>WUAM01000071.1:15994882-16013333 GCA_024336885.1 Actenoides hombroni
GCCCCAGCACTCCTCTTAATATTCCCACTGTGAGTTCTTTTCTGGTTTACTTTGTGAGGTTTTGATTTAGAGGTTGTAGGGTTTGTTTGTTTATTTGTGAAGTTGAGAAAGAGAGTTTACCAGCACATTACTCATCCAGGAGTGTGAATAAATAAGACTTAGAACTGAAAAGGATTAGGTGTGGAGGTGATGCTCTGCCAATGTTGTCTACATTGCAGAAATATAATTGATGGGATTATAGAAAAGCAATAACCTTTCTTAATTAAGGTTGTTGTTAGTAATACTATAGTATTTCTTCTCCTCAGCTCTTCTGTCATGAAGTTACTTCTAAATATGTCTTGATATACAATTTTTTCCCTATTAATTTCTTAGAGTAAAAACTGTCTTCTTGATTATCTGAAGTGACTTCTCAACCTGTAGCAGACAAAGCTGTTTGCAGCCTGTTTGCCTCTATCTGATCAAATAGAACGTTATGCTTTGAACCCAGAAATATTGTGAAGTATGTCTTTATTATATCAATTCTTATGAAAGTATCTTCTTACAGTCTTCATTCATATGAGTGCTCTATGTTAAGTGTTTAACCACATATTAATAGCCTGCCTCCAGTCTACTTTTTAACCTTAAAACATTTGGTCCACAAGTCATTTCTGTGCTCTAATAAACAGATTAAACCCTCATTTTTCTGCAGAAGAAAACTAAACCGTATTTCATATATTATGGTTTTATATTTACTTATATTTTATTATATTTACTTACAATTTATTTCCTCAAAATTATACTAGGACCTCCAGTGTTTGCTGCACTAGGTTTATGCCAACCTCTAATGTCATCAGAAGAAATTTCCATATCCATTTTAGCACCCCTCATTACAGTTGTTTATCAGGTGACACTTTCAGACAGCTGTCTCTACTATGTATTCCAACTTAACTTCTAGCTGTGCTTTGCTACACCATTTCTCTGTCTCTCTCTTTTCTAGTTCTTGTGGCCCTTCTTTATCTTAGCCCCTGCTATGCCAGGTGTCCTCTCCACATTAGTTCCAGACCTTCTAGGCATACATGTTTCTGTGTCCCCATCTTCCTTTGGGGAGGAGAAAAAAAAAAGGAGAAAAAAAAAAAAAAAAAAAAAGCGATTTCCATACAAGCCTTTGTACCCTATTTTATCTTAGCCCTACAGGCAAGCAGACTTCTAACACAGCTTTAGGAGCTTCTTGTATGCACCTTCTCTCTAGAACTTCTCCCACTTCCTCAGCGGTGAACCCAAGTCTAAGATAAGCATGCTTCCTTTGTTCCTATCCTGATTTCCCCTACTGCATTTTTTTCTTTCATGTCTCTTTTCTTCTTGTACCAATTTTCCTTCTAATTTTAATCCCCTGTCTCTAACTCACCAACAAATTTCACACAACACTTCAGATTAGCTCATTAGCATCTGTGTAAGCATACTAACATAAATTCATCTTAATACATCCAAACTTTCTATATTATAGAAAACTTAGTAACTTCTGAGTTCTAATACAGTCTTTATTATCACATTATTCATGAGGTTTATCTTGACATAAAACAAAGAATGAAGCTATGACTGTATATCATTGTAAAGTTCTCTGGTTTTACAGAGCTAGATTTTGTAAGTGTCAAGATATATACATGGAAACAGGAAATCCAGACAGGTTATAACGGTATTTCAAGTACCTGAAGTTGATGAGCAAATCATTCTACCAGATGTGTCCAGTTGCCACTAAGCAGCTTAGTTTATTTCAAGCAACAGATGTTAGGTTGGATATTAGAACACTGAAAACAAATGGGACCTTCAATTTCTACTCCTGTGTACATTCAGTCACTCCCACTTTAACTCTGGAATCAGTGTAGAAGCATTCCTCAATAGACATTTTTTTCTGCAAAGACCAAAAGCCATCCCTTCTTCCCTAAACATGCTTACATACAGCTCTTTTCCATTGCCTGACAAAAGCCACTGCTGGCACCAGTGCCAAGCATTTGTGAATAATTCTTCCTGCAGATACGCAATGTACAAATTCATACTTCTGTTTTTATAAGTACTGCTTCAGCTATACCATCTGAGCATAAGAAGTTAGTTCAGTATAACAGTGGGTGTTGTTCAATTGGACATACATTCACCAAATACTTCAAGATTCTTCTCATTTTCTAATGATTTTCTTGAGGAGGAAGGTGGATGGAGGGAAAACAGAGTGGGGACAAATTTTTCTCAGCCTACAGTTAGGAACCACAAGAAAAAATATGCTGTCCTATGTAACTTAATATTTACTTCCCACAAATGAATTCAAATGAACTGGAAAGATGCAGGTGACATGCTACTCTCATTCATCTTAAGGTGTCAGGCCAGCCAACTCCATTCCTGCTGATGAAACTTTCATCTCATCAGCAGCCTCTCTGCCATTCCTTGAATGTCTCAGTCTGATTTAGTTTTGAATGCAGATTCTTGTTGGGTGTTTTTTGTTTGTTTGTGGGCTTATTTATGACAGCCTGCCCTCAGTGTGAGGGTAGCTTCCAGAGAATACATTTTTCTTGTAACCACAATAACTACCTTTTGTTTGTCAAGTAATTATGAGTGCTTTAATGTACAGATAAGGAGCAGGACTCCAGAAAAAGAGTGTAAACATTGATACTGTCATTTCTGTCACCAAATTTTAATACTGCAATGTTAGACTTTGGTATAATCTAGTTGTTCAGTCTTCTCTGTAGTTGGTGAGAGAGAGGGGCAATTTGTCCTACTCTAAGGTAGTGTATGCAGAGATTGGTTAAATGAATCACATTTTGGAGCTGACAGAGGCTCTCCACTGACATGGGAGTGAATCCAGAAAATATCTAACTTTTCATTGCTAAAGTAACACTTTAAGTATAACTCACCGTATACACGCACATCTGCTCTAGAACTTGCAAAAAGCACACAGTTGTCCTGAAACCTCATTCTGTCTATCTGCACACAGTTTCCTTTTTTCAGAAAAAGCTTCTAGTTAGAAATAATAGGGAAAAGAACACTCTGACTGCTAGCAGCAGCACCTCTCAAAAGCTATTTGCATATATAAACAGTGCAAATATTTCTTTCAAGACTTACACAGTAAGGAAAAGAGCATTATTATTCTTGTTGAAAGGTTGTGCTGCAGTTTAATACTTTCCATAACCATGCATGTTAGTTTTCATTCATGTGGTGCTAAATTGTTATGCCCAGTAATGGACTGAGTAAGGGAAACTGCAAAACCATGCTGCTCCTTGGAGAAGTCATTGAGTTTCCAAGGCAGAAGCTGGGCACATTACCTAAAAAACCTGATGCTGTGAAGGTCCACCTCCTGCCTGGGTCCTATGGGTGCCAGATGAGCCTCTGAGTTGATTCCCATCTGGTGCAAATGGGGCAGAATCCAGTGCAGAATATGCAAAGTGGAGGGAACCTCGCACCAGAATGTATGAAATGTGGCCCTTTTTAGATTTTGGAAAAGAAACAACTTAGCTTTAATTGGTGAAAGAGTAAAATCTTAATGAGAAAAAAAAAGAGTAATGTAGGAATGGGAGTTATAAGGTACAGAGACAATCAAAGAATATGAGTGAATGCAATGTGAAGCCTGGTATTACTGGGGCAGTACAGAGGGCAGGCAAAGAGGTATGAGATTGACAATTCTAAGCCATAAAGGTGTTTTTTCAGATACCAGAATGTAGAAGTTAATCAAAGGTTATTTTCATACCAGAGTAGCCTTCAGCCCTGACTAGTCTATTGTGCTACAGCTGTCAGTGCCCAAATTTAAGATTATTAAGTTATTTTAAAATATAATTTTAGTCACTGTGCACTTTTCTTATTTTTTTTTGGTGAGAAAAGGTAAAATTCCTTCCTGATCATTGCCAGCACTATAATCAGCTTATGTGCTGAAACATAGGATTTGATTATCCTTAATATCTTAGCTTTCATAGCAATAAAAATGTTATTAGTGATCATAAACTTATCTGCCCCTTTTCACTCAAGTCAAATTATTTTACTTGGCTACCTCCTCTGGCAATGTATTCTGCAGGTCAAATATATATTGCATATCTGAGCTTGTACAGAACTTTATGGTCCACAAACGAGGTTTCAAATTTTACAGATCTTATGAGAGCAAGGCTTCCCAGTAATTTGATAAGTACTTTCTGCTCACTTGAGGATGATACGGGTAGTGCAAGGATGCTTCATGATGTTATATTTATTTCACTGTGAATTTTAGGTGAATCCTTGGGATTCTCAGGCCATATATTTATTTAAGCTACTGGAGAGTAAGACCAAAAAGTTAAGTTATTCTCAAGGAACTTTGATATTGTTTTTCATTTTCCAAACCTGTAACTATAATGGCATGTTATACTTGGCAAACATCACTTCTGACACTGCATGGGGTGAGCTCACTGATTTGGGCCACTTTTGGGTGTCAAACTAGACACCCTGGCCTTGACTTGTGCAAACATTTGCAGTCCTTACTGACTTCAGAAATTTCTGCCAAGCCACAAGGACTGCCTCCTATTTTCTCTATCTGAAAAAGGAACAGTAATTGCAAAACAGGACTTCTATAGGGGCCAATTCAGGAGAAGGCATCCTACCCTGGTGTGACCAGGCCTGGCTGAGCCTGTGCAGGGGCTGACAGGGAAGGGTTAACACAGCAACAGAAGAGAATTAATGGTCAGTGTCAGAAACAGGAAAACAGCATCTGAGAGACCAACACCCCCCTGGGCATAAACTTGACCTTGCGCCGACCCACAGCTGCCAGGCAGCCTGAAGAGGTGCGTCCATGTCCAAGGCAAAGCTGCACGACCTGGGGGTGCCAAGATGCTGTGGCGGTGACCTCTGACTGTGATTTATTGACCAGCATTTCTGCATGCTTGACTAGGGCTCTGGTCGTCAGTGAAAGATGTATTGATTACACATTAGTCTGTGAGGATGGGCTGGCATTGCCATCTCCGAAGAAACATGGACCAACTCTCACACATTATTAGGTTTGGCATAATTCTAAGAGGACACATAGGATGGTTTTATTTTACCTGGCAGCCATGACATTCACTGATATAAAGGATATAATCACAGAAACTAAGTAAGATATTAATGTGGAATTTTGTACAATAACTCTGGGAGCTCCAGGCTGGAAATATATACAGTTTTTTAACATGTCACCATTTAATTTAGCATCTGAAACACTCTATCCATGCATATTTTCTCAATTTCTGTCAGCTGAAACACTGAAACAAGGGCTTAAAAAAATTCTGTATAGAGTGACCAGAAGGAAGTATCATTCTTTAACTGCTTATTTAACTTCGCTTTCTGTTTATAAAATTGAAGATTAAAAAAAAAAAAAGAAAAAAAGAGACATGGACAAATGTAGTTTAATTATCCTTAATCTATAATGTTTATTGTGACTGCCTTATTTACATATTTCCTTTCAATTGTAAAGTCATTAGTTTTAAAAGACTTGTTAAGCATCTACAAAATTGAATGTGGGTGAATGTTAACAATGACGATCTTCTGCATACTTGCTGAGTTCCAGAAAAAATGTGGGTTTAGAAATAAAATATATGATCTCTGTTACAAATCACAACTCTCCTGACATCAGTTTAGGTCTTAATATCAGCCTGAACTCCTACATGATTTTATAGAAACACCATTTAGGTGAAAAATCATTTAAGAAATTGCTATCATTATTTGAGAACAGCGATAAACATCAGTCACACTGTTTACTTTATCACTCACTTCTCAGTACAGTTTGTCAGTGCTGGCCAAGGCAACAAAAACATTTATTTAAAGAAAGGGGAAAGACAATTTTTGAAGCTTTAAACAGCACAGATGCTTGTTGAGCTTCTGATGAGGGCTGGCCAAACTATGTTTCTTGCTCTGCACCCATTCCTGAGCTGTAGGCATGCATCCTCCATGCTGGGGCAGAGGCACATGCCTCTGTGGCACCCCATTTGACAACCCAACTCTCCTGTTGGGGCAGGGAGAGCACCCACAGGGACCACTAAAGCCAACTTGTATTAAAATTTTCTGTGTGCTCTGCCCCACCTCACCCTAAAATACCTCTCCACATTTCAGAGCTGGTCCTCAAGCTTCCCAGGTCAGGAGGCACAGGTATGACTACCATCCAAACCAGGACTGCAGTCAGTAGGCTCAGATTTGGCACCCAAGTAAAGATCCTTGAAGAGCACAGGCTGAGAAGAGGTACCAGGATTTTTTTTTCTTTTTCTTTTCTTTTCTCCCTAACTCTGAAGTTATAGGATAAGCAGAAACCATTTGGAGGAAGACAAAAGAATACCAGTTAGACTGAAATCGTCAGATCTGATTCTGTCTTACCTTGTAGTTATTCTCTAGTGATTTAATATAAATAGTGAATAAAGGACCAGCTGAGCAGAAAGTTTGAATGATAGCTAATTGTGTAAAGTTAATTTTGATCTTATTGAGTTCGTAGCACACTTTATTGATTGTAAACAGAGTAAATTTAAAAGCCAAACCATAAAAGCCTCAAGTCTACAGAAAGAAACATGATCTGTATGCTTTCTAGTAGCATATCACTCATTTTAATTAAAACAAAAATACTCTGCTAATGGCACAGGGGCCTGAAAAGGTGTTATTCAGAGATGGTGAGATGTTTGCTTTTGACTGAATAGCACATCTGAACCAAATCATCAGCAAATGTTAAGAGAAATCTTGATTTGCTGAAAGGAGCATCCAGTTGTGGCTTGTAAGGATTGGAGCCATGATAACACAAGCATGAAGGAAATGTGCTCCTTCTCAATACAGAAGTTAATACTGCACTACAGTCTGCTTTTCAATGATAAATCCTATCACTGACTTGAATTTTCCTACACATTTCAAGGCAACAATTCACTTAAAGGTTAATATTTACACTAAAACCATTTTTGTTTTGTTCTTAAGAACACAGAAGAACAGAACATATTTAACAAAAAAATGAGACTGCTCTTCTCATCTTCATTATGACAATAGATACTGTAGAGCCCAATTTTGCAGGAACACATCATCTTCAGTGTGTAACCTCAGCAGCACTGAATTTGATTGTATGGAGTACTCAGAGACGACAGTCATATGACTGAGGATGAGCAAATCAGAAACAGACTGCAGCAGGTAAACTAATGCACAGCAGGACAATTCAACACCTGTTGATAAAATTGCATATGTTACATCGTGCAAAACTACTAAAATGAAAGTAGAAATCACTTTCACCAGTACATACAAAACCTTGTACTTTTCTAAAAAAGACACATAAAATTGTTATCAACAACTTCACGTTAGGGTGTTACATATCACATAAGTGGAAAATTTCAAAAATAATATCAGGGTCTGAAAATGCTCTTTTTTAATTAAAAAAACCCCAACCCTATGACATGCAAGGAATAAGACTTATGCAAAGATGGAAACTGGCAATGCATTTTGTAAAACATCCAGAATGCACTAAACTTCTCTTTCATTCCTCTGCTGCACTGTATCACCTTGCTTCAGACAAATGGCATAAAAAATCTCATCTATCAAGGGAAAAGTTCTGTTTCTGATTCAGGTGAAAAGTTCCTCCTCTGAAGTAGAAGACTGTTGAACCACACACAGAGCAACAACCTACCTAGGACATTTTTCTTGCTGGTGGGAGAATGGAACACTTTTGTGAAAGCTTGTGCTGATCAAAGCATATTGAAATGATACTGTAATGATCAAGCTAATGGTGCCACGGAACTCAAATTTCAATGAAAATTTCCCCTTGTAAAAATAGGAAACACATACAAAAGGCATAATATAAATGAGCCCCTCCTCCCAGCATCCAAAATATAAATAGACTGCAGCAAGCAATAACAAATCGAGTAGATATCTACCCCTCACTTCTACAGGAGTACTAAAATAAGAAAAACAATTATATACAATTTTCTTCACATTAATCAAAATTGTGGTAGAAGTTTCTAATATACACAAAGCATCAGGAAAGCATTGGCTACAGTGTTCACACTGCTACACTGAGAAGTACACAGTCTAACTCTCTACAACAGTGTGATACCCTGGGTAGCATCACCTGTTGTCCCATTCATGGGATAGACACATGAAGGACACCCACCAGAACAGGAAAAAAAGACTGTGTCCACAACTTGATCAACCTCATCAAGACAGTCTGAGCTCAACCAAAGTGAGAAGAAGGCATCTAGGGAGATTTGCATGTCCAGCAAGAAGATTTACTGATTTGAAAAATAAATCCCCAGTGGGATTCTGTACAGGCAAGCAAAGTGTGACTCAGCTGCCTTCAGTTGACAAGCACATTTTTGAACTGAAACAGCGGCAAGTTTGGGTCCTTCTGCTGTCTATATTTTAAAAAAAGCAAACTCCGTGAGGCCTCCTAGACATCAACAAACTTAGTCCACATATTTAATATGGTTCTTGTGCAATGTCTCTCACACTCGGTTACAACATGTGGCATTTAGTCACAAATGGCCATAATTATAATACTTATAAGCATGCATTACATAGTTTTATTTATATATATATATAAAACTTTTACAATTACAGTGATGAGACGTGATCAGGTTGCCCAGAGAAGTTGTGGCTACCCCCTCCCTGGAAATGTTCAAGGCCAGGTAGGATGGGGCTTTGGCACAATCCAGTCTAGTGGAAGGTGTCCCTGCCTAGGGCAGCAGGGTTGGAACTACATGATCTTTAAAGATCCCTTTCAACTCAAACCACTCTACGATTCTGTGACTCTATGATATACATATATCCCAAGAATTAAATGCTCTATGTGCTACATCTTGTATCTACATTGCTGCTATGTTATAGAGTGATTTTAGGAATGTTAGAAATATAAATTGTTCAGAAAGTTTTTATTATGCTGTATCTATAAATTTGATCAGAATATTGTAGAATTTTTTAAAAAGTTTCTAGCCACAGGTATAACAGGAACTCTTAGAGACAGAGGTACTTTGGAGAGTGAATAAGTGAATTGTGTCCATAGAAGACAGAGGCACACTGACAAGCACACTGCTTCTGAGAATGCTGAGGGAACACCAGTCAGCAGCATTTTCAGACAAGACCATACTCTACATGGTACCAGGATGCTAAAAGTGACATCAAGGAAAAAAAAAAAGTTAAAAAAAAATAAGTTCTTCATAGCAAATAACTACACAGTGTAATGAAATTTCTACTTGTGGGTTACAAAACTAAAACTTTTTTTTTTAGAGTGCAACTGGGAGCTCTGTATTTAACTCTTTCAGATGGTAAGTGTGGTTCACATCATTTAAAATATAAATGTCACTAGCTAACCTGAGGTCTTGCTGTAAATCAAACCTGCACTGTATAAAAACTGTTATTTGTGTCCTAATGGGTCAAATGGAAGAGATGCCCTCTCTAAAAGAGCTGGATACCAGATTCCCCTTTCATTGATTGAGGTTTCAACTCTGGGTGTTTGAGTTTATGACAAAAGAGTTCACAACACCACTGGCAGGAAGTCAATAGTTTGATAGATACCCTTTGCAGTTGGTCATGTCTCTAGCACTTTAACCACGCTTTCACTCTGACAGTTATTACTGCTGCAATAAATTCTTCAGTAAAACAAATAGGCTCTCTGAAAATGTATTAGCCCAGGAACACTATTTTACTTAATATAACTGCAAGTCTTAAACAGATAACTACCATAGTAAATAGGCCAATATATTTAGAAAAAGTCATGTGTGTGTATGTGTATTTACAGTAAGTCACCTAAAGTTCTCTTCAGGTCAGGTTGCATAGTATTTATTACACCTTCATGATATACTTTTAAAATTCAGAAAGTAACTGACATTAGCAAAGGCTTTAAGAATCTATTTCATCTAATGTTGTAAGAATTCTTCCACAGTTTTCAAAATTGCCTGAATGAATTTGCAGCCTAAATCCTTACAGTGACCCTTAGATCCTTTGGTGTTGTTGAAAAACTCTACTATTTTACTCACACTTGCCCTTAATTGCTAATTATGTTCCAAGGAATCACAGTGCTATTGCCATTTTCTTATAGGATGGTTAATAATGATTAGCAACAGGTTCAGACTGAATCAGGCAGGGATAGCGATGGTTTCCAGAGGCCTCATTGGGTCTATAGGAATCAGAAATTCACGCACTGTCCCTCTCCCCTAGGCCATCTCTTAAGAGTATTAGTCCCAAAAGAAATTTCTGTAGATGTTGAATTCTGGATTCTAATCAGCTATATTGCGTGGTTTAATCAAAATAGTTTCTAACAAATCTGCAAACATTTGTGCATTGCCATTAATAATAATAGGCAAAATGTGAAGAGAGTTTTCTTTATCATGTTATTGATATTCTTTTGTGTTTTCAGGTTTCAGTTTTTTCCCTGTGCATTCATTAGCCATTTTCATTAGACGTGTGGACTAAAGCTTATTCTCTCCACTTACCCCACTTTCAAAGAGAAACTGTCTACATAGAGAACCCTTCAACACTCCTTCCTGCATCCAGAGACTTTGTGTCACTTAGGGGAGATGTCTTGAGACATCTATCCTTCAAGATTAAATGCAACCCTTCTGAGTGGCAGTTGCCACAATTGAAGTAAGCATTTACTGCTAGTGCTCAGCCATGCAGCTAACTGCTCTGTAGCTGACTGTGGCCTCTCAAGGTGTAGGACATTCATGGGGGAACACTGGTAATTTTGTTTTACCCTGCAGGCATGCAGTTTCTGGCTACAATGTGAGGAAATATCATTGAGTCCATGCTGAGATTGCTGTGCCTGCTGCTCAGAGCTCTCATGAAAGGAACTAAAAGGATAAGAGTTCTCTTGACCTTTAAAGTCCACTGATTTGGGGTGATGTATCTCCCAGACATTTGCCAATTAAAAAAAAAAAAAAAAAGACAATGAAAAACAAACACACAAACAAGCCCATTAAAAAGCAAGTGAAAACTGATCAAAATTTTGCCTGTCAGAGCAAAGAGAAAATCTGTGTTTTTAGCAAAAGTATAAGAGGGTTGGCAATTAAACTTCATTTACATAACCTTATCAATAACAGCTCTTAAGGGTCACCTTCTACTGTCACGGTTTGAGTGAGGCTGCCCTGGCCCTAAATTGTGACACCTACCCATTCTACTCTTGTCACAACAAAAAGTTGTATTCAATTCTTTGATCTCTATTTTTTTGAAAACTAACCTGTCCTTCTTCTTAGCAGGGATCAAATCAGGCAAAACATTGGCTTGTGTAGTGTAAGCAAGTGAAATGATGCAGAAAAACCAGATTCAGTCAAGTTCAGATATAATTCCTGGCACAATCTTTATGACCAGAAATCAAAGCAAAATATTATCAGGAGGCAAAAAATAAAAGGGGTGGGGGTTGGGGTGGAGGGGAGGGGGCAGGAATATCTAAACTCTCAATATCAAGAGTTCAATCTGGTAATCAGATCCAGATTGACTATATGGTTTCCTAAAACCAAGGTTAATTCACCAAATACTGTCTCCATCTGTCTCACAGAGACTTTTTTATCATTCCTCCATACCCCACATCTGCTCAAGGAGAAGCAAGACCCACCTTCCATGCAGTGAACTCCTTATTCACCAGAGTAGAAGAATGTCTTTAGACAGTATAACTTTTTACTACACATCAACAATCATGTGCATATACTTAATGTCTGAGTTACTGAGGTATCTGCCAGTTTAACCTCTTCTGCATCTGTGACCTGACTTCAAGTCTTAATCAGTTTGTGGAAGGTTTTGGAGAAGACAGTTAAAAATTCTACAAGAATACAACACAACTCTGGTCGAAAGTCATGTTGCTCTTGACAAAGATTTCTGGTGAGGAACAAAAGTGATATGACCCTAATGGGAAAATGAACAGCAAACTCTTCTTAAAATATATTGATCAAACAAAAGAAAATAATATCTGCCATAGTGGCATGGAAAGGCTTGAAACACTATTTCATCCTTCTAACAGCAGCATTTTCAGTTACTGTATTTCACAAATGTAACTCCATTTGGATTTAACAAGGTAGGATCAGGTCTTTAAATCTTGGCATAGGATGGTACAGGCCTGAACAGAACCATAAAATACTTTTCCCCCTTTTATATTTGCATATATAATGCATCTGCTTCCCATAGCCCATAATGCTTACACTACCATGTATGCCTCAGACAGAAAAGATACAGGGCACAATAGAACCCCCTGCTAAAATAATAAACAGATTGAGGCATTCCAAAGTGTGAAGACAATGATCATGCGGGGTAGGACAAAAGACCTATCAGGCAGTGAGGACTATAGAGTAGCTGACCATTCCAGTGGTCACAAGTCTTCTTCAAATAATCAGGGGCCTCCTACCCCATGCCCAGCTCCCAGTTAATCCAAAGGATGACAGAATGATGCACAGCAGAACCTGGTCAAAAAAATGTCCAAGACAGAAGTTACAGAGCCCACCAGACAAGAAGAAACTAAAAAAAAAAAAAAAAAAAAAAAAAAAAAAAAAAGAGCTTGGCGGGAGTGAACTGAGAGCAAAGATCTTCCCTAAAAAAACACAGGGTTAAAAACCAAAGTACAAGGTGGGCCCCCCCCAACACTGGTGAATCTCAAATCTGTGGCAGAATCAGGAGACTGAGACAATCTCCACCACCTTCAAGGAAGCATTTACGAAGAGCATGTTCCTGTGCAGTCTGTGATGCTGTCTTCTGGTGTGAAAAAAGGGGATCTAGAATAACATCAAAAACATCTGTTTCATGGCAACAGAAGGAATGTGACTTTATCTGTAACAAAAATGAAAGGGCATCTGAATCACCCACAAACTCAATGTGAAGGGAAAAAAAGTCACAAAACAAACCTCTAGTCTACTAGATGGCTAAGGGAGATGAAGAGTAGGGCAAAGAAGCATATGTGATACTTCCATCTAATACATTCTCAGACACCAACTGTTTTCAGTATGGGGACTTCTAGAGTTGGATGTGGTTTCTACATATTTAGCAATCTTCAAAAGATTTCTCTTTCATAAACTTGTCCAGTCTCTCTCGAACCAATCTCAACTTTTACCATTCAGGAAAAGAAACAGAAAAAAGGACAATTGCTCATGTGCCTAAGACTGAGACAAAGGAGATGTGTTAGACAGTGAAATTAAAATTCCTATAATTACCTATATAAGGACTACAGTAACCCTATGCATGGTGGAGAGGCAAAACTATAGTCAAAACTGGTTCATACCTTTAAGAACATGAATACAGGCTACAGCCTGCCACATAACTCTTAGAAGGACTCCCAAATGTTTTCTCCTGTCTCTTTACACTTAAACTGCTTATCAAACAGAGGTATATAAAGGACTCAATTTTTTCCTTCCTTTGTCCTCCATGCTGAAATCACTGTGCCAGCATGCTGGGTCAAACTGTGATTCAGGGGATTTAGAGAAAGTGACTGGGAAAGCAGAAAATCTCAGAGGAACTCTAGGTAAGGGCAAAAGGTCAACTTCCCAATCCAGGTGAGTAACAATGACATACCTCAGGGCTGAAGACACACTGTAGTATGTTAGTCCCAGACACATCTCAGACCCTCTCCAGTGCACCAGTATTCTCTCCCACATTTCTCTCTCCAGGGAAGATGACACTCCTTAGTAGCCTGGACCACACTAGACAGCATGGGCATCTGGAATTTGAACTGAAGAGATGTAGTAATGAAACTATGTGCTTTACTTCTACATCAGTAAAAATGTAAGAGTAACATTGCCACTGTTTAGCTTGTGCATTTGGATGTATGATCTGCCAAGACTTAGACATACCTCTTGTTTTGCATGCTGATAAAAAGTTCCTTGGAAGAGCGTACTCTGTGTAGAGAAAACATGAGTAGTCTTATGTTTCTAACTAAATGAATGCAAGATCCAAATCTTAGATTGTCAGCCCTTTTGGATCAAGTCCATCATTAGTTTTTATGCATGCGTTTTGCATGAAATAATGGATTCCTGATGTCTGTTGGGATTCTTAAAATATGTCAAAAAGAAGATACTGCATCCAGTACACTTGGTAGAGGCAAAGTAATAGTGGTGGAATTTCAATCAAATCATAAGAAAAGATACATTCTTCACACAATGGCCATGGTTTCCTTAACTATCCAAAATAAACCTCCACTTCATTACACTGAGCAATACTTGGAATTGTCCTTCTTCTCATAATAACTTCTTTGCTTAGCATTTGAACTTGAAGCTGTTTCTGATGGATTCATTCTTGAGTACTTGAAATATAGATCTAGTATTTTTCCTCATTCAGTTCTATTTCTTCATATGTGTAGAGTCAAGTTTGAAGTAACCAAGAAGACAATTGATTAGCAGATTACCCCCTGTCACTTATAATTCCCCTTGTTCTTTTCCTTGACCTGCTCTTCTTGTAGAATGCTCGTACTCCCTGTTATGCATTTGCCCAGACTTCCCATCAGAAGACAAATTTTGCTGTTCTCATCAAACATCAGCTTATTGATTTTTCTTCTATTTCTATGGAGATTTTGATATTCGGTCACTTTGTTGCAGAAAACTGGACCTTGGCTGTTTCCCTAGCCATACTGGATGCATATTTGCTGACATGTCGTTTCAATTAGACTACCCCAGAGCTGCACAGAAACAGGAAACCACTCTCAACCTCAAACCAATACAGACACCGGAAACCAGGGGCAGACAAAAATGAGCTGCAGCTTCATTAACAAGAGTCAGAGCAGCAAAAAGCAGTACCTGCAGAGGACAACAGACCTTCCGTTGAAATATGTTGTCCTGAAAGGCATAAGTTAAACCCATTATTTATCCTTCCCACTTTGCTGTCTCAGAGGTATTTCAACTCAGGCTGGTAGCACTAGCCATCAGTGAGCTAGGAGTATGTCTTCAGTGAAGACACACACAATTTAAGTTTACTGCAGTGAAAGGACATGTAAACCTATTCAGGTCCTCCTGGCAGTATAGACAAAACATTAGGGAGCTCAGTGTGGAAAAAACAATATCCAGCCACTGAGGAATATACAGCTGTGTCTGGGCATCTGTCTAGTAAACTAGAATGTCTTGTACCTAAGTTATCTTAAAAGTAGCAGGAACACTACATTACACTGCCTCCTGGTATGTAGACAACTCTGACGAATGAACAGAAACACCTGGGGGGAAGTCTCTTCTCATATAATCATCTCTAATGGGTTCTTCAATCCAGAAATTAAATTTTGTATGGTAACATTTCAAGATACTTCATTTTTCAAACTTCAACTTTCAAACTAAGGAACCACCTCACTTAAAATTTTGCCAAAAATCTCTACATTGCTAACTCTTTGCTGAACCAGCATAGTTAGGAAAAAATAACTAGATAATATATATATGTAAGCAAATTCTAACTAGTGTCTCTGGTGAAATGTCTGTCAAGACTGTGATGTAGCCTAAAAAGAACAGATGTCAGCAATGATATTGCAAGTAGCAGAGCATGGGAGACAAGTTTTTAAGCATTGCCTAAGAAAAACCAAAGCTCTGTAATGGGATTAATGTCATCATTAACAACATCCTTCCACTTGACAGTTTTTATATCCAGTACAAAAAATTGTGACCTACCAAGACATCAGGAGTGGCACAGCACAACTAGCCCCTGTCTCTGTCTTTGGACTTTGGAAGTCTGGTCCCTGATTGCCTTTCTAGCTATGCTGCTCTGAAAGATAAAAAGCAGCTATTCTCTCACTCACAAATATCCAGTCAAATAAACACTTTTTCTACTTGTGAAGTAATGAATAATGTTCTTTGCTTGTTGATAGGTGTTCTTTATATTAATATAATGAAAGCTTAATACCCAAAGCAGAGAATGGTGGAAGAATATCCTCCTCTTGACTGACAGCCATCAGTTCTGTGATACACCCTCTGCAAGGCACCTCAAAAGGCACACGCATCTCTCAGAAGCCCCCACTACCCTGCAATAAAGATTATTCTATCATTAGCAGCTATGGGAAGCTTTAGCTGCACAGTAGGATCTGGATCCAGGCCTAATTCCACAGTTTGGATCAAGATCCAACAGGTATTGGAGATTAGAGGCCATTCTCAAGGACCATATTTTTTCTGAGATATGTAGTCAGACTGGCATCTAGTGGGATTTTGAAATGTGCCTAGGAGCCTAACTGAATTTCTGAAACCCCCCTTTCAGCACCAATCAACAGGTTTTGGTGGCTAAAAACTTCCAGGCTGTCACGTGGTTTTGATTTGTAGTCAATCTTCTGCTAGCAGAGAAATTAAAATCTAAAGACTCAGTTCTTGTTTCTCTCTCAACTTGATTTGGGTTTTTATTTGGAGAAAAAAGACTGTTTTGCTCTTGGACAGAGCTAGGAGTGGCAGCTGAATGTGGTAAACAGGAGACAAATGCATCAGCTAGCAGGGGTTTTTTTTAGAAATTTCAAGTATCACTTGAGAGAAGATTTGGCACAACATGTTTTTATACAAGTACCACGTGTTGGATAGTTTGGTGTGAATATGTTCTCAGCAGAGAGAGAGAGTGACAATACATGCTTTACCTCTCATTTCACTGAGAAAGTAGCCTCCCAGATGACACAACAGCACTGATGTTGTTGATCATCTGACACCAGAATGATAATTTCCAGAGACTTTTATTGAGCTGCCCTGTCTTAGAGAATGACACTAAAGCCTATTGGTTGTTACTGTTTCAATGAAAAGACTTATCCTGCAGTGTGTCAGTTTTATTGAGTTTAGGTAAAAATATTGAATATTTTGATGATGGTTCATCTTCACACGCAAACTGAGCAGGAAAGAGGAAACATGGTTGTAACTAGATGCAGGGTTAGGAAAGAGCATGGATGTTAGGTACGTATACAGATAGCATCCATTAGCAGATTACGTATTCCTCCTGTGCCCTTTATTCAATTTAACATCTTTCAATTGCCAAGAGACAATTGTTATAAGGTTCTTATGTTAAGAAATAAAAGCAGTTTTATTTTAATTTTATTTTTATTCGTAACATTTTAAGTTACTTTTGATTAGGAAAAATTTTGTTCAATGGCTGCTTTTTTTTAAGTATCAGTTTGTGTTTGCATCTCTTGATGTGGGATGTTACATTAAATTATTCATTTTTACAGAATGGAAATTAATTATTGTGTATGAAATCCCAAACACATATGGTCACAGCGCTGGTTAGATCTGCCTCCTGCTATGCTTTAGAGATTCAAATTTGGAGGTAACATGTTATTTTCCATGCCAAGACCACCTATGGTTTTCAAGATATAAGTATCTGAAAATTAGCATTTTCACACTGAGCACTTGTTCCAGCTTTAGTATACATTGACGACTACCATCTTGTAACTACATGTACTAGAAAAGATGTTAGCAATCTATAAATGTAATTTAAGTTCTTCTGAAATTCACTGACTGACTACATTTTCCACATCTACCTTTAGCTTTATGCAACATCAATCTCTTCTTTTGAAATGCCTCAGAATGTCTCTTGACTGATAGCAGTGATTGGCATTAATTAATTTCAAGGGTCAGTTGTGAATGATTGGTTTGTCATGGTCAAGGATTGAATTATATACAATCAGGAGAGCGTGCTGAAATGGTCAGTCATTCAGTGAAAATCAACGAACATAAGTTCAGACGGAAAAGAATTCACGGCTCTGTTTATGAATGCAGCCAAGCCACTTTACATCTGAAATTAAGGGGTTTCAGTCATAAATCTGCTCTTAAGGAAATAGCCCAATCTCTAACTGTATTTTTTGCTATAAAATGTATAAAGAAAATATTCTATTTCTTTCTGCAAATGTCAAGGAAAGTCCTACTTGTAAGATTCATAAAATCTACTATCTATTTATAAAAGAAAGTAAGATCAACTCTTGTTATTATATAACAAACTTTTTTTCTTAACTCTTCATTAATACATCTACATTATATGCTATCAAAAAGTTAGGATTGATATTTCAGACCAGAAACAAAAGGCAGTGATCACTGTTGTGTTGATTTTTTTTTACACTTGCCATTATATTGATTCAACTTCAAATTCTGTTTTGTTTCCCCTGCAGTGTGTAACTAAAAGGGAAGTGAAAAGAAAATAACACGGTTGAGGGAACAATACCTTTTGCAAAAAAAAAGAAGTCACTCATGATTTTTTTGTTAGCTTACATGTTGATAAAGAATAATGTTGAAAGCATTCTAATCAAACACATCAATGGGTGATCATTGCATGCAGTTCTTATGATAGTACAGTAAATGTCTAAACTCCTAAGTCAGCACCTAAGGGAACATATGGAGTAGCCATATTGGGGAATATTTTTGTAGATAAGTATTTAGAAACCCGCTAGATATTGATGGCCAGAAGAGTAACCCAATTTACTCACCCTAACATGTTTAAACCTTTTCAACACCACCAGAGTATTTGTTCTGATGGAACACAACTGCTTGAGCTTCACTGCTGATGCACTGATACTTGAACAGGAACGACCACTACTTTCTGTTTTCCAGGCCAGAATTCCACACCACCAAAA
>WUAM01000071.1:16017909-16059859 GCA_024336885.1 Actenoides hombroni
TTCTTTTCTTTTCTTTTCTTTTCTTTTCTTTTCTTTTCTTTTCTTTTCTTTTCTTTTCTTTTCTTTTCTTTTCTTTCACAGTTGCCACCTTGAGACAAACATACAGTTATGGTGAAAAACAGCCTTTCAAGGCCACCTTAAACTGAAGTTAGCATATTAATTCAATACCAATAACTTCTGAGAATTAGTGGAGAACTGTGAGCAACCACATATAGTCCAAACAAGCTGAACTACTGGAAGTCATCTTGCTGCATAGCTTTTTTTGACAGCAGAACGAACAATACCACTGTCGTCACAATAAACCCTCCAATTTGAAAACAAAGCTGAAAACACTGCAAACACCAGTGCATTTATGAATGACTTCTGAGGCTAAATATGGTAAACCAAGGAAGTGGTCTACTGCCTAATCTCCAAGTCCTGCTCATTTAGGCTCCCTCATTCCATGGCTGCCTCATGCTCCTTTTCATGACACCCACAGTTTTGTGTACTTCTGTTCCATGGCCCATGCAGCTTCGACTGCCATTTACTTATTTTACATTTAGTTATTTTAGGTTTAGTTTTCTACAAACCCAGGTGATTACCTGGAACTGGCCTAGTGGGACATCACTTGGCATGAAAGGTGTTATGCTACACAATACATGGGAGTGTACTATCTGGTGCAGACCTGCCATAGTGTAGCAAAAACTGTGCTTCCAGACCTTAGAGAGGTACAAAACAAGAACTAGTTCATCAGTTTCTCAAGAAACTACAAAGAAGGTATATGGGGGGAAAAATGTGGCTCACTGGGAACAGCCTTAAAACACACTGTTCAAAAGAAAATTAACATTTCAAAGGATTAGACAATACATATCTAACATTATGGAGAGAGAATAACACAGACCATTGACTTGGGAACTGCCTGTCCAGCAGCAGAGGCTTGTAGGAAATGATCCCAAGATTCAGTGTGAGATGAGAAGATATTACAGAGCGTTGTGTATTAATGCAGCACCAGTTTAGACACTTGTTATTTGATGCATATTTGGAGTAAACTGCCAGGAGTTCTTAGACCAGTTTCAACCACAAGATCCATGGAGTTATTACTGTGGTCACTTTGGTTCCTGAAGACCATAAGTAATCTTATTTTTACTTTTTCTTTTATTCCCCTTGTGGACAGTTACTGTTCATTATTCCATCAATGTTAACAATGAAATAGATGAGTACAACTTCCAGAGGTATCTAAATGACCTAAGGACAATAAATCCCATAGGTTTTGGATTCTGAGTCAATTAGATGCATTTGAAACTTTTACCTTTTATCTGCATGCTTCATTAGTCAGATTTATTAACCAATCATTTAGGAAGGAAAGGGCCAGAGTAAAGGGCTCCCCAAAGTGTAAAATTTACAACACTGCTATCTATCCTCACCAATTGCCCAAGTTTAATTCTCTAATTTAATTCATTAATTAAAGAATATGCTAATTGACTGAAAAACTCAGGCAGAGGTTTCTCTCTGAGCTCTTTCCCGTTGAGAAAAATGGATCTCAGTTCCTAACAAAATACACATATCAAGCATAAGGCTATTGAAATTCTTTTCAGATCTGAGCTCCTGTTTAGCACAGGAGTACTTTTCCCCACTGAATATACTATTTCACCTGAACTTTCCCAAGAAATGGTATTTTCATATTTTGCATTTCTCATCAATTCTCTGGCCCATTGCATCCCATTGTCAGCAAGTTCATTTCAAATATTCCATCCTCAGTTATTTTCCACTCATTTAATTTACTCGTTTTCCTTGATCTCTATGCCCTAGTTGTACCTAAAATAATTCCTCAACATCTTTGCCAAGACTGAGCCAAGTGGACAAAAAGCCTAAATGATTTTTAAAAGCATCTCTGCAGAGCAGAGTGTTTGTGCTTCACTGTGATTCCTTTTTTCCATACTGCTGACATCTCTGCAGGTAGCTTTTTGCCTCTGGGCAATGAGGTCATAGGTTCATAGTACAGCAAAGAGGAAAGGCTGGAGAACTTCCTTTCCTCTTGGCCCAACATGGCATGTGTGTTATGCACTGTAGTTCGCTGTTCACATCTGCTACATAAACATTTAATAGGCCACAACTGTGTTGAAAAGCTGATAAATTCTGACACATTAGCCCATTTCCTCACTTAAGTCCTCACTTAAGTCTACAGTATGAAATGGTATATGGCCTTCTCAGCAGAACACATTCAGGAACCATCTCTATTTTTTCAATGTGTTTTCAATATAAACTCTTTCAGATTCAGAGACAAGTATCTTACAGCAACTATTGACCTCACACTCATGATAAAAAAGAAATCAAAATGCTCAAACAGCACTGAGATTATTGGCCTGTGAATATTTCTGTCTATTTACAGTAGATCAGAATTAGTAAGAAAGATAGAATGGAGGTTTTATATCATCAATTTAACATTAATTACCTAAATCTCTTTGAGGACGTGTAACAAAAAGCCCCTGACATTTGTGTCACAAAGATTAATATAACATATTGCCAAGTCATAGCATTGCTGCACTGGTAGATAGAATTCAAATTCAAATCCAGGCTAAAGATGCTACAGCTGTCACCCTTGCCCAGCAAAGCCCTCTTAGGTTCAAAAGTTAGCCGTCCTCCTGCCTGCCTCCACCAAATCATCTCCTGATCCCTGGAGATTACTAATCCTGACTTCTCTGCACATAGTTGACAGGAATAATAAAGCTATTGTGACTTCCTAATAATTCAGGCTAATCACATATTTATAAAAGAAAATTAGGAAGAAGTGATTAACTCCTTCCAGTTCAGCAATTGATAGTATAGAGTTAATAAAGAGGCAGCTGGAATACCTTTAAAACATGTTTAAATTTTAACACACTGTTATAAAATAATAAATGTTTAAATAACTATGTTTTGGATTAGCCTAGCTGCCCAATATTGCACCACTGTCACCAAGGAAACATGGAAAGGCAAGTTGACAGAGGCTTTCCTTTTGGATGCATGTATTCAACCTCAAAGTGCAGCTATAATGCATATTGGTTCAAGTGTCCACCCTTCTGAAGAAAAAGTGTACAGTAACCATTTGAAACAGCAACTTTTCTTTTTTATCCAGCCTATAACTGCAAGTTAGGAAGGATTTCCATCCTTACATTTGTCAGTATTATAAATATATGAATATGAATTCTAGAGTGACTCTGCACCTGGTGCAAAACAAAATGAAGAGATGACTACTGCTCTTCAATGTTTGAAGTGTCTAGCAGTTTGGTATTAAAAGAATACTGGTAGACCAGAAAATGACAAACCAGAGAGGCCTCAAAAAATACAGAACCCAGTCAGTCATCCCACCACAACATGGGTTTAGGTAGAAGCTGTTCCTCCATCTCTATGTTCCTGGTATTTCCTGCAACTTCCATGGAAGTATCGACTCACTCTTAATTTTCTTGAGTTTGATTTGCCATTGATATCTAACAAAGCCACAGGCACACAGCACCTTTCAAGAAAAAAATCAGCATATCAGCAATTGGGGTCCATGGTACATAAGGTCCTCTAGGAAGAGAACAGGAAATGGTATATTTGAAGAGAGAAATATGCTGGAAGAAAATGTATTACTGAATGCACTCTCATATTGTCCTGTCCCCAACAGCAAGCAGTTTAAAACAGTGTCTTCTTTTCAGTAACACCTTTAAAAATAAAGTGATATGCATATTTTTGTTGCTGAAAATCTTTACTTTTATCAGGCACCAGACACCATGAATATTGTCAAAAACTAGTAACTTTGGGATTCTTCTCCATATACTGACAATCTGTCCAGGCATCCAGGAATGGAATGGTGAAAACTTTACTAATGCTTTGAATATTAACCTTTAAGCTTCGTCAGAAATAGAATGAAAATACAATATTTTTATGGCAATCCATCTATGTTTCAGGCACTTTCTTCCCTTTGGTCCAACTCCATTTTTACTTCAGCTTCAAAACTGTTTTTTAGGAGAGGGAAAAAGCAGGAAAGACAGACAACCAAAAAGAATAACTGGAAGGATATCAAAGACCCAATCTTTTTCAGTTATTGTGCTTATAACAGAGGAGAGCTGAGCCTGTTCATGCAAGCAGAGGACCTATTGGCAAAGGTGGAATTGTTTGTACGAGGTGAAGGAGCTGCAGATTCAAATCCTTGCTCTGTTTGACTTCGTCTTTCACAATGAATATTTAATAAACCTCAGTTCAAACTGATTCAGAGCAGGGACCTGAACATAATCTTCCACACCCAACATAATTGTCAAGATGTCTGCAGTTCACACTGGATGAGCAGAAATGTGTTGATACCTTAAAAAATGTACTGAAATTTCTGTTTTTCAGAATGTCATTTCAGAATAAGATTTGCAACTCTCTATTTCATTTTCCCCATTTTATCACTGACCAGACTTATAGCACTTCTACAATAGTGTTTAAGAGAGAAACAGGAGGCTCTGAGACCCTGCAGATGAATCAGGATATGTTTTATCTGGGGAAAAAAGTGTATTCTTAGTGAATGCCAAAATCAGAGTGAAGAGAAACAGGTACAGCTCTAATGCATTTTAGTCAGCTGAAGTAAAACTCATTTGTATATCCCACCCAGTTAATGGGTTAAAAAATGGTTACTGTATTTACCTCATTCTGACTCTGTCTGAAAAATAGATTTCTTCTTTCATTTTTTTCATTTTCAGACATCTCAGAAGACTGTGAATTTGTGTGTGAATGCTTTCCTCCTTATCCTTCTCTTACATGATTCATGTTGAATGCTTGTCATCCATCCATTGAGTTGTTTGGTCATGGATATTCCCAAAGAAAATAAAAAAGATTCCAAAATAAAATACTAAAACCAGAAGATTAAAATGAACTCTTAGTATGAATGAACAGGAGAAGAAAATGAATGTTGAGGAAAAAATGTCTTGTTTACAAACATTTATCTTCAATTATTAACTATTTATGGAGGAAAATAGCCACAGATACATGATTGGCAAATTGACTTATGTTTAAATAATATGTCTAAAGTTTGACTGAGCACAGAAGTTCATCTTTAAATAAACAAATAGTGCCGTAACATTATAGTCATTAAATATAAACAAGCAGCAGTCATGGTACCCGCCTGCCACACTAAAGTTGTGCAGATGCATCCGAGTTTCCTTAAGCTCTTTCAGTGAACTGTGAAGAGGTTTGTTTCAAGGAAAGTCACTGAAATGTGCTATGCTCACAGTTTTTCCTTTCACTGCATCTCAGTAGCCAAGTCTACCAGTGAACTGAGGTTGCTTGGGGTGGAAATAAAGGAGCATTTCCTAATGTTGCCAGCACAAATAGGTAACTTGAACTCTCTCTACAAACACTTCAGCTTTTCAGCACTCATTGTAAAATCACATTTAACATACCTCAGATGCAATATCCTGTTTGAGGTGCATGAGACTGTGGCAGAAACAGGCAGGTGAGTAAGAGTTTTGTTTGGTTGATTTGCTGGATTTTTCTCTCTTGCTGAGCCCATTATTACAGTGTGAACTGCTTGTTACTGTCCATCTGTCTGGTCCCCATCCCTCATTGTAGCACAGTTGCACTGCCAAGCATTTCGTCTCTGTTTCACTGTTGTAAGGAATGATGGTTTCTCATTCTCACAAGAGGATTTTCTATTTGCTTTGGGGGGACTTGGTAACCACAATGAGAAATATACTCTAGAAAAAGAAATTCATTAATGTCTGCTAGCTGAAGGCCAGATTTCTCTTGTGACCAAAATGCTGTCAGGGAAAGCTGCAGACATTCTCCAATGAGTAAATTTACTTGCACTCTCAGAAAGTTAGGACTTGGGAAAGAAATCGACTGCTTCTTCACATGTCCACTTCCCCCACCTGTGGCTCTCCTAAATCTTGCTCCTATGACACATAGGTTTAGCCTTTCTGAAGGGCACAGCTGCAGATGGTTGCAGCAAGAGGAGCTGCCTGAGGACTACTGTAGTCCACTGAGAGCTCACTAGAGTTTGGTTGTGACTCTCAGTATTTAAAATAGACATAAAGCAGAGTCCAGAGCAGGGCTCAGTGCGCCCCTCCTGCAAGTCTCACTGAACAGTAGGTTTGTGTTCTCAATATGTTCGAGCTCCCCAACCTTATTTGTATACATAGTGTGAAGAATATTTCCAATAAAGAAGCCTTTTCTTCTCAGTAATTCCTTTTTCAATATATAGTTGTGTGAAATGCAGATTTACCACTTTAGGAAAATGACATTAAAAGTACACTTGAAGAAGCAAGAGAATTTCCACCAAGGGTGATAGAAATGAAGAGACATTCTACACAAAGGTAAGCAAGGTACCACAAGTAAGTAACCTCTGCTTATCCATCTGTGCTTGGATAATCTACCCAATCTGTCCAATTCACAGTGTGCAACAGGTCTGACACATCATTCTTTTACACTTTGTGAAGTTATTTCCACAGATATGAACTCAAAGTGAAACTCTACCAACCCAGTACTACCTACTTGCTTAAGTCCATGGCAGTACATTATTTTGTTCTGGGCAATGGTAGATTATTTGAAAAGATTTAAGAACATAAGGAATCAGATCTTAAATATTTTTAAAACTTATAAGACCACACTGCAAACAACGGAGTGTGCTATGGAAAGCATTTTAACTTGGGAAATACAGATGAGAAAACATAGTAATCGAGCAATTAAAAGCCTTGATTCCCCCCTCCCACCTCCAGCATATGGCAGAAAATTGGACCAGAATCAAGTGATGTCTCTCCTTGGTGGAGTCTCACTTCTGACCTCTAAGACAATGGAGTCACAAGCTATCCTGAGGCTTGATTGAGAAGCCACTTCAACATTTCCATAAGTCATTCTGCCATTGCAGATCTGTCACAATTTTGTCATAAAGTTTGCAGAATTCTGTTGACATTGTGTCATCTCAATAAATGCAAAGAGAAAAAAAAATGAGTCGGGGCAGGTGTGAGCACAGATTTCAAGTCTAATGCGTGGGCTGCTGCATGTCTTCTGACATAATCTAGGCTCTCATACTTGATGTTTTTCTGGAGCCGTGGTGAACTCTTCCATCCTTTAAAGCAATCAACCTCATTTGACTAATTTGAGAAGAAAAAAAAAGGAAAGAAAAACAAAACCAACACTTCCCCTCTCAAATCATCCTTGGCCAACTTGGATCTTTAAAATAAGTAACTTCACGATTTGGGACCTGTTTGTCATTTACATGAAGGTCGCTTCACACTGATCTGGCTGTGTAAATGGGCCATAAGTTACTTCTACACCCACTTGAAAGACCTCTTACGCTTGCCAGAATGATGCAAAATGGCCTCAATGTAAGTGAGAATTCAGACTCTTATTTTTAAAGCACTATCCCTTTATGGAGATGCATCAGTCAAGCACATTATATTCCACTCATGATTTTAATGGAAGCCTGCAGCTTGCAGAAGGCAAGCAAAATGGCCACTGACAGCATTACAGCAACAACACCCAGGACAGACATGCACTACAGCAGAAGGTCCCATAGGCTCCAAAACACCTAAAGAGCTCCCTTTTAACATGTGACTAGCTCTGTTGACTGTTCAAATACTTGAACAGATAAGCAAACTGGTAATTTGAGGCCTTTTAACACAGGGAAGGTGCAACCCACCAAGATGTGAGAGATTTGTTAGTACTGAACATGGTCAGATCTTTCCACTGCTATAGCCTTAGTGATTGCTTTTCTCATGTGCTCAGTCCAGTTGTGATAGGATGATTTTTGTGCAAACACCTACTTGCACATGACTTAATAATTGCAGCTGGGGGTCTACAACTTGAGGGAGTGTTCATGCCCTTTTGTATGCCAGCAGCTCAGTGCTGTGTGCCTTATTTTGCGTAGAGAACTTATCAACTGTGGTGGTGGCTTTTGATTATGTTTAATAGGAACCAGCTTGAAATGGCTTGTATCAAATGGGCTAAGGAATAAGTAAAAAGAGAAAGAAGATTTAAAAACTTTGGAACTGGTGAGATTGCATACCAAAATCAATAGATTTAATAGATTTTTACCTTATCCTTCAGTCATCCATCTGGCTGTACTTGAAGAGAGTTTTAATATTCTTTGTAGAGGTTGCATTTGTGACCTGGATGCTTTGTGAAAGAAACAGGATGAGGTAAATTAGGAGTGAGATACAAATGACAAGAGTTGAGAAGATAATTTGTTTAGGAAGAGTTTGGTGACTTTATTGCATTTAAATTCACTCTAAACCCCAAAGAGAGCTTAAAGGGGTTAGAAATACAGAGCTCAAACTGATGGAAAGACTTGTGTGAAACATGATTTGAGCCTAGTCCAGACTTCAGTTTTGCGGGCCCTGGGAGAGCTAACACATTCAGATCCCCAGGCAGATGCCTCTCAAATCTCCATCACTAATCCCCTAGAAGCCTTCTGTTATTCTCTCATCTCCATCAGGCTGAAACAAACCTTCTCACCTTTGTGTAGCTCCCGAAGCAGGCAAACCCAAACTGTCTCTTAACTTTTGGAAGGAGATGGCAAAACCAAAATCTTTGTTAACTGGTTTTGATCAATGCCTACTACTTTCACTCACGCATCATTTCAGTCGATGATATGATATTTATTAAAAATATCCCATTTCACACTACCATAATATGACTTCTAAAACTATATGTTTCTATAAAAAGATACAGCCAAAAAGCCAATTTGTCCTCACATGCATCTCAGCCATTGTGCATTTGACCTTTATTCCCCCTCATTCTTAATTTAAGGTCTCTTATTTATCTCCCTAACCAGTGGTCTTGTATAAATCAGATCTCATTCCCTTCAAAGTAATTATCAACCAGGGAGTTGTTAATTTCATTTTAGATCTATTTATGTGCAAAACATGAATAACAAAAGACCCACATGTTACTGCACCTCAAAAGTGTGAGCATTAATACCTTGGAGTATGTGCAGATATTTCTCTAAGACAAGATGGGGAGCGGCCTGACAGCTGGGAATTTTCAAGTGTCAGATTTGCATCCTGTGGCTTTTGAGACTCCAAGTTTCTCCTACATGAGCACAAGCTGAATGGGGCTAACATGAGGCTGCTGGGCAAACTGAGGGAGGAAACAGCCCAGGTGCTCCAGCTGGAGCTTTCCCAGCCCTGCTGCCCAGTGGAGCTGCGGACTGTATGAGCTTCAATGTGCAGGCAACTTCCAGCATCTCCCTTGAGCCCTGGTCTCTGAGACATGTGGTACTTACCTCATGTATCTCAGTTTAGAGCTATGTCTTGTAAGATGCGGGTAGTAGGGTAGAGAAGTTTAAGAAACTGTGTCCTCAGCCTACCAGAGAACCGTTCTTTGAGCAGTCTTCTTTGCGTAGGTGTAGATTGCCATGTCCAGAAGTTACAACCATGAAAGTCCAGCAGACAAACAGAATGCTCAAGAAATTCCATATCCAAATGAAAATAGCAAGTGAGGGAAAAGGAGGCAGGAGATAATCAAGGAGAAAGCATGACAGCAGTAATACAAGAACTAAAGGCATCTGACCAGTATCTGGGCAGTATGCTTGGGAGAGGTATAATGGATAAGTCTGGTGCTGCGCTGCAATACAGATTTCATTGGTCTCATGTATCCCATTATTGACTACACAGTCGAATTTGTACCATATCTGAAAAGGGTGCTGGAGGCTTCTGTTCTTCTGGCCCACTCTGTTTTGTTTTCCTTTCCACAGACACAAACCAAGAAGGGAACAGAAAATATCAGTGCTGGGAAAGCCTATTTTTTATGAAGCAAAGTCAACACAGACCAGAATTATGAGAAAAACTGCAGACAGTAAGACAGGGTGGGACACACAGAGCTTGTGTTTCAGAATAACACCAGTGTCAAACTATCCAACTCCTCCCAAGCAGGACCACAAACATTACTCCAGCTGGCCCTGCTCAGAGGCAGAACTTCCGGAAGCAGCAAGCATCCCTGGTCATTTATTGACTCTAAATATATGAAACCCAAAACTAGAGACATTTTTGAAAATGTTGAGTAGAAGTGCTACACCAGTTTTTTATCCTCTCTTTGTCTGAAAGGTCCCAGGAACAAGCCTCAGTTCTCTTTTGGGGCAGGATACAGAGACAGATAAACTCCTCCAGCTTTTATTCCCATATCCATAGGATATTTCAGAGACAAAATAGTCTCCTCTCACCTTCCTTTCCTCAACTGTTTTCCAAGACTTGGTCTCCAAAACAGCTTATTCCAAGGTAACAGAGGTTTGATTTTACTGACAGTTTCCTCTTTCTCAATTTACCCATTGCTGTTATTTCTGTTATTATATCCATTGTTGTTATTCCATCAGCCACCCAAAACAGCCACTCTCCCAAAAACACACCACTCCAGATTCACTTCTTGTCATGACTCAATAAGCTCCAGATCCAAAAGTTTCTTTTCTCATGATTTTTTTTTAATCCAATAAATGCCTTCCTTCTTTCTAGTACTGGCATGATTTGTAACTTCACCTTTCATAGTTCAGGCTAAAGGGGATCTGTCTCTCCGTACAAACAGAAATCTAGCACAAAAAGTCAGATTCCAGTCCTCTGCTACTCATGTAGCTGCTAGGGCCATCACCCAGCCAGGAATTACCGGCAGACTGCACAAAGCAGCATGAAATAAAGTTAATGCTGATCATGACAAATTCTGATGCCAACAAAACAGAATGAACAAAGCATATCCTCATCATTTCCTAAGTATGTAGTGCAACTAGCAAAATCTTTCTGGAGGACACCACACCCTATTTTGCCCTTTCTTTCATGCTTCCTGCCCACTGTTCCTCCTTTTCCCCTTTCAGATAGGATAGGACAGGACAGGTCTTAGCCAATTAACCTGATTATTGATGCCACAATGCCCATGAACTGGGCAACTCCTCTGCTGGTAATTAGACAAGTTGTAAAATTACTTTTTTCCTTCATAAAGGTTAGCCATAGGTGGACAAAGGTGAATTAATTCTAATATTGGCATCTGAGTTACACATGCTATGCACACACACGTGCACAAAAAAATCCTCATTATTAAATCACAAAGCAATTAAAAAATTAAAAATTTCATAAGACCCCACATAAAAGAAATACAAGTGTTTAATGATGGATTATAAAGTGAAAGTGAGAAAAAAGTAAAAGCTCAGCTGTCTCAGGGGCTTCCCTTGCAGCCTGTGATACTGATTTCTGTCTTCACTCTCACACAAGCCGCAAGAGCTAATAAATTCCTGGCTTCCCTGCCTGGGAGCCAAGGCCGATTAATATCTGCCTACCTTGTTACCTAATTCATTATGGTATAGCAGTTAATTTGATTTGATATTATTTTAATAAAATTCTGTAATATATTAGATTGTTTCAGGCTATCAAAATAATTTTCCAATTATTACGGTTACTCAAGCAAGTCTTTTTTTCCCTTCATGAGCGGCAGTTGGTCTGACTCAGAATACATTAGCTCCTACAGCTTCATCCTGGCCAGAGAAATACGAAGTATATGCATGATTACACCAGAAATGTTATTGCCAGTAATGTGAGACTGCAGATCAAGGCACAGAGTCCAGATTGATGTGCAATTACAGGCCCTCATGACGTCATGACATTGCTGATTACCCTTCATCTACAAATGAGTTAATGCATTAATATACATATACACAGTTACACATACGTGTATACGCAAGCGTGTGTGCATACAAGTATCTGTTATTGTCTTGTACCCTGATACTAGTGTTTGAGGGGCAGCAGTACATGAAGGCAATGTGGGATAGATGCTGCATCTCATAGGAACTTGTGTTACTTGCTCCTGGCATTGGTCATGCCAGTCTGGCCAGCAGGAGAGGGTGGATGAATTTTGCAAGCAGTGGGAGTTGCCTCTTTTTGCTGTCATCACTTTTGGCCACTTCAACAAATAGCAACTTACATCCCTGCTTAGGAAGTGTCAGGCTGCTCTTTTCTCTTGGTTGTGGTTAAGTGTTTAAGAGATAGAAAAGAGAGGACATGGGTGGAACTTGATTGAAATAGGAAAAGGCAGCCTAGACAAAAGAGCAGGTGCAAACAGAGCCATTCCATTCGCAGATGCACTGAATGTCACAACATTTCTGCCTGGGTACCTGAGAGAATCTTCATCACATGTTTCTGGGGTTGAGAGGCTGGCACACCAAACACTGTCACAGCTTGATCCTAGTCCCACTGGACAAAGAAAGAGTTGGCCATCCTCTTCATTAGGGAGAAAACTGGGTCTGCATTAGTAATTTCATATAGTATGTACAACATAAATAAAATTGATTAGCAGTTATATCTCACTCTTTCTACAATACTTCCTCAAGGGGCTTCTGTTCACATGAATATATACAGTATGTGTACTGCCATACAGTGAGGAGAGGGTCCTGAATTTTAAATGGTGGAAGAAGATGCTGTTTGGTCCTTAAAAATAAGAACTGATGGGACCAGTTGCCTCTCTCTCAGATCATTCCGGCGAAAACCCTGACACCTTCCCTGCACTCCTGAAGCAGTCTCTGACCCTGTTAGGGCACATGCCATGACAATGTTAAAGTTCATGGAGGATTGCCATTGTGCCATTCTGTTCTACTACTTTCTCATCTGGATTGGAAAAAGAAGTGCAAGCACCTGAGTTTAAGCTGTTGATCATTTTTAAGTGATGGTTTTCTGCCTTATGCAGTACATCACAGTTCCTATTTCATATTCTGCCTCCAAAAGTGGTTATTCCCATTCCATTCAGCTATCCTAGAAGAGTGGTGACTGACCCGTGGGATATATGTCAAATATGATTTACAACTTTTTTCATGCTTCAGCAGAACTCAGCAGAAACATAAATGGATCAGAACATACCCTACATATGTGAGGAAATACAGCTTCTTTTTGTTTTAGTATTTGTAAATTGCCTTATTATTTCCATTGCCTAGCTATCATTAAGGGCATGAAATAGCACTGACAATAGCAGGGTGTTGCAACACTTATTGTGCAAAGAGTTTATTACTGAGAGTAAACTGTATGCAACCTTTCAAGTGAAAGCACTATCATATCAAATATAGAGGTTAGTGTAATTTCTCCTTTCTGTGCATCAATGTTTCTTAACTTATGTTTACATTTGGGTGGTTTAAATTGCTGAAACAAAAATTATATTGTCTACCAAAAGGATATTAATGAAAGATGGGAGAGGTTGGTGTAGATGCCTAACATGAGGCTATTTGTCACTCAACAGTAAGAATGTTTCTAAGTTTTTGTTTTAAAATTATTTCAGTTTTCTACAAACTACATTTTTGCTAACCCTTATAGGATAAAACAAAACAAAATTGTTGGCTTCTCACAGAATTCACATACACAAGACCGTTGAAAGCATTCATGGTTTGAATACACTTATTTCCAAAAGGAAGGCTCCTATACAACATTCAATGACTAGAAAGCTTGGCTTAAAATCCTTATCTCACCAATTTTTAGTTTTAGAATATGCATGCTTTTTAACATGACTAATATTTTGTAAAGATGTTTTTAATGTAACTATCATATTTTAAAAATGGGCAGAAAGACTTAACAAAGAATCCTGACTTTATCATTTGAAAAAAATGCCAACATCATTAATCATAACTGAAGTTTTTCAGTCACTCAACATTAGTGATGTTGAAGTGAATTAACTAAAAGGCTTTCATGCTTCTTGATCTTAGATCCCATAGCTGAAACTCTCATTCGTTCAAATCTTCTTTACTCACATAAGTTGTCCTACTGAAGTCACTGTATCTCAGCATGTAAGTGGGGTTTCAACACAGGCCTTTGGTATATAAAAGCGGGAAATGGAGTTGGTTCTCATGATTCTTGCATAGAAACTGGTAGGTTTACATTCTTTTCAACATCTCTAATGCATAATCAGCTAAAATGATTTTAGATCCTAGAAATTGCTACAAGATGGTTATAAATTCTTTGTGTGGACAACTTTTCCATTTGGTGGTAAAACTGGAAGGCCTTATCACTCTTTTATAACTTTCTATATAATTTTTATGAATGCAAACATAAGGCATCAAAGACTGCAAGCTGAAAACTTCCCTGTGATCCAAACCAAGTGGCAAAATTAAGTCCTGAAAAAGTCAAGAATCACATCTGGTTTATGGTCTGCTTAGATGACTTGGCCTGAGAACATAGCACAGGAGTAGATTGATGCAGAATAAGGCTCAAATTTAATAATCAAGCTTGGTTACTGAATACAGCTATAAAGATGGACAAAATGAAAAGTTTGTATTACATGTCTCCACTCATCACATAACAAAAGAACATAAAATAAGGAAATGTTTTAAGACTAAAAGAATGGTCTGCATTGAAAAGACATCAGACATAAACAGTATGGGTTAAGACATTATTACAAACAATAACCAAGGAAGAATGTGATGTCCATTGTCTGATAATGGGAGAGGGACCTGAGAACCTTAGGCCCAAGATGCTGTCACTATGTACATGTGCTTCTCTTTATGCAAGTGACAGAAGGTTACAAAATCCTTTGTTATCTGGCTGCTAATGGAGGACTCTGCCAGCATATTACCATTGCAATATCTCTGTTCTCCACCCTTCTTTCTCTCTGCCTTCACTTCACTCCACTCCTCTTCCCTCTGGGTAGTCATTCTCTTGGTTGGCCAGCAGAAGTTATTTTTATAACAACTCTGTATTCTTCTCATCCTCCTCTGATCACAAGTCCTGCAACACAGTCCATCTTTGATGACAGACAGTAGAAGGGAACATTTAATTGAAAACTTACATGCTATGCTGTTATAACTATCACAATATACATTCTTCAGCTATACATCCACATCTTCTGCAAGTTATAGGACTGCAAATCGAAGGTGCATCAATATCTCTGAGGCGCTCAAAAGTTCTCCCAGATGTCACTTTACAGGAGCCGGGATATGGGCCTGATAGAAGAGAAAATCCTGGAAATTATATAGCCCTGGGGAAATGTTCTCACAATAACTGATGACAACCCAGAGGAGATTTAATGTGCTTTTGTTCCATGGTTGGGCTTTCTGAATTGTCCTATGAAAAACTGTGGCCACACTGAAGATTTATCTTTCTAGCTATCTATCTTAGGTATGTGCATGACCCATCACTTCAGTGCCTTAGTCTCTTGCTTTGATGTGCTAAACTCCTAGCATCCCCTCAGAACTGCTGGTCTCACCTAACAGCTGATGAGTTGAGGCATAGCTGGTCAGACTCATACAAGGCCTATGGGCATTCTGACCTTTCAAACACCTTTCCATATGAACTGCTAGGTAAGTATATCCAAAGGACATCCCTTTACTAATGTGGTCCTTTGCACTTTAATTACTACTGTACTTAGGGAAACAAATATTTCAGGCTGCTCAGAACTAAGTCCATATGTAATGACTTGGAGAAATGTTTTAGATGTTGCTGCGTAGCATTTCTGCTAAATAAATGCCATGGTGTTTCTCTGGGTCTTTCTGATGAGCACATCACAGTAATTATTTTTTTTAAGTAACTTTCCTTTTCAATATATTTTTAGAGTACACACACTGAGTTTCTTAGTTTTGGTGTTTTTATTAAGACTGCAAAAGAATACCTATGTACAGGATGAACAAAGCTCTGATGAAGTCGGTGTGTATGGAGAAAACCTCATGCAGTATAGTGATGAATGTTTACCTTTTCTCTACAGAACAACAGAAATAATCAGCATCCTGATAAAGAAAAAGGTCAAATAAAGGGAAGCTCAGAACACATCCACATGGAAGGAAGAGCAGAGTATATATTACTCAGTGCATCAATGTTACCAGACTTCTGAAAACCAGAAACATTCTCTGGGTTCAGGGACCTCAGCATCCTCAGTCTACAGCTACACAAGCAAGGAAACTTTTCTATGGAAATAAATGGCATGTATTCCTCTTCCATGTACCGGGACATAAATCTTGGGCAGTGGTTGAATGTGATAGAGGAAATAAAAGTATAAAACTATAATAAAGACAGAATCATATTTTCTCTCATGTTAAATTTCTGATTCTTAAGTCCTTAAAGAAATAACTAATTATATCTGGTTATCTAAGTATATTACAACTTTACGTCGAGGCCTCTTTTTTTTTAACACGTGCATGAGTATAGAAGGTATACATGCAACTGACTTCAAAGGAAACTGCAACAGAAATTGGTTTAGGGATTCAGAGAGAAAGGATGAATGAGAGTTAGCAGCACTCTTGTAGATTTCAAGAAATGAAACAGAGTGCATGCTCTGCCCTAGTCTTCCCATGTAACTTTTGAGAATTCATTTAACATTCAAGTTTCCCATCTCTAACACAGTGTCAATACCATTTCCCCTTTGTACAGAGGTGGTCGGAGAATGGACATGTTGAGACAATGACATGCTCCTACTCAGCTGAAAGGGACCTGCAGAACCGGTCGTACATTCAGCAGTTTGCCCTCCTAGTCAGCAGAAAAGGAGAGGCAAAGATCCTAGAGGTGAGCAATTGCACAAGAGACATAAAAGTAAGGTAATTAAAGATCATTGGGTAGAACAGTGATAAATTTGAGTAATTACATTCTCCCTACTTAAAAAAAATAACTCCCTGAAGCTTCAATTGGATCTAGGATTATATTTTTTTTTCATTTGAAGACAGCAGGTGTTGTGCTGTATCATTGTGCATTTTTAACGAGTTGCCATGTTTCTCCTTAGCGGTGAATCGGCAAAGTGATTCCCTTCAGCACATAAAACACTTTGTGGCTCTCTGAGGTGAAAGCATATATAGACGTAAAATCAGCCATACCTGGAAAGACCTGATTTCTCAGGAGCATACAGCAGGGTTTCAGTGGTTAGAGCAGCTTTATATGGAAACGAGCAGCAGGAACAAGTTTCTCATGTATGGTCTCAAGCCCAGCAGTGCAACCACACTTGTCAGCTTCTGGTGACTGCCCTCCCTATTTCCTTGGTGGAACAAATCATCACACAGATTTGTCAGCACCCAAATCAGTGAGCTTGTCTCAGACAGTAGTGTAGGTTAGCACAATTGCTTTCGCCTTCAGGTTAGTGAGGTCTTTTCCTTAGTTTGTTACACCAGCCCTGTTCCATGAGGGTTAAGCTCTTGAAAGGGGCAATAATAAATCATCTGGAGACAATGCAGGAATAAATGCTTGAATACATTTCAGCCATTTGTAAAGTAACTGTATTTAAAGCATGAGCTTTTTCAGGACCCTCACAAGCTCCATGTCTCTCTTATCAGACTCCAGACATATGGGCAATCCCCTAATGCTAATATAAGCAGAGTTATTGGTTTTATTCCAAACTTATTCCAGAGGTTATGCTTTATCCCAGCACACAGCTCTATGAATTAGACGCTCTGCTTACCTTTGGGGCACAAAATGAGATGAAGTAAATTCTCAGCTTCCTAGTGGATAGGGAGAACTGAGCAGAGGGTAAAGAGCAGGAAACAAGCAGCTCCTTTAACAGACTGGTATCATCAAATAGGTACATGGGAAGAAAACACTGAAAGAGTGGACAATATAAAAAAATTTATTTCTCCTTAAAACCTCCAGAAAATGCTAGTAATGAATCTTCTTGCATAACCAAGATTTGCAGTTCTGTTTTTTCAGTTGAGAATCTGCTTTTGTGAAAACTTGTGTGTTGTCCTTTCAGTTTCCTGGTAATTCCTTTTGCTACTCAAAAAATGATATATAAACATGTCAGAATCACTTCACCCCACTGTGGAAGTTATGATGATTTGCACAGTAGACAAGGTTGTTAAAAGAGGGTGTATTTAAAACAGGTTCTTCAGTTTTACATTAAATCCAAATCACAAATTAGGAAAAGCAGAGCATGAAGGAAAGCTAAAAAAGTCCTGGGGCATGTGTAGCCTTGAAAAATTAAATTTCTTGACTGTCTATTCTAGTCTTTAGTTCCTAAACCCACTTGCCAGTAGTATAATAGCTGAACATCATATGACAACAAATCTGTCCTGGATTGCTTCTCAAGATTGGGCCATTCTGGAAGAAAGTGGGCTGATATATATCTACATGCAAGGAAGCAAGTCCCAGAAAATGTGTATAGGTAAAGAAGCGGCATTGGAATTTGTGATGGTCCTTCAATCTCAAGAGTCTGTTGTGCAAACTTGGAATGAAACCCTCACAACACACAAAAAGGCATTAACTTTCACATAAGATGTTCACATTACTTCAGATGGTCATTTACCAGCAGAGATTTCAAACAGAAAATAAGAGTCAAATAAGGCAGAAAAGAAGTAAAAATGACTCCTCCATTTCCCATATGATTTTTATTTTTGAAAGGAGGTTAAAAGAATGTTAATTGGACTCAAAAGAGAGTGTATAACAGAAGGGTATTTTGAGGTTCAAGTTTTAAACTCCATGATGCTAAATTGTGAACTTAGTTATAGCATAGTAAATCTGAAGTAAATCCATTGACATAAAATCAAAACCAAAGTCACTGAAGTGAGTTACTCTGGATTTAGAGTTCCATGACTAAGATGAGAATTTGGCCCATGTTGTTTAGCTAAGGTCAATATAAAAGAAAATAGAAACCAAAACAGCACAATGCAGAGAAACTGAGTTGATAAATATGATGGAGGAGTTTATGTATGAGGAGAGAATTAGTTAGTTTTGGAAGAATAATAAAGATGATTAAGAGGTGACGTGACTGATGTATTTAAACTATTTGAAGATTATTATAAAATAAAGCTTGATGATCTAGTTGAGTTTGTTGAAGAGACCACAACTAGAGGATTTAGGTTTAAATAAAGTGGGAATATAAATAAGAAGAATTTAAGGCAGTACTATTTTACAGAGACTGATAAAAAGATGGAAGCTACTTCAAATTCAAATATTAGAGACATGCTGCATTAATATTTAAGCAAATACAGTAAGACTATTTGCTATCTAATACATTTAAGTGGTATCAGTCGGTTTTCTACCTGGAAATAACCCATCATTTTTATGGAGACCTAATTCCCACTGAATATTTCTTCCCCCAAATATCTAGATCAAATCAGAGATATAGAGCTTAAAGCTGCACAGGTTTTCACATCAATATCAGTTTTCACCAGGTGGAGATCTGATCTTGTGCTTTTCTTTCACTCACCAAGACTGGCGATGTCTCTCAGGCTACAAGAGCTTGGTTGCATTGCACTAGCAGGGTGGCATAAGGAAGCTTACATGTCTGTTGTCCACACATAACCTGTTTAGTGGGTAATTAAAGGGTTTTAATCTCCAGTGCAGTCAATCTGGCACCTTTCAACAACTCAAACTGACAGGAGCAGAAGACAAAAAAAGAAAGAGCACTCATAATTCTCACTGAAAGAAGAAAAAAAAAGTATGTGGAAAAGATAAATTAGTTTTAAGGACAGTGTATCATTGGTTTTTTTTATATCTCTGAATGACTATTAAAGCTCAGCCTAATGCTCTACTCCAAACATCTTTATGTGTATAATCCTCTGCCTTCCCCAATACATGAAGCTCTGCTATATTTCTGCTTCTTACGTACATTTTTCATGAGTGTAAACAAGTGAGTATAATCAGTGTTGTGCATCTCTGCAAATTGTAAAATAAATCTGGAAAAGATGAAATAAGGAAATAATCCAAAGGTTTACTTCCATATTCTCACTTGACATTTTGTACTCCTCCCTTACTTTCCCAGCCCTACAAGCCTTACAAATGTGCTTAATCAAGGGAAAGTTTTAGGACACTTTGAAGAATGACAATAGGAGAGAGTGTTAATATTTTTTCTTTTTTTTTTTTTCCTCTCACCTCAGATTATATAATAAGATTTAGATGAAGTGTGATGTCAGGCATATGTAAAATCTCAACCCATTTCAATTCCTTAAGGATCACCTTTTAACTCAGACTACAGAGCTCCAGTGTTGTGTGAATATGCCTCACTCATCAGGTTGGAAAAGTTTTGTCAAAAGGGATTCATGAAGGGCTTCCTGCTTTTTGGTCAGGAAACATGCCCTTTGGATGGGAGTTTTGAGGCTGAATATCCTCATGGTACAAATGCTCTCAACTCTGTTGCTGACCATCAACTCTAACCCCTATAAGCTATGATCACTCCCAAATCAGTTTGAAAATATGATAGAAAACCTGTCATTCACAAAGGGAAGGGAGGGAAAGAGAACTGCTCCCTGTATCCCAGGCTCACAGAGTGGGACTTGCAAGCTATGCAGCAAAACAGAAGAAAGTTGGGATTTCAGATGATCTGCCACCACCTTTTCCATTGTGAATCTATTCTTCCATCCTTTTTTTATTTAAGCAATTAACCAAATATCAGAAAAAACGTCACTCCACATTTCTTAAAAAACTGATGGAGAAAGCTAGTTTTCTGCATAAAGTAATTCAAGTTTCAATCAACTGCAAGGTAAATGGCTTTTTACACCTGTGCCTGTCTTTGCCCTGACCACATAGGAAGACTGCAGTGACTGCATTTCTAACCAAATATCTCAGATTTGTTTCTAGTTAGACTCTTTAGTGTGTAAGTGATTGTGAAGTCCAGCCCTGGTGCACTTGAGTCTTTTCAAAAACTGTATATTGCAGGTTAGTGAATTTGACTTCTGCAACCTGACATGAAAGGTTAGGTGAAAAATAGCATGCTAAGTACCTCTGTGAATCTTTCCCAGGGTCACATAAGTTGTTAATTGCACTCATTCCAGTCATAACTTAGGTTATTATATTAGCAGCCACTGTAACATCTTTTCTTTTTTTTTTTTTAGTCTTGTTTCCCTGAAGAAAGAAGACTGATATGATCATGTGGACCAGCTGGTTGGCTATCCCCACCTTTGAATAGCTTTTTTCTTGAATAAATCTGTTGACCAATTTCACTTATATGGAAAATCATAAAAACGAAAGTTCCAATGTACTCATGAGAATCAGTAGGTGGAGGAACCCAAAACTGATGCCTCCAGCGAAGAAAAAATGTGTCAAAAATAGTTAAATGTCCACTCTGTTTGGCAATGGCCAACTGGCTGATCAGCGACAGCTTTTGACGTTTTTTGCTCATTAGGGATAAAATAAAAGGAGGGGTTGGGGGCAAATCTATTACAGTGTGCTAAGCAAGAGGAAGTTTAGTGAATGCTTTTTATCTTCCTGTGTATTGAAAGACTGCATTTGTTCCATTACTTATGGAAGAACTTATTTTTCCAACATGAATGTGGTAGATACAATTGTTTCTCCTATCATTTTTTTCACTAGCATGTAGTAGATAAATACAGAAGGAAACTGTCATTGCCTAATTTTTTTTTGTTTTCAGTTGAGATTATTTCGGGGGTTGCACTTAATTACAAGGCAACAAATATATATTCCTTCTTGCACATCTCCAGGTCTGCATACACAAGTTACAAATGGAAAACTCTCTTTCTTTGTAAACTGCAGTTGGGAGATAGCAAAAGCAGTTCTAGGGTCATACTTAATAGATCAAAAATGCTATTGCCACTTCAGGCAAAAAGCAGAACTAGTACAGACTCATTTGGCCAAATCACACTTGTTTAATATATTTCAAAAGCATAATTTTATGCTGGATCGGCTATCATCTGTCTTCCTGTAGCCATCATCAGGCCAGGATAAACACTATAATGTATGCTCTGATTACTTTGACATAAATACTGCCAAGTTCTCATACCTGAGCCAGATCATGTTATGTATAGAGGATGATACAGTTGTGCACTGATCTGATACTAATGAGCACAGAACCAAGGTTTAAACTACAGCTTCCCTCTCTGTGTAAGTAATAAAGGGTAGCCAAGTGCACGTTACTGGTTATAAGTCTCCTCTGATGCTGGCCAGTTTTCCATATTCAGTCCAAGTACACAAGCATTTTAGCACTCTATCCATAGGAATCTCTCTTTCCATTACACTATCCCAAATACTGCACTAAGCCAGCTTTACTCACAGATGATTAGACATAATGGGCAGTGTCTGGATAGAACTGTGTTGCAGGGATTGTGAGCAAATGAGCTGTCTCACACTTAAAATGTGGGACCGCTCTACCATCAACAGAATCTTCTGACATTATTTCAAGCAGTGAGATTATTAAGTATCATATGGCTAAATAGGAGAGGTCATTCAATGAAAATATCAGCAAACTCAGTCATATAAAAAGCATAGTACCAAGTGTTCTATGTGAAATTAGCCCATCTCTGCCATAAATCTATAGATCTGTTTCAAACTGGCATGTGAAATAATATAATTTTATATGTAGCATGGTAAAGCAATGCCAACTCTGTGTATAACAGCCTTTACCTGCAATGGAAAAGTCTCCATGTTTGGACCCTTGGCTTGCAGCAAGAAAGAGGGAAGAAGGCATTTTAATAATGCAAATTAAAAGGGAACTGAATAGTTTAAAAGAAATATGATTACTGGACAGACAGCAAGACACAGATTTTAAGCATATTCATATCAAACAGCTGATCATGGAGAAGATTAGTCCATCTCTCTAGGACTGATCAAATAGTCTCAAATTATGTGTATATATAAATGTGTAATGTAAATAATTTTATAGAGACGGAAGACACCATAATCCCAAAATATCAAACCTGATACCTAATCTTTTCTCCCTCAGCTTCAAAGATGCAGCTTCAGTCCTTGGTAAAGCCTGAAGTCAATTTACAAAATAGGCATTGTGCTTGAGGGAACAGGAACAAGAAATACTCTGAGATTAATTTAAGCCATCTGAATCATGTTGGATAATAACACTAGCTAGACAAAATGGTTTCTCTATCTTAAGAAGAGTGCAGCTCTTTCTCTCTGTCCGGTCAGTGAAGGACTCAGAAAAGCAAAGACCAACACAAAGTGAAATAGGATCTTGTAGACAAAACACTGGATTAGAACTCAGAGATACTCAAATTACTCCTGGCTCTATCACCAGCCTGCTGTGTGAATCTGTTGCTTCACATTTGGCTTCTCATGCCATACCCATCTTTCCCCATTTGTTTGTATGGTTTCTAGTACAATGGAGCCTACACACATTGCTATAATCAAGTATTAACAACAGTGGCATGGAACAGAGTAAGATCAGAAGTGTGTGCAGGAGGAAAGAAAATTTGCTCTGTGATAGTCTGCTCCTGAGACAATGTTCCATGAAATTAAACTAATTAGGCATTTAGAAAGCTGGAAAGAAGATAATGCTATTGTCAAACAGTGTTGACACAAATAGTTCAGTAAGATTCTTTTTATGTAGACCAAAATAATTAATTCCTGCATGCCCAGCCCCACCTGTAATCAGCTGTTGCTATGAGATGTGCTGGGGATTAAAAGCATTGCATCTTCTAACCCAGTCAGGAGGTTCTGCCATTAAAAGGATGTAACAGAGCTGGATCTTATTTAACAGTATCGCTAAGGAAAAGAATTATTCCTACCATGCAGGAAGTTCAGTTCCAGTCTAGTTCACTGATGCTTGTGTCACTCTGTGCATGTTTAAGCTCAGCTTCTCAGCAGAGGTGCTGAGGTTCCTCAGTGGAATGTGCTGAGGCCAGAGATGTATTATGGGTCCAGAGAGAGCTTATACTCATGGAGAGCGGCTATCCTTTAAACATCGTGGTCTGAATGACATGGGAGATTTCAAACCTCATCAAATCTCAGTACAGAAACTGAAAGGATTCACCAAGGAAAGGTATCTTGATAGGTGCTTTTTTCCCTACGTTTTCCTATGCTTTCATTACTGTCCCTGCCAGAGACAGGATACTTGAAAGGTTGTTCTTCTGCTGGGAAATGTTTTCTCTTCTGTTATATCTATGTTTTGATATAGATGATTCAGTGCAGGCATCAGATTCAGATCTCTGAAAGTCTCAGTTTCTACCATCCATCCTTTGTCTGTCTCAACTAATTTGGCTGCAAGTTTGAATCTTGGCCCCACTGGTTTATGGGAGCTTTGACATTAGATTCACTGAGCAAAGAGTTTCTCTTGCATTCTTTGAGCACAGGACTGTCTTTTATTATGTGTGTTCTGTGTCTAGCTCACTGGGGTGCTGAAGTCAGTTGGGACTGCCAGATGCTACTGTAATGTGAAGAAATGTTAGTATACATGGAGGAAGAAGAGACATCGTATAGGTTTTCTTTTAATCGTTACATAAAAATCCTCTCAAACTTGAAGGACTTCAAGATATTACATTAAAAACATCTTTTTAATTATTTTTGCAGGATCTCCAGTGTTTTTTATGTGCAGACTGAGGGCTAACAGCTCTTCATGGTATTTACAGGAAAAATGCATAGTGCTAAATAATCGCCACATGCTGTGGGAGGAACTTCTGTTTTTAATAAAAGCAATCTGGTCTGGATCAATGATAAGAGGGCATAATTTCTTCAAATGGGAACCCAGCTCTTTGAAAGGAATCTTACAGTCTACATTAATCTCTGATCAGGGTCTGCAGGGTAAGCAGAAATCAGAGACTTGGCTGTTTTTATGAATAAAGAGTATTATCCTTGTCTGAGGGGAAATTCTGGCAAAAACTATTTACTGGGAGAAAGAAGGTTTTGGTGCTCAGGACAAAGTGTTCCAGGGTGTGTGGGGCTAATTGCTGCTCTCTCTTTCTTGAGGTGTACAAGCACTTGTTCAAGAATGTATTTTCTGGTTGATTAGCTCTTGCATTAGGGCTCCCTGTTTTTCAGGGAATGAATCCTCCCAGTTGCAAGGCAGGGAGCAAGAACTGAGCAGAATTGCTGCCCGTATCATGATTGTCTTTAGCACTGTCAACCCATATATCATATACTATCACTTCTATTCACTGCTGGCAGCCCCTCTCTCTGGTTTGCATTTGTGTGGATGACTCAATGCAGTTGAGTCAAGCTTCACTGGTTTCAAGGGGGCTTTGTTTGCACACAGTGGTCCATCATACTACAAGGGCCAAGTAGTAGGACCAAGGTCTTGTTATCTTTTCCGCTTTGCTATGTCTCTATCTTGCTGCTGGATCAGATCTCCAGTCTCTTCTCTACTGTTGCTGCATACACAGCACCAGTATTCTCCACTCTGCATTTCTTGCCATGATACAATCAATCTAATCTTACTGTTCATTGTTTCTGTAATTCATGCACTGATGCATGACAAATTGCTAAACAGAGTTAAAACAGAGAGATGTCTTTGGATTGTATGGATCCCAAACAAAAACTGCAGGGAGGAGAAGAAAAAGACAGCAGGTGTCCAAGAAAACCAATTGTTTTCACTGGACTCAGAGACAACATTTGAAGGGTAGTCACCAAAAGCAGATCATGTGAAGCAGCTGTCCAGTCAGACAGCTACATTTGCTGCAAACAAAGCAGCTTGCAACTAGAAACTCATTTACTTGAAGTTCACTTCTCTAAATATTACAGGTCAACCAAATCTCATGGATTTTCCCCAGTCTTACTATAAACAATAAGGTCATATGTAGTACCTTTGTCCCACTGATCTTAAAGGGTTCTATAAATTCTAATCATCCTTCTTTTACAGCTGAAGAAGAGCAGAGAAGTGATTTACATCATGTCAAAATGTAAATCAGCAGTAAACTGAGACAGACCACAGGTCTCCAGATTTTAACTCTCCATTCATACCGATAGATCTCAGTTACACTTCTGGGAAAATGGAAGACAGAACAGGCACTTAACAGTTGGTTTTGTTTTGTGTAAAATACATGTGCACAGAAACTCAAAATAGAAGAAAAAATTTGCTTTAATTATGTGACTACTTTTTGCAGCTCTAAATACATATACTGTGAATGCTTCCTTAGTTGAGTATTATTACAACCTGTTTCAAGTAGCAGGTTGTCTAAAAGGATACAAGAATTTTACAGTTTCCATTATGGATGTGACCACCAGGAAAATGAAAATTTTCATGGTGTTGGAACAAGAGGCAAACAAGACATATAGCCAACCATAATAATTACTTTTTGGCAAAGTGCTTAGTGGAAAATTTCCCATTGTCATTGTATAAACAATGCACGTTCTCCCATGAAACAGTGTCAGAGTGTTTCTCATAAACATATGCACCATTTTCTCATCAGAAAGGTCAAGTAAAATAGCATCTATCAAGAGGAGCATTTAGAAGCAACCCACCTGTTATTGCCAGCCAAGAGCAACTCAGAGAAATGGTGCTACTGTATCTTGGGGAAAGACAACAGGGTCTCTGTCTGCAGTGGATTTTTATGGCATAAGAGAAGAACACACTGGTTGAAATTCACAATCCATTACTTTAAACTAGCTTTGTGAGGCCTATTAAAGTCAGTAAAGATAAATCACTGAGGTTTGGATTAGATGCCTCAATGGGACTATTGAAAAGATATGTGCTAGTGTATCAATGGTAGAAGTCTTTTGAGGATTTCTTCAAGATTCTTCTACTTAGGGGGCTCACTTTTGAAACAGGAGTTAATACAATCAGCAGATGTCTTCCTAAAAAGTGCAGTGCAGCTCAGACAAAGGTTATGCGCTTGAAGCAGAAATGACTGGACAAAATTCTTCAATCCATGTTATATAAGACAACAGGCAATATTGTCATAATGATCCATTGGACTTTATTAACCACAAATCTATACCACACCTTACAGCCTGTGATCTGTGCATCACTGATGATCCGTAAATGAGATCTACAGATAAGGGAAAGATAAGCATAAAAAAGAAGTTCATTTTCACTTTGCAGCATGCCGTGTTTGGGCAATTTCTAAAGGAGACAGGAGCACATCATCAAGAGAATATATGAGTCTACCAATAATGAAAGCTTAGCTACTGAGAACCTCCAAATAGTCACTCCCAGGTAATCAAAACTATGCTTTTTCAAATGGATCTTGGCATTAAAAAAATAAAACTAAACAGACAAGCAAGCAAGAAAAACAAAATAAAGCAAACAAACAAAAAAAGTAATTACCAAAGTTTCTTTCAGGAAAATGAGTCCCTTAGATTTCATTCCAATTTTTAGTCGTCCACCTCTCTAATGTGGGAAACCTAAACATATATATGTATATGTAGTTTTATACATATGTATATAGATCCTTTGAAGAAAGTATCCTTTTCAAATCTGCAGTCAAAGACACTGGATGGTTCAGAGGACAACTATGTCAGGGTAGGTACTGAACAAACAGTACTGAAAGGTTTCTGAATGACTATAATGTATATGACAAATGGAAAGGGCCACTGAAATCTGAAGTCTTACAGAAGAGAAGTTTAATATGCAGGTCATCAGGGAGAGGAGGAAGAATTGGACAACTTGAAGGGCAAATCATGCTAGAATTCTGTGCAAGCCACTGAGCACAAATGACAAATACACCCAGAGACAACAGTCATGTGCACAAATAAGCTGTACATTCCCAGACACTGTAAGAAACATGTAAACATTCAAGCTTGCATTTGCATACATTCTGAAAATGCTAGAGGACGTTTTTGCAAGCTATTATTTAATTTATTCACAAGGTCGATTTGGAAACAATGTTCAAATGTTTTGGAAATACGTCAAGAACATCGTTTTATTTCATGGTATTGTGGTAGCATCTCATTATATTAGTCTAATATGAATGCAGCACAATGAAAAAGCTATTGTGATGGTATTGTACTAGGCTAAACAGATAGAATGTTATTACGGTACTGTAAAAAGAAAGATTTATAGGTTAGCATTTGCATTTATGAGTAAGAACAGCACATGCAGCCACATACTCGGCTTATTGGACTCCCAAGGAAACTAAATCTTTTGTTATATTCAGAGTAATCAGACATTTGAGTAGTGAATGTCCCTGCTATTGTTGAAAAAAAGCAGCAGCAAGGGAGAATAAGTGTGTGGACTTTGCTTCTGGAACAGTTTCTTCTGCCACACTCCCCAAAGGTTTTATCCCCTTTCAACAAGAACATCAGGATCCCAGACAGAATAGGATCCAATTGCACATCAAAGCAGCCTTTTTTTTTATTTCAGGATAGACAACTAAGGGGCACAATTTTAGTTTCTAAAGAAAAGCAGCCAGCAGGGAAACAAAACTACCTTGTATAAGCTGAGGAATGTCTTTGCCTTCTACAGGATATTTTCCACTGCGATTAGAGACAGAGGTGATGGGAGGAGAGCTGAGGGGATTTCTCTGTTTCCTTGCTAAAAACATTTTTCCACCTAACAGGAGTTTTCTGTAGGGCATTTCTTCATCCCCTTGTCTCCCTTGCTGAGTTTGGATTGATGAGATCTATGAAGTTGATGTTTAAAGAAGAAAATCCTTGTTCACTTTCAACTTAGGTGAATAAATACGATCTGAAGAGGAAAGGAGTCCTTAAAGCCAGATGCTCAGTGTTGTAATCATCACAGTTTTGCTGACTAAAATAAAGCTACGCTGATTTGTATTAAAGAAGGCTATGGCTCAATACCATGAACACACCTTTGTAAGTAATTTTTGTTAAACATCTCTCCATGCTATGATTGTTGCTGCTGTTTCTTGAAAGAATACATATCTTAGTGACAACTGCTTCCAACAGGAAATCTAACACAATGACGAGAATTCTTAAAAACAGGAAATAGCACTCAGCTGTGGAATAAGGGCTTGAGGCAAAGCCTGTGGAAACCAGTGGGCATCATAAAATGACTTCTTACAGATTTTGGATTATTCTTAAAAAAAAATTAATTTAAACATGTCGGAAGGGAACAGGTGCTTCTTTGTAAACACTGCTGTAAATTGAGACATTAGTTTCCTTAGGCTCCGCTGAATGTCCCAAATAAGATTACAAGTGTGGAAGACTTTCACATGTTAAGTGAATTCTGGAGACAGCTTTTAACTGTGAAATTTGCAATTGAGCTGGACCAATACTGCTTGATTTCAAGAACCACATGCTCGTGTTCACTTTGGCAACACATGCATCAACTGGACATCAGTCTGGAAGAGTGGCTTTTCAATATCCACAGAATCACAATATGTTTGGGGTTGCAAAGGACCTCAAAAAATCATCTAGTCCAACCCCCCTGCCAGAGCAGGATCACCTAGATTAGGTCACATAAGAATGCGTTCAGGTGAGTTTTGAATGTCCCTAGAGAAGGAGACTCCACAATCTCCCTGGGCAGCCTGTTCCAGTGTTCTGTCACCCTCATTGTGAAAAATTTTCTCCTTACATTTACATGGAATCTCCTATGTTCCAGCTTGTACCCATTACTCTGGAGCCTGGCTCCATCCTCCCAACACGCACCTTTTACATATTTATAAACATTAATGAGATCACCCCTCAGTCTCCTCCAGGCTAAAGAGACCCAGCTCCCTCAACCTTTCCTCATTAGGGAGATGTTCCATTCCCTTAATCATCTTTGTGGCTCTGCACTGGACTCTTTCAAGTAGTTCCCTGTCCTTCTTGAACTGAGGTTCCCAGAACTGGACACAATATTCCAGATGCAGCCTCACCAGGGCAGAGTAGAGGAGGAGGAGAACCTCTCTCAACCTACTAACCACACCCCTTCTAATCTTATGTCTATGGAGTAGGTATCTTTGTTTAAAAAGGGATACCAATCAGCCTGTGAAGCAGATGCCAAATGTCTTCATCACTGCTGAAAGTGCTCCACATCATGCCAAAGTTGGTCAGAGAGGCAGGAAGACAGTGTTTGCAAAAGCATTCCCTTGCCCTTGCAAAGGAAAGGTTTGCTGTCCACACTCCTCTACACCAACAGTGTGCTTGTAAATATACTGGTCTTTGTTACTAAAGAAAACACTAAAAACTATTAATAGCTTTTTATGAGATTTACAGTTACTTTCCTTCTCCTCTGTCTTCCAGTGATGGAAATAACTTGCATCAGACTTCTCCACACAAGCCAGAACACTTCCTCCAGTCATGCCAGCCTAGCTGTACACCACACCTGCTCCCCTTGGAAGAGAGAAGGACCAGCAGTAATGTTGCTGTTCAGCCTCAGAAACTACCCCATGATGCAGGAGGCACTAACACTGCAGTCACATGCTGCCTGGCTTACTTTCTTTCATGGAGTCTGAGTCCACCCTTATTTACATACCGTCTTATGTTCTACAGAAGCATTATAAGTCGAACAAACTAAAATGTTTTCAGGAATATTGAAGAAAGAGGGACCAGCCCAGCTGCTGGCATGCTGCAGTCTGAGGAGCACTGTATCATGAACTTTTCTGCAGAAATGAAAGCTCTTAAAGTCTTGAACTCATTAGGATCAATGTCAAGACCTGTTCTAGCACATTGCCAGAGCTTCCTCACAGCTACCTTAAAAAATTTTATTAAACTTGTTCGGAAATAAAATCTCCGGAGGAATCTGTGATAAAGTAATAAAATAATAACTAGATCTAAAAAAAAAAGGAAAACAAGAAGGCTTGGCCCATGGAAGCTTTTTTTTTTCATGGAAGAGAGGGAGAGCTGAAATCTTTAGGATGTTTACTAGAAATTTTATCTAGCCTATTGATTTTAAGTAGAGGGCATTTGGGTGTTATGAGAAATAACAATATATAACTGATAAATAGATTGAAAAGTAGACAGGTAGACAGACATTTATTGATTAAAAACAACAACATAAAGCTTTATATATCTGAGGAAGGCCTTTTCCCTTCTCCAAAATATATATATACACAAATATCAATCTTTGAGATGCTGGATCCTGTGGGTTGTACAAGTTCTCTGTTTTTAGCAATATTAAAATATCAATAAGCAAATGAGTTATTGAAAATAATAAAAATAAAAAAGCTCCTATTAGGAAAATAATGTTACTGAGCTGCCTCTGGTTATAAGAAATTCTTTCTCGGAAACATCAGTTAATTCCAATCAATGTCTTAAGTGATTTCTTAAGACCAGTTTAATCACATTGAAGCTATATAAAATAAATATTTGGGAGTTTATTATCATAACATATCCTCCTCATCTTTCTAGGTAGAATCAAACAGAATTAACCTCTCATTTTGCTACCCACATCTTATTCATGTTAAACCATTGTTGTTGACTGCTGAATTACAGATTGTTCCAAGCTTAATGATGGCATCTAAATCAGTTAAATACTAAGTGTTATTTTTTGCCAGAGAACTCCCATCCATTTGCTACCTACAGAGTTACCAGAATGTGTTCTGGACAAAGCCCAGCTGCTTTAAATCAAAACATATTTTGAAAAGAAGATGAATTTTAGGTGTCTAATGACAGAAGTTGTCCATTCAAATCACTGTCTTAAAACTATGACTGTTAGATGCTTACTCCCAGAATTTTAATCCATGCTATGATCCATGATCCATGATCTTCTCACTAAAAAAAGCCATCCTTAGCTCAGAAAAGAGAAGAAAATTAGAAACTGCACTGACTGCCATTTGTTCCTGGCTAGTCCTCTGTATCTCTTTCCTCACCACACAGAGAAACTAAACAGATAATTTTGGTCCTACAAATTACTTGCTAAGGTCAGGTAGCTAGTGTTTTTTTCTTAGTAGGTGTGTGAAAATGAAGTATTTATACATTGTTATATTTTCACAACATAGAAATAAGTCCACTGACTTAAAGAGCACATATGTTTAAAGCTAAGCATTTAGTTAAAAGTCTTGATAATTCAGCACCTTTATGCCAAAGCAGAAAATAATAATCAACTTTTCTGTTTCATACTATCATCTCCCAGATGAATTCAACTTCTAGAAGCTGATCATGAGTGCCATGACATTTTTGTTTGATTCTTCTTAGTGGGTCATGCCTTCAAAGAGCAATCATGCTACACATTTGCAAATAGAAATATTTGTTAAAGCTGATGTTCATCCCAAAGGGATCTCTCTTACATGAGTGTGCTGCTGGGTTTTTGTGGTTTGCAGGAACGTAAAATAGGAAGTGGTTTATTGTTCAATACAGAGCCTGTGACAGACTTTTAACTGGAAAATTGGAGACCATAAAACATCAAATGATCATATCTTTCAGTCCTACTATCATGCTTGAAAGGAAATTATTTGGTTCATTAAGTATTCTTCAGGTTAAAAACAAATTCTCTCCATTTATATTTATTAGCAGATCTAAAGAGCTATTGAGCTCACAAACCTCTTCTGGACTATTAAAACCATCCAGCACCAATTTTTAAGAGTGCTCGGGAGGCAGCTTGCAAGTGAGTAGCACCCAAACCCAGGGACAGACTTTCAGAGATCTCAACCTCCAACACATTGAGTTTATTTTGGGGAACAAACAGGAAACAAGTCCTTCCGAAAATCTGTGCTTCATTATGAATTCTGAGTATTATTAAAAACCTGGCACTCATTGAAGGTGCTGAGTACTTGAAAACTCAGTGCCAGGTTCTCTTGAATTTCCTGTTGGAAAGTCGTTTGTATGCTAGACCAGGTTTTTGAGTTAGAAATGTGTTTTAAAGGAATTTCAAGATACATAACAGAATACCTTTCAAAAATACATTTAAATCACTAGAGTAGGAAAAAAGGGGGTTACTTTGTTGTGTGGTGATATCATTACATATCACATACTCAGTGGAATCATAGAGTCAGAGAGATAAAAAAGCAAGCAAAAAAGAAGGATAAAACCAGCTCTTTTGGGAGGACGCTATTGGGATTCACCAGGAAGAACCTGGCTACACAAAGTTATGTATAAAAATGCAGCTAAATCAATGTGTAATAAAAGCCAAATATTTTCTAAAAGAACAAGAAAAGGGAGTGTTTCACATTTGTTTCTAAGGTAGTCTGCAATGTCCCATCTGCACTGTAATTCGTGAAACATCTGGGGTTGACCTGAGACTGCTATTCCACCAGATGTGCTAGAAAATCTGTCCCTTCTCAGGTGCAGCAATATGGACACTGCCTGCGTAATGAGCCTGTAATCTTCTGTCTCAGATGCTCATTGTAAGGAAGGTTATGATTCCTCCTCTGTTGTATGATTTCTGCTTGTTCATTCCCGTCCTATGGCTTAGGTGGAAGTTAAAATAATTTGAGGTTTTGAGGGAGATTTCAGTGGAGACCAGCTGTGCCACATCCATTTTTTCCTGCTGGTGAGTGTTTGGTGGATGAGAGTTCCAGAGACAGTCCTGTCCTGGCCCAGCAGCAGGAAGGTGTCTATGGAAGGTAAGAATAGCTCTATCTTGAATATCTCTCAATCCGACCCCTAAGACTCCACCTGAAGCATGCTAATTCAGCGAAACAGGGAGGTAAGACCACTGTGTAAAATTATGTCTGTTTCATTTAATCTGATTTAGCCCAGTGAAAAATTAGTCCTGCACCCACCAACGCCCTTAAAGGGACATGCTCTTTTTAATGTGAAAGATGAAAAACAAGGGGAGGATAAGAGACGAAAAAGAAGAACTGTGATAACTGTGGGACCTAGAAGCTATCGTGTGCTCAATTAATTAGAATCTTCACTTATTTAAAAAAAAAAAAAAAATGGTCTCTCTGTGCACATATTTAAAAACTGGTAATAAAATATCACTACTGTACCACTATGGAGTCTCTTTGAGATGCTCAATGAAATACTTGAATTACAAAGTAACAATTTCTATTGTTAGGAGTTGCTGCTATTCTCTTGTTATTGATGTCATAAAGTAGGTATTTATGAGATGAGGTTATTAAGATCAATAGTATAAATGGAACACCTAATTCTCTCTTTTTCAGGTCAGCACAAAGCATTCCTCTAGTGGAATCTCTGAGAATAAAAGGTGACTGGATACTGTCAGTTAACCCTAATCCAAATGCAAAGAGCTCACCCTATTAACAATAAGTCATTTTTTACATGTTTCTTAGATCTAAAACTATCTTGTCCCTAAGTAGCCTTTATGAAATGTACAGATTTGAATTCATTGCAGGACTGGATTTGCCACATTTGCAACTAACACTGAAACTTTATTTTTGCCTTTTTTAAAATAAGAAAGAGAAGATGGAACTTTTTATTTTAAAATCCATCTAGTAGTGTGTGTTTAATAAATATGATCCTTCTTTGTGAAAAGTCTTGGTTTGCAAAGACCAAAAATCTCAGATTATAAGGCTGATACTGTCTTCCCACCTAATGAATAATGAGCTGCAAAGAAACTATGGTATGGACTGAATGAAATTTATATACTAATGAAGAATTGAAGCTGTAGTTATACAGTTTCACTACTCAGCCCAAGTTGCAGAAGATGATGTTTTTGAGCTGTGTAGTCAACAAGCTCTCTCAACTATTTTTAGTGATCTGGTTGTTTGCCATTTAGCTTTCTCACCTGTAATCAGCAGTATAACAATCACTGCTATTAAGGTCATGATTAAATAATATCAGCGTAGTTTACTGGTCATCATTAAGGCAAAAGATTTGCCAGCAGCTGATCATGTTGTTGCTAATGACTCTGATCCTAGAATTCCATTCTACAAGCACTTGCTAACTTCAATAATATTTAGACACCGGAGCAAGGGTTTGAAAAGTTCTTTAATCACAAGATGCTATGGAAGATGGTGAGTTTTCTCCATTGTTACATGAAGAAATCAGGTTTATGTTCAACAGAATACTCAGAAAATTTGGATTAACTTCAGTAACAGAAAAAAAAAAAAGAAAAAATATTTATAAAATAATAAAAGCATGTTATCATTCTAGTATTGCTCTGTACCCTGCATTAATCATATATTTTTAAAAGATGTAGTTTTCAAAAATACCCTGCAAAAACTGCTGCAGTACTTAAAAACATAAAAAATCACACGCAAAAAAAAAAACAAACCTTTAACATCTTATTGCACATCAAAACAGTTTCATTATGTTTTATCTTAATTATTTTGTTTGTAGTATTGTACAATTAGTTGTTTGAAACTGTTATCAAACTGGGACATGAGTTTCCACTGTAGCTCTTCCCAACAAAACCACTGAATGAGAAAAAAGTTCTTTACCTTACACGATTTTCCTATGTGTAGAAGAACTTTGTATACATTGGAGTGACTGTTACCAGACACAGCAAATTTGCCATGAAAATTAAAATAAATAATCTGTTGCATCCCAACACTGACAGTAGTAATTGACTAGTAAAGTCTTTTCCACCCATCTTATACACCTCTGAGGTTTGCCAAAAGCATACATGAGCTATGTATGGGTTTTGTGCTGTCAGCTATTGTATGACAGTGTGGCTGGTGATGGAGAAGGATGTACAAAGTGCTGCTGGAATGGGGGAAGAGATATGGTACAAGTCAGCTACCCAGTGCATCCCAGACACAGCCCCACACACGTACAGGGCTCCTGCTCACCCCTCTTCTCTGTCCTGGGGCATTGTCCTCCTGTGTGTGCAGCCAGGTCCTGCAAAACCTTTACAGGGTTAATACAAAGCTAACATTTGTGTCATGCTGAAAAGTATTTGAGGAGGAAAAGACCCCTGCTTGTCTGCCAGGCTGTCTGTTCCCCATACTTTACTCAAAACCTCTTTACTATTCTGCCTCAAAGTGTGAATCAGAGGGAATAGGGAACAGAACTGAGTAAGACTGTGAAAGCTACATACTGTGCAATGCCATTATATGACTTCAAATCTTTTGCTCCAGAGAACATTATATACCTATTACATGCTTAAATACAGGCATTACTATAGCATAATTAAAATGTTTGTGATTACAGAAATAAAAGGAGAAGTTAAAAAGCAACACTGTATTACCTCTATAGGACTTCTAAACATTGGCTGTAGGCACAGAAAGAAAAGCCACCAGAATGAGGCAAGGAGTGTACAGGCCTTTGGCTCCATCTGAAAAACCAAGCTAATAGGTAGAAGGGCAATTCTCGGTTGGTATGTAGTTGTAGAAAACTACTTTCTCTTAATTCTTCAGCCGTGGCTCCTTGAGCATTGTTTCCATATCCGAAATGCTCCTGTGCACATGCCATAAGGGACTAGCTTTAGTGGGAGCTGTGCTATTTTATTCTAATACTTGTTAACCTTTGTGTCATTTTTTGCTGGTTTGTTGGGGTTTTTTTCTAGGAAAGTACACACTAATTTCCATTTACCCAAAAAAAAGAATTTTCCACAGGGAAATGTTTAAGTGAGCACTTGCAATCAGCTTTATTCTAACTTTGCAGATTAATTCCTGCAGACCCCATGCACTTTTATGCTTTGTTTTGTTTAATAATTCTAAAGAAGTCCATAAGTGAGATCATTGCCATGATTGAGAATCGATGATTTAGCTAGAGAAGACTTAGCTACAATGTCCTAAGGTTGTAGAATTAAATGCAGACTTTGTACTTCCTTTTCGGTCTGATCCCAGAAGATGCTTGGGATAGATTATCTTCTGTAAAGTGTTTTGTCACAGACTCTAGAGAGGACTACCTCCTTAAAAGAGCATCATAGTAATCTAATAAAAATCCAATCTATGGAGATCCATTACTGTGCAACTGGGAAAACCAAACCAAACAAGATACTAATATAAAAACCTCAGTGAATTCCTTGGTGCATTATATGTGTACTACAGCATTTACAAATGACCACATGGATCGTGTAATATCATCTACTGCAGAGAGTTTCTTTTATAGGCCCCTGTGGGCTGAAATGTTTAGATACAACAGAGCTGAGCAGAGGGGCCAGTTGTAGATTTAGCTGGGAATTCTTCTGGTTTATGGGCTTGTATCTCAGCTATATCATTGCTTTGAAAATTGCTTTTGTATTTAATAGTAGGAGAGCTTGACCTGAATGTAGTAACAACACATGTATCCCTTTAACTAAGCTCTGTATAGGACTGCAAATTGAAATGTAGAAATGTAGAGAGATATTAGTGCTGTGACTTAAGATATCATTAGCTGCCCAGGAAGGGTAACTTTGTCAATTGTCATTAACATTTTTTATGATGGTACTTTAGAGATCAGAAGTGTTAACCTGGAAATGGCATTATGATTTAAATCTCTTTAATGGTTTGAAGGATTGGTCATTTCTTTATACCATGTTGCTCTTTGAGGAGAGTCCTTCCTTTGTTCAGCATCTGTAAATTGCACATATGTGGATGTCACTTAAGAGGGAGAAAAGGATCCTTTCCATGGTTTCATGAGTTACTCGGTTCTGTCATAAAACTGTCACTTTGGATTACTGCTTAAATGTTGGCTGCAGGCTGAAAACAATATGTCCATGCTGCACTCACCCAGTTCAGGTGGGGTCTATAAAAGGGAAATTGTTGCTCTGCAGGGAGATAGTGTTAACCTTATTCATTTGTAAAGCTGGTTACGTATTTTGGCACTGACTTGTGCAGTTTGACACTGAGAAAGCTTTTGAAGAGATGAAGTAGATACAAGATATTTATGTAAGATTCTCAGAAAGTGCACATTCAGAGCAAACTTTATTAACTGAACCTGAAATCTTTCTGTGTCAGCTAGCAGTTCCTTCAGGAAAGACTTCAGATCTTCTGCCCTTTGCCCTTTAACAAGATAGAAAACTAGGATGCAGGTGATACAGGACTCAAATCTAGCAGTTCCAGCTTATCATGCATTCTTCTATTTTGTTATTCAGATGTCCTTTACCAGGCTATAGGTTGTGTGGGAGAGAAGGTGGGATATAAGGAGCTTGTCTTGAGAGATGTTTAACAGCTTTCATTCCTATAAACACCTATTCCCAGAACAATGAAGGATTCGGTCAGCACCTTAATGGCCTAGGTTCTGTATGATCACGTGCATTTTGCTTTTATAGTCAAGGAATAACCTCCAAATGATGTCAAAACAGATTTAAGAATATTTTAAACATGTCTACACGCATACAAAACTTAGCGCTTTTTTTATTAATATGCCTTAAATTCTTATCTAATAGGTATTCAATTAGGAAGATATTTTTCTACAGTTAGCATTGGAGTCTCAGTGTATGAGGAAGCTTAGTGCGAAAAACTGCAAAAGGCAAGAATTAGTTAGACTAAAATGTCTTCATTTTGTATTCATTCTATAGTCATTACTGTTATGGGTGATCTGGTTTTGCCTTGAAAAATTAATGATTTCCACCAAAGTCGTTGCACAGATTCCTCATGTGGTAAGATTCTGGCCCATATTTGGAAGAAAAGAATGAAAACCAAGTAAGAGATTTTTATGATGACCAAAGTCTTCCATCAAGAGAAAGAGTTGCTTTACCTGAGCTGTGTAGCTGCCTTGTTAAGGTGAAAGAAAGAGACTATAAAGAGAAGTGTGGAAATATAAGATCAGGTGATGGAGATAGGCAGTCATTGGCCTGAAGCTGAACAGAGACATGATCTATCTCCAGGAACATATTTGAGGAACCATCTGAACTTTATGAGCACTGAGGTTATCAAATATCATTGTACCAAATATCATACAACCTGTCTGTCTCACCTTTGTAGTGCGAGCAATTATTCCAGTGTCTAGGATGTATTGCATCTACCACACATGTGGTTCACAACAAGGTGCGGACATGCTATGAATCTAATGACCCATCCCTGCTGCTGGCCAATTCTTACATGGAGGGTGTCAAGAATAGGGAATAAACCAGAAGATGAAACAGTAATAAGGATTTTTGTGATTTTGTTGTGGAAACAGATTTTGCCAGTGTCTTTAAAATGATTTGAGGTATACTACTGCAGGCAGATGATTTCTCCCTATTTTTGTGCAGGACTAAATAATCTACTGCAACTCAAAACTGTCTCAATTTGCTATTCTACAACAGTTCCACCACGGTTATCCTCCTCACTGTATCATCATTTGTCTCCTTCACAGGCATGGTATATGACTGCCTCACTTAGTACCTTTCCTTGGACACTCCCTTTCTTGGGCAAAGGGCAAAAATATTGCAGTTTCTGGCTGTTGGCTTATCTAGGGATTTATATGGGGATAGACACAGAAAAAGACAGATCCACAGCTTAATCTAACCTCTGAACCTCTTCTACCTCCAGACTGCCTATATTTTCTATTCTACCTTCCAACCCTATTGTGACACAGCAAGACACTTGGATTTTTCACCTGATTACATACAAGTTTTGCAATATAACTGCTGTATTGCAGGCTGGGATTTCATATATTGTAATCAAGTATGATCAGCTCACTGCAGGTGCCATGGCACGCAGAGGATGATGCAGTTCCTGTTTTCTAAGTGCTCCCAACCTAACCTCTAAACGTGGCTACCAATAGGGGTGATTGGCTGTGCCTTCTGTACTGCAAGGAGATAATTGCAGTGATACGGTGTAAGCAAGTGAGACTCAATCTGTTTTTTCTATTGTGGAAAAAAAATTCTGGTAAGAGCCATATTGCGTAAAAGACTAGGGTTACAGCAATAAAATTACAGGGTTGTTTTTTTCCAGTCATAGGTGTGACTGAGACAAGTGAATATTTCTATAATGTATGTATGCAGGCAAAAAAATCCAAAAGACTATAGACTTTATTTCTAAGTGAACTTACACTGACCACTGAAGAAGAGGAGAATATTCAAAGAGGAATTAATGTTATGAAGAGGTTTAATAAGGTATAGCTCATGGCACACCAAATATCCTTAGCTCTTAGCTCATGATAATCTAGATAGAATTTAACCTGCAAAACTTATAAGGTGAGTCTGTATTACTTTTACGTAGAGAAAAAAATCTATTTTAAACTGTCATTCAGGTCCAATCCAAAGCTCTTAGAGTTAACAGGTCTCTATCTCTTCATTTCAGAAAGCTTTGTATCAGGTCCTGATAGTCACAACTCCAAGCTGTGTGATATGTAAAAGTGCCTTTTTTAAGTGTTCCTTGCAATCAGATAAAACTCTTTTCTAAATGGCATCATTCAATATACAGATTGTAGCAGGTAATTGTTATTGTAAATTACTGTAGCAAGTTTAGAATCAACTATTTAAGTACTCACCTGGCAAAACTGCAAAAGTGAACTTTTTTCCTCCTTACTTTCCAGTATATGTCTCATTTTTTGCTGCTCCTTAACTCAGATACTGCAGTGGGCAATTTGGATTGAAACTTGGCATAGAAGTTGTCAGCCTCCAAGCAAGTATTTGTCATTTAAAAATCATGAGGCTGTTGAGTAACTTGGCAAACTGTTCTAAAACTGTATATATGGCAACTATATTTGCAAAGTATTAGTGCACAGTGTGCACATAATTACTAGCAAAACACACTCATGCGTATGTGTGCAAACACACAAAATACACAAACACAATTTCCTTGCACATCAGTACTCTTCATCATGTCTTCTGATGATTGTGTCTCAGAAATCTGAGTGTGAACATCATTTTGGATGTGTCTTTCATAAAAAGGACTGCTTGATATTTTATATTTCCTGACATGATAGAGTCTAATCCCTCCAAAAGGGGTCTTAATGATTAATAAGCACACAGGCACATATTTTGAAAGCACACACTTCAAAAATATGGAAATAGAAGCATAAAAGATAAATTTATAATTTCACACACAATATAAAATTGTCTATTATTAGGATTTTTGTGAAAGTCTCAACAACAAGAGGGAAAAAGAAGGAAAGAAAGGACAGAGGTATTTTAAACGACACCATAATACCTAACACTTAATTATCTAACTCTAATTACCAATTTATAGTTTCATCTTGACATCAACAGAAACACAGAAAAATCTTCACTGTTGTCGGATTTAATGAGAATTGAGGCTGACAATCAGCTAGGAGGACTTCTCAAAACTTGTAGGACTGGGATGTTTGAACACACACTCTTGGTGCTTCATGATCAACAAACAAGACACTGCAACAGATAGGAGGAACTCTCAGCCAGAAATTCACTGCCTAAAGTCAAGGGAAGAATTAGGGATAAGAATAATAACAAAAGGTGTTATTCATGCCAAACCAAACACAGGTGGCTTAAATCTGGCACAGTACCAGAAAAAATGCCCAAAAAAAGATCACAGGTCTACTCTCTGCCAGTGCAAAGATACTTTATCAGCTTTCTTCTTCAGCGACTGTAAGTGACTCAATATATTAACTCGTATGGCAGACACTACACTGCAATAAAAAATAACCAGTTGAATTTGGGGCAGATTGGAAGCTTTCATTTAAAAATGTCCATGCTTGTCAATTCAATTAGATGAGAATTTACTGGCAAGACAAGCTAAGTAAGCCTTGCCAAAATTTAAGAAAAAGACAGACTCATCAGATAACTGTCTGAGGCAGGTACAACTAACCAGGCTAAGCTTTTCCCTCTGCTTTAAAAGTTGCCTCCCCTGCATCCATATGTCAGTATTGTCCCACCCCTGAACTGGGAACAGGTTCTGCCATTGCAAGCTGCCTATTTTGCTGTCCTGCTCCTATTTCACTCTGTGTCAGTCTAATCCTTTCTCTTAGGGGGTGCAGTGAGCTGTCTGTATCTGCCCATCTCTAACTGCCTACCCAACTCAATTATGACATAATCCCTGTATTTTCCAACATCCAGAACTAACAGATATTCCACAGGTGTGGAAGAACAGACCACTGCTACTAGGAGTTTCTCCTAAAGTTCTTAAAGTGAATAGAATGGGGTTGGGGTTTTGGTTTGGGGTTTTTTTTGAAACTCTATACACTGAAAAAAAAAATTAAAAATCGAGCTGTGATTATGTGATACGCACCTCATTAAAATGTACTATAATTGTTGAAGTATTTTACTGAAGTCATTTTCTTTTTCAAGCGACAGGTTTACCAGATGATAAAACTTGTCTTGTGGTTTATCTGCCTTTGCCAAGAAGCTCAGAGCTAAGTACAGAGGGTGGGGTCAGTCCTGGACACCAAACCCCTCCAGTGAATGACAGGATTTTTGACTAAGCTCTCATGCTCAAGGCTTAAGTCAGGCTTTTTGCCAAACACTCAAGTCCAAGACAAATAGCCTATGTGGGTGTTTTGTGCACAAAGATGACTGAGGTTCATTTTAGCTATATGGATAAACCTTTTGAAATCTGGCTTGTTAGAACTGACTATATTATAGATCAGAGTTTATTGAAAAGTACTGTGAGAAGAATGTAAATTACATGTGAATCAGAATGACCTGGGAGTGAAGCACCAGAAGCTCTTGATGAATGTGTTATCAGCGCTTCTCACAGACAAAGCAACCATTTATGTAAGTAGGTTCATTTTTTTCAGTTCCAGTTTTGGTTTTTTAAGTTTTCCCTTGTTTCATAGAAAAATGATATACAGATACATGGAATTTGCAAGGAAAAATTAAAAACTTCCCGGATCTCCTGATTTTAAAAAAATATTATTATTTCATATAGCTTTAT
>WUAM01000071.1:16077118-16093386 GCA_024336885.1 Actenoides hombroni
TATCAACACCCTCCAGCTCCCAGTACTGCAGCATGAGGGCTGGATGGGGAAAAGCAGCTCAGCCAGATCCACTACAATTCACATTCAAGTATTTGTGACAGATATTTACTGCATCACAATGCATTGGTTTTCTAGACAGAACTTTTTCAGCTGAATGAGCATTCAGACTGGAGTCCATCAATCTAAACATAGTAATTTCCTTCTGTGAGACACAGAACACTTGTATGTATGAAAATCTGTAGCTATATCTGGAGATCCAGTGCCAAATTTCAATGGTTGATCCACATTGTAGCTCTTCCTCAGTTGGGCTTGAGAATGTTAGTAACTTCTCTGTACTCTGTTCGGCTGACAGTTTTCATAAAATCTGCAAGAACTTGATATATTTGAGATCTTTGCCTCTCAAATTTTTGGCTTTCAAATTTGCTTGAGTTGAGTCACCATGTTTTAAACATAGTGATATACTGATCACATATATACATGGTGTGATGATGATTATTTCCCTTCCCCAGCAAACCAGGCTAAAACCCATAGAAGGTGAGCCTCTAAGACTCTTCCAGACCTCCAGCATTAAGTGTAGCATTGCTTCTTAGTGTATGCAATCTCCATTGTTTTGTCCAGGCAAATTCTAAATGACATCATCGATTTGTGAGAGGAGTATCTAGTAATTAGTTGGGGTATTAAACAGTCATGCCATCTGACGTATTAAATGTTGTACATTACTTAAACAATAGAGTAGAAATATCAATAGTCTGGTGCCACTGTGTATTGCATTAGAGTGCATGTATGTGTGAGGATGTGAATGGTGAGTAATAGGGGACTGTTTGTCTCTGATATATCTAGTGAAGTCAGTATTAACTTATTATACAGTAAATCTTGAGGTCAGGAGGTGACAAAATTACTAGGTTTTTATTTATATTTCTGGGACTTGATCAGAGGATTATTTTCAGGTTTATTATGAATTTTAACTGGATTTTACCCTTAGAGATAGCTTTACCTGGACCTCCCCTACCATTTGTCTTGCTGACAAAAGACTCAGTAGCTGTTTTCCTCACTCTCTGTAATGCTAATGATAAGGGTTATTTTGGGTCTCTGTTTCTGCTGTTTTTTCTTCTTCTTCTTCCAGTGCTGTTGTTTAGCCTGGAGAGAAGATGATGTAATGGGGAACTAATCCCACTGTGAAGATTATTGGAAGATAGAACCAGACTTTCCACAGCAGGGCATAGCAGGATGAACAAGAGTCAACAAAGAGATTGAAACACAACTCCATCCCTCGAGGTTTTCATGAGCCAGCTGAACAAAGCCCTGAGAAACCCAGTGTGAATTCAATGGCCTTGCCTTGAAAAGGACATTGGTCTAGAAGCCTCCTAAGGTCCCTTCCAATCTGAATTATTCAATCATATTTTGATTCTATTATTGACTTGTAAATTTGCTTTCTGTACAACATACCTGTAGACACTGCCTTGCCATCAGATTTCAATCTAGTGAAAGATCCTTAGCAGTCATTATCAAAACTTGGTTTGAATTGATATTGCTGTATTGTAGTTTTGAGTCTAAAAGACTTCAGTGAGATGATTGCCATGAAATACAATGTCCTGTGCAATTATAGGGTCTTCTTAGTCCTTCACTAGCTTTTAGTCTGTGAATAACTTGATAAACTACACTGGATAGAAATGGTCCCTAAGGCCCCTTAAGCTGTTGCTAGATTTTCATAGTTCCTTAGCCCATCAGACCTGTAAGATCTAAATCCTACTATAACTTTATATAAGCGAGAAGGAAGTGAACAGTGGACATTCAACTTCCTAAGATCTCTAGATGGTCATACATTTACTTGAGGAGTAGAAATGGTTTATAGTGATGGTCATTGGATGCATTTAGACCTCACCTGGCTTTGGGTGATTTCTTCTAATATATCACATTACTGAGAGAACTTGCCTTCAGTAAAGTTTTTGTATTATGGGGAAAAGTTATTTACAATCTTGGTAGGTTACCCTTTGAAGTCATTTGTCTTCTTGAAAGGGGAAGTGGAGCTGGCCTTTGAAGAGTCTCATTTCATCTTGGATCTCTGCCTTTGAAGTACACTTTACCCCGTGGGCATTCCCTGTGGAAAATCTCTCATTGTTCATGCGTCTCCTAAGAAAGTATTCCCCAGAGGGACACTTCCCTGAAGAATAATTTACCTTGGAGATACAAGCAGTGATGTATTTTTCATCCTTGCCAACAGCAGGCAGAGTCTAGTTACACCAGTTGCACAAATTATTTTATAAAGAAAATATAGATGATTGCTAGTTTAATATGTAGAGGGCAGTTGATAGCATAGAGATGTCTAGATCTTGATAAACTCAACTTTCATAATGCTATTGAAAATTTATAAGATATTTCAGGAGCAATACTCTGCCTTCAGACAGACTTAATTTTTTTGAGTCTTTGATGCTGAAATCTTCTCATTCATATTTTCTTCCAGGAAAAATTCTCTGAAAGCCTGAAGAAAATCCTTCAGTGATTTACAGGCCTGATGTTGTTGAAAGATAACCATCCTGAGTGTGGTAAAACCAAAGAAGTGAAGTTACTATCTATCTCTAAAGAATTTTCACTATTTTTTTTTTGTTATAGAACTTTAACAATGAGAAAAGTAAACCTTTCTTTATGGCTCAGTGCTCATTGAGGTCTAGTACCTCAGTGATATTGCAAACTACAAATTAGGAACATAAACACAAACAAACAGCCACACCTATGGTCCATAAAAGCTTTTCAACCATTAAAGCAACACTACTTCTTCTATATCCTAACATTGCCTAATTTCAAAGGCATAATAAAGGGTAATTGCTATGCATATAGGATCGCTCTAGGCATAACCAAAACAAGCAACCTACTTGGACAGAAAATTTCCAGAAAGGAAAAACAGCCATGGCCCAGCTCACTATTTTGATTACACCACAGACTTAGAAAGCCAGACTGGCTGCTGCAGCTGCATGGAGGTGCATGGTATGCAGGTGATGGGGGCAAGTGGGAGTCCTCTCAAAGGCAGATCACATTGCCCCAAGCCTTTCATACCCCTAGAAGCAGAAAGAGCAGTGAATCTGACCTTGTGTGACTCCTGTTATTCCCTCATTTCTCTCTTTCTTTTTCATTACAGGAGTGACCTATTTTTGATCATGTCCCCCAGTTTACTCTGAAGGGGTGCAGCACTGGAAGCCTAGAACCAGCTCAGTACACTTCATATATTCTTAATCACTAATTTACTTTAGTCTTTGCTAGCAACAAACCTAACATTTTACAGAGTACATGGGTCACTCAGGAAATCTATGGTAGATTCAGGATTGTTGCAAAAGTATCAGATTAAATTCTCACAACTCATTCTGAATGCAAATAGAAAGACTCAGTGGATTGCAGTGGATATTATAGCATTCACAGTTTGTAGCTTGTTTATATATATGTAAACATATATTTATAAAACTTCAATTACCTCTGAAAATAGAGGAATCTGACCGGAGATAAGAGCTCATCCAACTTGAGTCCTTCCTTTTAAAATTATGTAACCGATTTGGGTAAAGATAGTATGATATTTCCCGTTGCACTGTATTTAAGTATTAATGGATTTTTCCTATGAAATCTCTATCTCTCTTCTGCAAGGCAACCTTTGGCCATCTTACTTGTTTGATATTATGGTCTTTTCCATGGCAACAGATTGTGATGTCATGCATGGACAGATTATGAGGTCAAAAAGTGCCAAAGATGGAGTTGGAGGAAGAGGTAGGAAAGATTCTGAAACTGAATAAACACTTTTGAAAGTAAGTATTCAAAAGAAGTGGAAAACATGCATAGAATAAATGCAATAATTGTTTCACTTAGCTCGTCAAAGAGGTTTTGTGGTTTGGTTAACCTTTATTATTATTATTAATAATGATAATAACATCAACAAGAGTAATAGGAAACATTTACAAAGACCATAGCACTGTTGAACAACAAAGATGTTTATTTCTGTTACATAAATTATATTAATTCCATTTTATAGTAGCCTATGCAGAAACTTTAAAAAAAATTGACTTTATTAATACTGACACTTGAACTAATGTAAGCAATGGAAATACACATGAAAAACATAGGTGTGGATTTGACTCCTTTCCCTGCTCCAAAGTTTACAGGCATTCAGACCTGAAGTTTCAGTTCAGCTTTGTTTGGAGAATGGTTTTGTCCACACACGGGTTAAAACAGTATAAGTAATATGTTCACATGAAGGGTTTTCACCCCAGTCCATCAGCACACGTTGTCTGTAGAAGTTCGCAACAAATACATATTTCTCCTGCAGGCTGAGATTTTCCATACATGTCTATTTTCTTACCATTTGATAAAATACAGTAAGTTACAAGCATCATTGCTGTTAACGTTTCTCATAGTTGGTCTGATTTCTCCAGGAATACCCTCCTCTGAAATCCACTTGCTGACAAAGGCAACCTGGCTCAAGGTATACATGATAGTTAATATAGAACAAACTCATTTTTGCAGCCTAGGTAAGTCATACCAAATACCATGTAAGAAGAAACTGAGTGCCATAGACTTTTTCCAGCAACCACAGAGGTTTCAGATGTTTTTATGCAACACTGAAACCTGAAGGCGCAGATCCTATTCTTTACATCAAATTATCCCTGTATAAAATGTGTATAATCCCACATTTCAATGAAGTGCTACAATAAAAATATCATAGCTAAAATGGTAGTTGGAGATCTCTGTTGTTGTGTATTGGAAACATAAAATTCTAACTGTAAAACTTGCTCAAAATTAGACCTCTGCCTTTCTTTTTATGCAAGTATCAGAATCTTTGAAATACCAGGAAGACATACATCAGTAAATCAGATTAAAAGTGGTGAAATCAAGGCACTGTTTATTTTAATTTTTTATTATTATTATTATTATTGGGGGGGGTGGGTGTTTGATTTTTTTTTGTTTTTCAGAAAAGTGTTGTCAGCAATGAAAAGAGAATCCTCCAACTTTGCTGTAAAGAACTTTCCCAGTAAATCAGACTGTGTCCTACCTCTTTACAGTATAAGATGAGCACCCTAAGTTTTGAATGGCATTAATGGGATTTCCTCCTTAAACACAATTTCAGTACATTTTGGACCCTCTTAAATTATAGCATAAAAAGTGGGGAGGGGGGGAGAGCAGCATGTTATAAAAAAATAAAATTCAAATCTGTTGTTAATTTGTGTAGGACATCATGAGGTCCAGATGGACAAAAGTGTCCAGAATGGATAATGCAATTGTGAATTTTTAAAAACAAAACTAGTCACAACCTCCTGTTCAAGAAGTACCTAAATCACTGGTTGTATGAACCTAGGAGAATAGTCTGGGAGAAAAATCATTCTGTATTTACCTGATTTCTTACATTTTTCCCCTGGATATGTGCTATTGACTCCTGTTGGAGAGAGAATATTGGCCTAGATGGATTTCTGGTCTGCCTGAAGATATAAACTGTGTTTAGCCTGCTGTAGTAAATGCTGAAAAGCCTGAAATCAAAGAGGTAGTACTAAGGCTTGATTGTACTTTCATAATAAAGTCCACCCTTGTTAAATAAAGACATCACTAAATTCCAATGAATTCAAACTTAAACTGTGTCCATAAACATAACATTGTTTACATCTTTCATTTATGATGATATTTCAGCTAAGTTGTTCTAAAATCGCTCTGCTTTTGTGCTATGTCATAAAATAGAAGCATATATTACATTAAGCAGGAAGGAGCTGTATCTCATTTAAAACATATAACCACATAATTTCATAGATAGATATCTATGTATAGATATCTATCTATGAACAATGAAATTGCCCCAAAATTAAAACCCTTCTGGCAGTGTATTTGTAAACACAATCAGCCCATAATCCAATAAAGGGACTCTGCTTTGAATTAATGTGAATTGCTTCTCTATTCTGCCTTTACAAATACAACTTCACATCTGAACTTCCTCACTTCCTTTCTTTGTTTCACTAAAAATAATTGTAGTGATTTTCTTCCTCACTTGTAAACAGCAGAGGAAACATTTTAAAAGTAGAATAAAATGGAGTTGAAAAAAAAGAAGCAAAACAACCCACAAAACAAACAAAGAAACAGATATCATTCCTTTTATACCTGCAAATAGAAACAGCAAATCTAATTTCCCAGAACTTCTGGCATGAAACACTTTGCATTTTAAAAAGAAACCATCACTTCAATCATTTTTTTATTATTCTGATAATGAAAATGAAAGCTAAATTGTTAAATGTAAAGTGCAATAATTTTATATACACATAAAAAAGAAACCTTTTCTTTAATTTTGATAATTTAAAACAAAATTTTCCAAATGACAACCTTTTAGCTATAATTCATTAACCTTCCATGAAACAATATTTTGTACAAAAGCAAGTCTTAAGATATATGGATACAAATGAAATAGAGGTTAATCCTTGAAGAAGACAGGAATTCAAAGGGAGATGCATGCCTTGTAATATTTACTGAACTGAGTTAAACAAGGGAAGAAAGAAGATCTTATTCTCAATACAAAGTACACAGAATTTGGAAGGTAAATTGAAGACTGATATATCTGAAATATTCAACTACAAGATTTTTTTTCCAATTAGTGTGTGGTTTTCTTCAAGGTTCCAGAAATTTAGTGATACTGAAAATAATTTGGGGGAAGTATGAAGAAAATTTTACTTGCTTTTGAGGATTTTTATTTTGATATCAGGAAGCTGAAGAAACATTTTCTAATAAATTCTTAGTCAGGTATTAAACTTTGTCTGCTGATGTGATATAAACCAGATGGTATGAATTCCAGATTCCTGACTGGTGGTAACACAAGTTTTACTCATTTTCTTAATGAAATGTTATTTATCTACTCTTCTTAAGGTGGTGGGTTTAGAAATAAGTTTGCTTAAGTGGATACAGGATCAGAATTCCTTCACCCTGCAAGGAAATCACATCAATAATACTTGTTCTCCCGTCTCATACCTTGCCAAAAGGAACAACAGTCTCTTTTCAGTGCTCCTTGAGCTAGAACATACCACCTTGACACTTTCTAGCCCCATAGAAGTCAGTGGCCAAGTCCCACTGATTTCAGTAAGGCTGTGATAGTGTGATATAAAAGCAGAAAGCCCATTTAAAACCTTGAAGAGTGAGGATGGGAGGATGTGAAGGGACTAGAGTTGCAAACTCTACTGGGTCCTCTCCATTCTTTCTCCATCATGCTGCAGAGGATGTCTTAGACAAGTAGAACATGAAGATGATGGTCAGGGTGTCAAACAAACAGGCAAATGACAATGGCAGTGGTAAGAGAAGGCTCAAAGACTGAAGGTACAAAAGGCCCAGAATTTTTGAAAGAACTGGAGAATTTAGGAGAGCCTCGTGTCTCTGTCCTCTTAAGCATCTCTGAACATGGGACTACTGCAGCTCATCCCCAGATATACAATGCTTACACGGAAGTGGAAGGATCTGAAGGGCTACTAACAGAAGCGCACACAGAATCATAGAATTGTTTACGTTGGAAAAGCTATTTAAGATCATTGAGTCCAATGCTAGATGTAGAACTGCCAAGCCCACCACTAAACCATGTCACCATGTCTGCACATCTTTTAAATCCCTTCAGGGATGGTGACTCAACTACTTCCATGGGCAACCCGTTACAGTGCTTGGCAACCCTCTGTCAGGGAAGAAATTTTTCCTAATGTCCACTCTAAATCTCCCCTGATGCAACTTTCCTTTTGTCCTATCACTTGTTACTTGGAAGAACAGACTGACAATGACCTCGTTACAACCTCCTTTCATGTAGTTGTAGAGAGCGGTAAGGTATCCCCTCAGCCAACAATCCAAGTTTCCTTAGCCACTCCTCATTAGACTTGTTCTCTGGACCCTTCACCAGCTTCATTGGTCTTCTTTGGATATGATTTCAGCTCTTCAAAGATGTCATTTATGCTGTGTTTCTGCTGTAACTTTAATATATGTAACTGTAAACTAAACAAAGGTCTAGACTTTTCATCAGCTTCGTTGCCCTTCTTTGGACATGTTCCAGAACCTCAATGTTTCCCTTGTAGTGAGGGGTTCAAAACTGAACCCAGTGCCTCATCTTTAGCGCTGTGTAAGAAAATAACAGACATTGTCAATCATAGCACAAATCTGCAACATATTTACTGTCATCAAAGAAGTTTTTAATTTTTTAAATGGTTTCCTAACTCAAGCCTTACCTCTAATGGAAGTCCACAGGGCCAAAGCAAGAAGGGACCAAAACTCTGATTAGCCTCAGGGCAGTCTGTGAGACTGAAAGCCTGAGAGGACAGCTTGGCCATGTAGTTTGTGCCCAGGAACTGACCCACAGAAGCAAACACAACACAGGACAAACAAGCACAGTCTACAGTAAATAAGCGCCAGTCAAGACAGCACTGACGTTTTCAATTTACCCCTTGGTTTGCACACTTAACACCTCCCAGATAGAACATGTGTCAGTCCTTGATCACCCTCCCATGCCTCATATCCCATTAGGTGGGATCAGTCCCCTTCCCTGCAGATTGCCCATGTCCCACCAGACCACAAAGAAACCATTGGGCATCCCATCAGCATAGGCCAGCCTCGCACTCATGGCAGGCTGGCCAGAGGCTCTTGTAGGCTTGCCTTCCCCAGTGCCAGGGAAAGCAGGACCCTGTGGAAGATCCCCCCTTCTCTGCTCTCCTGCTTACCCTCCAGATCCACTGGCCCTCCCTTTTCCCTCAGGGGAAAGATCAGAGACAGACTGTTTCTTTAAATCCTCTGGCTTAGATTGGTTGCAGGCCCCTGGGAGCCTGTGGCCAAAACTAAAGCCAGGGACAATTCCTGAACAACTAAGCTCACAATGTCTTGTTTATTTATACAGCACAAATGATTGAAATCATTTGCCCCAGACTAGCGGGACCTATTTATAAACAGCATCTTAAGATGAGCAATATAGCAGGACTCCACCACTTCACAACAAGCGCCAGCCCCATCCCCCCAACCCCACTATAAAGCTCCAAGGCCCTTCTGACTTGCCACATGAAAGATGCATTCCTCACCAGTTAAATTAAAATCTAATCATATTCTGCAGTAAACAAGGCACAAAGAACACTCTCAAAATTATGGGATGAAAACCAGCAACACTAAGGGCCAAACTCTACTCTCAGATCTATCCTACAGCTCTTTGACAAGTGCAATCAGTTAAACATTTGAGTGCTTGACAACAGCTACCCCACCAGTCGTTTGATCTGCCTGGTATTCCACCCTCTTCAATAAATCATGGATCTTTAGATCTGCATGTCCTCCATGTTTGTGATGGCTGCTCTCCAACAGAGAGAAGGCTTGGGAAGAAGTGGATATTTCTCTCAAAACACTTAAATTACTCCTATGCTTCTGTCTATACTAAGCAGATCTGGAACTACTTAAGTGGGCATCAGTCGCACTTGGAGCCTTGGAAGGAATAACTTTTGCTTTTCATCCTCCACAGACACTCATCCAAACTAAACAAAATGTGAGATCTATACAGCAGCCTCTTGCTTCAGTGACATCTGAATGTTTGACTCACAGCAGCACACTTTGACTCTCAAAATGCTCATGCTATGGCCTAGCAACCCATGCGCAAGGGGACAGGAGCACAGCTGGAGTTGTGACGTGTTGGCAAATCCCATGAGGAGTAATGTGCCGGCTTTTCAACCTGTTGCACATCATGCTTTGGTCAACACAGATAAGTCCCTTACAGATCTTCCGAATCAAAAGCACTGAATGATTATTCAGGCCGAATACTTTTTTATAATCTTACCAGTTTACTTAACTGTGGCAATCACAATGAGTCCGTAATATGATTAGTATTTAAGAATTAATAAGGCTTAGCACCTCCACGGTACTTTGCATTTTTCTCTTCAGAGTAGAGAACAAGCAATAACTAATTACTCTTCAGAAAAACACTTTTATTATCACAGTTTTATGAGGTGGAAACTAGGAGTTAAGTAACTTGCCTGAAGTCATTCAGTAAGTTCCACTGGAATTAAAATTTAGGAGTTGCTGGCTGCCAGCCCCACTTTTCGACCACTGGACCACTCTGCCTTTTATTATAAGAATTTAATTTACTTGGCAGAGAATGCATCTTTCATGCGGTAAGCCATATAATGCCATTCTAATGGAGTCAAAGGAAGGTGAGAAGGTCAGCAGATCTCATTGTGAACTAATGAAGAGTCACATCATGGTGATTCTGTTTAAAAATCTCGATTTAATAGAAGATCATTTCAACTCTAAAAAAAAGAGCTTTGTTTCAAAATACGGATTCTCAGATACAAGCATCTAATTTTCTATTGAACCATCTAGAGAAAGAAACTGAAATCTAAGGAAACAGTGACAATTTGATCCCTCTAGTATTTTGAGATCTACATGTTTCATCAAAACTCAGGAAATGTTTTGACACCTAAACACCACAATGCATGTATTCTTCACCCAGTCTTCTGCTCTTGAGTTGAATTCTTGCCTATGTTTTTTCCTGTGATATTCTTCTTTTGAAATTACTTTTTCCTTTTCTGTAGACTTTTAAAAAGCTGAAGATCTAATATAGACAAGGCTGCATGTGTGTGTGTGTGCACACTCATTGTGGCAGCAACTATATAGCTAAAAATAGATTTTCATGTATCCATTACTCACAGGCTAATCTGATGTGTTAATAAGGACAGTTCTGCAAGTACTGAAAATCAGTGAATCAGTGGTGTTAACCATCCAGAGGTGACAAGAGAAACAAATCTCTGTGTTTGTGTTTCTGTAGGTACACATGTAAGAGAAAGAGAGAACACATTCTGGACAACCACATCTCCACGTAAACCCATCCCTCCTGTATTAGAGCCTCCAATGAAAAGCAGCCTTATGAAGAATTCATGTACACCCAGATGAGCTTTATTGACAATGCATTCCAATTTCAAGGTGGAACTGTGCAGGTAAATTCACCAGTAAATAAAATCATGTCTTTTATTTTCCAGTGGAATAATTTTCAAAATATAGAGCCATGAGGGTAACCAAGGAAGTGTAAAAAGTACAGCAACAACTATTATGAGAATGTCTTGAGATTTAAGAAAGAAGTAAATCTGTGTTTGAACACAGGCTGGTTCGTGCAGCAGAAAATGAGCACAAAGGCTGTACACAAATCCAAGAAAAGAAAGAACTTTGCCATTAGTGAGAGAAAAACCTTGATGACACAAGACATTTTAAAAACAGTGAGGAAAAAGAATGAGAACTTGATAATATGAATGAAATCTTATGCCAGAGGTTTAAGTTTACAAGACAGGAAAGCAGTCATTACTGAAAATGTACTCTGACATGCAAAAATCACTGCTAAAATCACCCAACAAATAAAAAAAAAGGTACATATAGCAATAAATTTTAATTATTTTTGTGTACAGCAGATATACACACATTTGTCAAAAGCACAGTAAAAGTGATTTGTTTAAACTCCAGAAAGGTTTACTGACACCTCACTTCATCTAACCTGTTTGTTTTCTTTAAACATGAGTTGCTTGATTTACTGAAGTCTTAGTCAGTGTGGCTCAGAACTGCAGTAGTCATCCAAACAGCACAAAACTCTTTGTCCACTCCCCTACTTCTACTTCATGTTCACAAGTATGGATATTAAACCTATGTCTGATCCACCTTGTTAGCAACGGGTGGGCTGGCTTCTCTTGAGAATGCATGCCATTTTCAACAGATTGGTAGCTGATGCAGAGGAAATAGTGAAAATATGCCCGCAATGCTTATTTGTCCCAGGCCTTGTGCCTGAGGAGCCTCATCGTCCCTGTAACTCAAATTACTGCTGCTAACATTGAAAGATCTAGAAATATTCAGCAAATTCTCCAGTAATCCAAGGGCCCCTGTGACAAAGCTCTTTTCATCAGCTCTAATTGGGATAGGGTTTTGCTGAAATTTAGGTTTGGATCCCTCCATACTCAAAATGCTCATTCCAGAAGTGTGAGAACTCTTACCAGGTTTCTGGGAAGACCTGTGGAATGGAATGACATAAAAGAAAAATTAGTTGTCTGTTTCTTGACAGGCATCCCGTCTCCTGAAAAGCAACAATGTTTCCCCAAATCATGTGAAGCTAAGAACAACCTGGACTCTGCTGGTGGCATCCTAACAGGAAAGCATTTCTTATCAGGACAGTAATCATTGTCACTGTCATTAAATCACAGAATGGAGAGAGAGGGGTAGTGATCTTCAGGGTCTTTGAACCACTTTCTCCTTTTTTTTTTCTCCCCATCATTTTCTTTTTTTCTTTTTTTTTTTGGAAAACATAATTACTTCTCTTCAGTTACTCAATAACTAATCTTTGAGTTCCCAGAGTGGGTTGGCCACTTCTCTCCTCTTATTTACTACTCCATCTCCTGCAATGTTTTTATCCCTTCCACAGAATGAAGCATGATTCTGAATGGAGAGATCATGCAAGCTCAAGGCTGGTGATGCCACCATGCGATTTCTCAAATGCCCTGTAGCAAAAACACTTCCTACTTCTGTGCATTTTCTCCTGGGAACTACACTGCCTCTGCTTGGATGTTAATCTCTGCTCTGCCTCTGCTGTCATCTGTAAAGGTGGAGAAAAGTCTAATCCCTGTATGTTTGTAGTATCTGATTCCACCTCTGGTCCTTTTCCAGTGTTTCTGTGTCTCCAAAACTATTCCTGTGGCATAAAATCCTCATGGTGATCTTCACATATATCATATTCCCTTTACAAGCTTGAAGCTAATGAGAAGATGAGTTGGTGCCTTTCTCACAGGGATCTCGAATTGAGCTGACGCAAGATCAAATGAGGTCTGCAGCCACCCCGACCTAAACAAAAGTTCAGGCTTCCTATGGGGTACATATGGAAAAGTAGAGACAGAAGTGGGATAGTATTGACACAGCATTTCCTTTTTCTCCACATTGGATGCTAAGACAGTTAGTACTCCTAACTTACCATTTTTTCCAGGAAATTTGAAGCCAGACTATGCTTTCACCTATACATGTAAATCATTGTGGGGTTATATGCATGAAAACAAGAGCAGAACTCAGACCACAGCTTTTCCAGGGAAAAATAAGTGTTGTATTTCAGGCAATTAGGAGCAGTAAAGTAAACATTTAGTCAGCATTGACTCATGAGCTGAAAAACCCAGTAGTCAATTACAGCTTTCGGCAGCAATAATTAATATGGTGTTGATGAAAACTGTGTTTTTCACTCAACATACAAAGCTATTCCAGGTAATTAAATGTAACCTCATCTATATGTAATTTATCTTTAATCTGCGCATGACACAGTATTTCAACCTCGTATCCTGTATTCTGCAGGGAAAATAGTATAGGAACATTACCTAAAGCATATACCCAATAACCCTACCATGATTTGTTTACACTTAAAACTATATCACACTTCATGATGAAATATTTGATTATGAAAAAGTTTGTAATTTAATCTTTCTTACATTACTCTTTATGTTTGATTTATGGAGATAAAATAAGAGATCAAATTTAACTATGTATACCTCATATACATTTATTTCTCTGTATAATTTAATATCTTGGGGCTTTTCCACAGGCATTAAACAGAAAGAAAGTAAATAACTTACAGAAAAGCAACACTTGTTATTTCTAATGAAAGACGTGGTATTGTGAATATTCCAAATACAGAAAGAGGTGTTATATGCAAAGCAGTCTTTAGTATACTATACTGACATGATTTTCCAAACTGCGGGTTATCTATATTTCTCACTGAAGCTAATGGAACTTAAAAAACACCTCTGAAAATGAATGTATATCACATCACTGCCCTCCAAGTCACTGTTTATAAACCCAAGTAATTTAAAGTCCATATTTCCAGCTTGAATGCTAAGCTATTTCCAGCTATAGTCATATAGAAGGAAAAATGGAAAAATAAATTATCTTCTATCTTAAGAAGCTTCAATTTACTTAATTTTAGATTTGCAGGAGTTTCTTTTCATGCTATACTTTAAGGTGTTCCTCCACAAACTGGTTACCAGTTGAAGCATCAGTTTCATGGGGTTTTTACCAAAGTGTACTCCTACTAGACTAGTTTAAATCTGCAGTGTCATTCCTCTATGGCTAATACACCTGATATTTTTGCATCTGACCTGCAAAATAGTTATCCCTACTAGGTTCTTAAAATAAGCCTCCAGAAAAAATAAACTTTTTCACAATATGAAATTAAAGATGGGCTGCTATTGCCTTTAGCAAACACTGTGTACTTTGTATTCTTCCTGAAACAATAACTCTGCCATCTTTATCAGATCAAGATCTTGTTCCATAATACTATGATAGCATTACAGTTTCTAAATAAAATGGACTACTATTGTACAACAAAACATCAAGTTATTGGTCCTTTAGTTCTGCTAACCTTTCTAATAACTGGTTTAGCTTAATTCAGAAAAAGCAGCTAATTCTCGACTATCAGCATTACGAATTCTCCCAAAATAAATCATGTAAAAACATGACTAAAATTCCCAACCAATATGTTTTTCTGCTAGTGGCATACCAAAATATTCTGTATTAGTGACTATTCTGTATTGGTGACTATCGTTTTTGTTGAACTAAACATTTATTATGAGTCTGGATTTTCAGAAGCATTTATAATGTCTTTGAGCAAAGGATATGTGGTTCATTCAGCTGGATTTTGGGCCCATTAAATGTATTTAATGTAAAATTGTGTAACTCTTTGATACCAAGGAAATTCCCTGGCTCTAGAATCAAACGATCTCTCTCTGAGCATGAGCAAGAAAACTCTTTAACACTTCAAGAGGGAGCATAAGCCAAAAAAAATGACACAGTCAACTAATAAACAGAAAGCACAACACAATGCCCTACTACATGGGCATAATAAGTAAGCCTATTTGTGTTATTTATTTGAAGGAACAACCAGGCTTTTCTGAAACCATCTGTACATTGTTAAAGAGAAATTAATTACCTACAGCCTTCAAAGGGAAAAATGTTGTTAAAATAAAACTGAGGGTTGAAATGAATTGGGTTACTGAATGTGGGCCTGAGTTAGAAGACTTAAACACTTTTCGGGATTTTGTCTCGCAGGTGACACAAAACCCAGGTACACAGGGTGGAGAGTTTCAGCAAAGAAACATTGCCACAGCTGTCAGATCTGGAGCCAGGCTTGCTGATACTCAAATCTAGTGTTTTGCTTTGAAGCTGTCCTCTGAAGCACCATAGCAATAAGAGGGAGAAAAAAATCTTCATGTCCTCTAGCTAGAATGTAGAATTGCAGAGGGTGGGCTAGATTTCATGCTCAAAAACTCTTAGCTAAGACTCTAAAATTATGAGTTTAAAATACTAAAGTGCACACTGAAGTCTCTAGAGTCACCTTTGGTTTTGAACTGTTGGTGCACTTAGGCACATTTTCAGGCTTTTCTCCACAACCACAGGGACAGGAAACTTCTGCTCTCTTTTAAATGAAAGATGAGATCCTCAAATGGTCATTTCATTTCAAGAATGGAGGCTTTAAAAAAAACACCAGTTAGGGCAAGTTTCATGATAAAATATTAAAAACTGGCAACACTATGGATCTTTTCAAAATTCATGAACCTCAAAAGAAGCCAGGCAAAATCCACTTGGTTTCAGATTTCATAGAAGCTTGCAGCTCAGCTCCAGTTTGTCCTAAAGTTCACTAAAGTTCAGCCTTTCAAGTCATTCTGATTCAATTCATGGTTTTTTTCCTAAACCATATAAAACTTGGGGTATTACATGGATTTGACATGAGCCAGGTGGAAGTCAGTAGGTCTGACAGTGCCTTGATTTGAGATTTTGAGTCTGTTCAAATACAAAACAGAAAGCAAAATTCCATCTTCCTCCAAAGCTAGAGAAAAGTTTCATATGATCCTCTGTGAGCCAATTTCACTTCCTGCAGCACTCATGACACTCATGGAAGTCCATGTTTGCATAACTGTGCAGTGAAGCAAGTCCATGGGGTCCTAGCACAGTGCCTGCAGGGAAAACCATGAACCCTGGAAACACAGCAAAGGGAAAGGTGTGGATGTGCCTTGCTGCAGAGTATTGACCTTTCCCAAGGATGCAGAGCACCGCAGTTGGTCATTACTGCAAGATTTATTAGAGCCTGAGTCTCAGTTTTCTAAGAGATATGATAGACTAGTGCACCTTTGCACAGAGTACATTTATAGTGTATGATCCTTAGCACTGAGACACACATTTTCTTTTCTTTTCTTTTCTTTTCTTTTCTTTTCTTTTCTTTTCTTTTCTTTTCTTTTCTTTTCTTTTCTTTT
>WUAM01000071.1:16093486-16129822 GCA_024336885.1 Actenoides hombroni
TCTTTTCTTTTCTTTTCTTTTCTTTTCTTTTCTTTTCTTTTCTTTTCTTTTCTTTTCTTTCCTTTCTCACAACTACTATAGGGGCAGAGGAAATGGAGTATAGATCTCAAATAATTTCCTAGATTTCAAACAGTTTTCCATTCCTTATTTGGATAAAAATTGAAGCCCCAAAACTCTTCCTAAACCGACAAATCCAAAAAGTTCAGGTCAAGCCATCTAAAAACCACCACTCTAAAAATATCAAAAGAGTCAGTGTACATTTTAATCATCAGCTACGAAAATGTTGATCTAATTTAGAAATGTTGTATAGGATTTTTTCACTAATAAAGTAAAAGTCACATATTTTAGCACTATATTTTGTGAAGTGATTCGTTAAAATGTTTGACAACAATAGTCCATGGAGCTACTTATGATACAGTTGCTGCCATCACTATTCTTATCTAGAATTTTAATGTCCCAAAGTCATATTTTAAAATGAGCATTTTTCTCTTTCATTTTATCTCTAATTTTTATGGTGCAATTCTTACTCTAGGTAGGAGGGTGTGGCCAGTTGTCATCCATTGTGACAGAATTTTGAGTAATAAGACTGTGATAAAGTGAAAATTAATATAAAGTGGAGCTCTGAATGATGTATTAAATAATTACCAACATTTACTGATATAACAAGAAAGCCAAAGTTATGTATCTTCTGTGTTTATTCACATCATCCTTATACAATTATTAAACTACCTCCAAAATATTATTTTAATAGTCTTTAGTTAACACACAATACATACTCTCTTAAATTGAACTCTAGTTTGGAAAGTAATTATTCATTTGAGACACTAAATTTGAAGGGTTAACACAGATTTTTATCTCTGTAAGTTAGCTCACAATACTTCTCATTAGGAATTTTATAGGAAGTTCATTTCAGGGTGAAAATCATGCTTGGGAATTTCAAAGGCACTTAAAACACAAATTTAATCCATGTAATATTAGGCCCTTCTATTAGGTATGTAATTTGTGTAAACAGTTGCCTTGCCTTCATACAGTGAGTGTATAGATCACATTTCCTGTGTTGATCATATAATCAATTTGGGGTAACAGTACTTCTAAATTCTGCCTCTGGATAAATGCTTCCATTTAAAAGCAACAAATACAGACCCCAGATGCTAACCATACACCTTTCACAAAACCTTAATTTTCTCTGAAAATTCCAGCCTTCATCCAGATTTCAAGTTGGGGAATAAACAATAAGAGCATGAATTAATTCATTTTTTCCTAGTAAGAAAATGTACAGTCTGTGTAATTCACTATTACTTTAAATCATAAATCTGAAGCTCATGAAGTGTCTGCAATCTCTGTGGAGTCACTTGTCAATCTGGTCGAGTTTTAGGTCCATTTTGGATCAGGATAGAAGAAATCTCCCTATGGTCAAGCCTCCACTTCTGAAAGATCATAATAGAAAATTACCTCTTTTTCTTTCATAATTTCTCTACAACACTATGTTCTATGGGGTGGCTCTTCAGACATCCCATATTATTTTTATTTTCCTGTGCATACATGCATCCATCCATCCATTCATCCATTTCTTTTTAATTCATTTCTCCATATTAGTGCAAAAAGAGACATTTTGAGCCCTCTGTGGCCAACAGTTTGGTTAGCAAATAGGTGCTTATTGCAGGTTAATGCATTTGTGAATTGGTTGTTTTGATTACAAGTAAATCATGTAACTGAGTGAAATGCGGTTGTGTGTAAAGTCATAGTAACCTTACATGCATGAGTCCTGGATTTCTGTCCTCCTCTTTTAGCCTAGCTTCTCCCTTGAGCATTTATTCATTTGTTTGCCCTTGCCAAAAAAATTATTCACCTAAGCATAGTCTCCTCATGATGTCAATGGAAGTCTGAGCAACCTACGGCAGAGAACATTCAAAGCTCATATTGCTACAAAACAATGCTGTCTTCTGGTTTGTTTTATTTTCTTGGATACCCTGTTCTGTGAGAAGAGTAATCCTGTAACTAAGAATGACTTGTGATTTTTCACAGTGTAACAAAGTATAACAAAAATGCCTCTATTTCACCTTGTAATGATTAAATCTCTTAATGCCCTGAGCCTTGGACATTGAAGCACACAAGTAATTTTATGCACATGAGCAATCTTACCAAACTCCCCGGGTCTACACATGTATAGCATTGCACATATTCACATCAGCAAGATCAAGAACTGGTTTTGTCAAGAACATCTGTGACAAAGGAATCTTCCTTCAAATAAACCGTGTCTATGTAGCAAACCTCATAGCTTTGCTTCAGTGTTCAGTCACCCACAAAAATCACTTACTGTCTTGCATAGCACTTGCTTTGAGCAATATTCCTTAAGTAATTTGCTTTAATTTCTTTAAACACCATGAGAGCATAGTTTATTGAAGCTTTCAGAAAATTAAGGAAAAAAAATAAATTTATAAGCACTTACTGTAGGTAGTTACAAGTCATTGCAAATGGTGTATTTGAAAATCAGAGTTATCAACTTGCCAATTGACATTTTATTCTGCATTGCTTAGTGGTCAGGGTAATGGCTTCCTATATCCACGCAATGTTTTTCACCTGATAATGTTGACTTTTTGAGCAACAGTGTGAGCACAAGAACAGTTTGTGTAAGTAAATGAACCATGTCAGCAACTGTAATTCAGTCAGCATTGAAAACATGATCAAAATGCATTAAATTATTTGTGATAGTTTCTCTCTGCAAGAAGGCAAATCTATTTGAAGAAAAAAAAATTAACTAGAATATGAACTTGCAATAATAAAAATGTCATGTCCCTTTAAATAGTATATGAGTGCTCAGATATTCTACATCTTAAGTGGTATTTCATTCTAAAGGAACTAAGAAAAGTAATTGCTCCACAGGTAGTTTAAACAAAGAAGCCTAGGCCAAAAAAAGCTATCTATGCAACCATTCTCAAATAGGCAATACATTCTATACAACATAAAACATAAGCTGCAGTGTCATATAACAGCTAAACACTCGTGTATTGATTCCCAAAAATATTGACTTAATTTTATCAAAATGTATTTATTCATCACTGCTGCATCAATGACCTCCTGTATTTTATATGTAAATAATCTATTCTATTCCCTTGATCATGTTAATCTTACTAATGACAAATTACCATTCTCCACGTACAGTTCCTAGATTTACAAATTATCACTCCTGCTTTCAGGGGACTGAGAATCAGCCACGCTTGCTAATACCTCCATGGATCGTCTGACACATAGCAGATTTTTATATTCCCATTTAAAGCATTCAGCTCGCAAGAAATAATTTATAAATCTGGCTATCACTCGCACTTATCCTCTTACTGCTTGAGGGGGAAAAAGAACAAGATCAAATTGGGAGGATTATTAACAATTTAAGAACTTTATTTGCTTCAATTAACTCTTTGCAGGAAAAACTGCATGCTAAAGCTCACTGGGTTTAGGAAAAGAAGGTGAAGTATCCTGTCCAGTTTTGGTGGAGAACTTGGACAAAAATTATTATCTACAAATACTGTTTGTTTTCTAACTTTAAACAAAAGCTTTTTTTCTTAAATTTTAAATGTACATTTAAACCTAAATGTTCCTTTCAGCAAACAAAACATCAATTACATTAAAAAAGTAAAAATGTGACAAATCAGACAAGCTAAAAATTCAGACTTTCTGACTGTTTCTGTCTTGCTCTGTACCTGTACATAGAAGAGACAAAATGCTACCATACTTATTAGGACTTATGTTCCCTCTACTTGATATTTCCTTTGTAGCTGTAAAAATGATGGTGGCACAATGGAGAGTGAGATCTTCATCCTTCCTTTAGGTTCACTTGTCTTCGTGTAAGTCCTGATTGCAACATTCTCCTTCCCATGCAGAGACAAATGCTTGCAATAGTCACAGGGCAGTTTGCTACCTTTCCTTGCAGGAAGATCCTTGGCTCCTCCAGTGCAAAGGAATAAACAGAACTGACTGTAATTGCTGAGCAACTGCTGGAAAGGAAAGGTAGTCAGCTATTCCTTCACTGTAAAAATATTTTGGGAGTCAATATGAATATTTCTGCCATGACCTCAGGGCCATAGACAGCAGGAGGACCTGCAATTTAACATGGGACTCAATTGCCAAAGGCATGTCTAAATAGCAGCCAAGATGGCTCAGACTTTCACTGCTGGCTCCAGCTGCCACTCCAGAAGGAAAAGGTGTCTTGAAGGTTCTGCTAGTCCCATGAAGATGTCTTATTAGATACCTAAGACATCTGAAAGGCTAACACATATCTAGGTTCAAGTTACTGAATACCTCCCATTGAACGCACGAAGTTCCCACTAAAGCCTGTGAAAGTTTCTGTTTCAATAATAACAGATAAGATTGCAATCAATCTCAGTTATCAGTATCTTTTGGCAGCATAACATCTCTGTGATAAATGCTTACAGATAAAAATAACATTAACAAAGCAGAGGGCTCATGACATCTACGACAGCCTGATTTAATGTGTACAACTGGTGCCAAAATCTCCATTCGTCTGCTCAGTGCCTCCAGAGAGGGCTGGTGTTCATAGGTTCATAATGCACACACACTCATACACACACACACACCCCTGAAATAAAAAGGGAATTCCCCTGAGATCACTGGGAGACAAAACTCAGAAGCCTCCTGGGGTGACTGAATCTGTTATTTACACCAGAAAGTTTCACATAGTACATCTGTGTTACTGATGGCCTCCACTCTAAAAGCATTTCCATAGGGACAACAGAGAAACAAGAAATCCCACAGCTGATGAATCCTCATGTTGCAGGGAAGAAGCGACTATGAAGGCTTCCTTTAGCTTCACTTTTGCCTGACCATTCCCCATACATAACCATAGTACTGACCATATATGTGACAGGATTTTATCCATTAGGAAGCCTTTTCTGCCTACAGAATAACTTTAAGTAACCTAAAGGGATCTGTAATTAACAGAATACAATATTTTTTAACAGACTCCAAAATTCTATTTTGACTTCATTAAATAGAGGTTCATTTTAAGCAGTCTATATGTCAATAAGTATTTATGATCCTCTTGAAGCACAACTTATTGGCCTGTACAATACAGCCATTTCCATTTGTCACATTGATATGTATTTAGGGACTACCTAAAATATAGTCTGGATCAATTATAATGATTAGTCACGTAAATTCTCATTCGTTCAATGATCATTGCCACAACAGACTTTCAGAAGCACTGCAGTCTATCATGCACCTAATCTATAGAAACCTATTTCTGATATTCATTTATTATGTTATTGGGGATGAGCAGAAAGGCTGGAAATGGATAGCATAAGGTCATGAATTTTTGGAACTCAGAGGATAGATGCATCCTTACATGCAGACTTTCTTCCTGTGTCACACAAGGTTAAGTCCTCTTCTTTGTCTATACAATAAGAGTGAATATTTTAAAGAGAAGGGAAAAAGTAGCCTTGCTTTTAGAGAATAGTATTTCTTTTCCTTCCTGAGCTCTCTAAAGACTCCAGCTATCTGATACAAGACATCCTGTTACAAATATACTCATCTGCTTACATACCCTTTAAGAATATCAGGATAGAAAAGGGCCCTGCTACCTACCACTTCTTATAGAAAGGCTGAAAATCCTGCATCTTCCCTTGTATGGAAAAATCCCAACTCTTGTTATCACTAGTAGCTATTTTAAACATAGCTTGTGGAACCATGAAGTCCAAGGTTAAATTTCAGTTACAAACAAGTATACCCAAAAAAATGTCTGTTCATCTCTATGGCACAATTTGAACTGGTTGGGATTCCATTGCACTTACATTGTGGTTATTATTTTCCATGTATCTGGAGCACTAACTCTGTAGCAGAACCAATTCTTTACATCCCTACAAAATCAAAGTGTAACTTCAGGGTAATTGCAGCAGATAACTCCAAAGTTAGTCTAGTTAACTTCATGTTAATTTTAGTTACAATCTAAGGGTTCCTGCCTACAAAGACCCATCCATAGCTTTAGACACATGAGTCATTCCATGACAGCCAATGAAAATATTTGGTGAGCAAACTTCCACATATGTTTATAGGCTCCAGTCCTAACATGGTATTAATAAGCAATTCAGATTTGTAGTTTACTTCCTCATATGCATTAATGTTAATTATAAGTAACCAGAACTATAAAGACAATATAATTACTAATTATAACATAACCACAGCCACTGTGTGTTAACCCAATTTTTAAAAAAACACTTTTGCTCCCTACAGACATAACATTTTAGCACATGCTTTTATTCCTGTATTTCATACCTCACCTTTCAACAGTGCACATCTGAGCACTCAGACAAGCTTTTGACCCAACTTTCATTGGACAACAGAGCAAGCTAAGTATCATCTAACCATATTTTAAATTAAGACATATTCATATTACCTTTACTCTTTAAAAAACAAGGGAAACATAGAGGAATTATACAGGCAGAGTAGCTTCCATTTCACTGTATACACATCACTCAAATCTTAACTCATTAAGTCACAGTGTTACTCCAAGTAGCTGTCTGTGCTGAGAACATGAAGAACTGCTGGAAGGCTTGACAGTTAAGCAAGGAAACATGACAATAGATACTAGATAAATGGAATATAAAATAGATACGAAATAGATACATTCTAGATACTCTCTTTCTGGAGTCACATTAGTATGACAGCCACAAAAGCTGGTTTTTGCCTGGTTAGTCTAATGGATCATGGTTGGCTTGCTCTCTCTCAGTAAGAAAAAAGTCACCAGCAAGGAAGTAACAGGAAAACCTGAGTCAAAATGTCCCATCTCTGAGCAGAGAGGGAAGGCGGAAATGGAAAAAACCAGTCCTCTTCCGAGTCCTTTCTCACACCAAACAGCTGATAGTGGGGGAACAGGTTATCCTTTTAGGAAAGACAATTCAGTGTAATAAGGCAATCCAATCACTTCCAGCTTCAGAAGGGAATGTCTAGTTGTGAAAAAGAGGTGACAAGGGAGAGCCAAGATCATGTCCAGGATTTCACTGCATTAAGCTAAAAAATAATTCCCCCAAGGAAACACCTGAAAGTCCAAGGGATTTGCTGACATAGACAGAGTCCTTTGCTTCCCTTGGGGATGGAAGGAGAGTAAAAGAAGCAGAACAAGGTAACAAAGCATGACAGTTTGGTGAAGCCCTGTGTGCTGAGCTGTGTGTTTCCTGGCCGAAAGGAGGAAACACTGCAGAATGATGATTCTTCCGCACTGGAAAAGAGAACTGGAAAAGCTGCTAAACAGAAGAAATTCCATAAATCATACAACAAACAAACTTACTTCTGGTCTTGGAAGAACACGAATCCTGGCTCCAGGGTATATGTGTCATCCTACACGTGTGTATAACAAAACCTGGCTAGTAGCTTCATGCCCTGGAAAGAAGACAATACATCCAGGTGGAAGTGGTTCATTCCCTGTTTGATGTACAAGGAAACTTCTCAACCATCTCTGCAGAAGCTGCCCACGCTATCCCAGACCTACTTGGAGCTCAGTGTTATTTTCGACTGGCTACAAAGTACTAGCTAAACAGACCAGTTCAAATCTTGGGGTGAAAGTTCCTTTTAGACTCTGAGCCTTACTCGTGTTGTAGTCTCATTCACAGGGAAGTGAGAACAAAAACATCTCTGAAATATCAAAGCCAGCATGTAGTGTCTAGAAAAAAGAAAACTCAGCACAGTTTCACTAAAGACATGTTTACTGACTTGTAAAGATATTATTCTGACGAAGCTGTGTAAATTTAAGTAAAAAAAGAGGGGAGGAGGGAGAATTGCAAAGGCACACTGGAGCCTGTCAGGCCCAGAAAACCTGCTGATCACAAACTGAGGACAGCAGGATGGTGGGAGAGGAATTATCCACCATGGATGGTAGATCTAAAGTATTAACCTAAAAGTCTGAGATGAAGCAAGAAGACTGAAGGTAATTATATTTCAGGGCTGTAAGAAGCTGAGGATTGAGTCGCAAAGCCGCTGCACTAACTTGGTATGTCTGTCTTTGTTAGTGATAGTTTAACTATGCCATTTGTCAAATAAGGCTGTAACTCACCATACAGATAGCCTTCATAAGATAGCAGAATCAACATTTAACAATTCACGCTTTCACATAGCCCCCACAGTCACCTCATTTAGTAAGTTTAAAGGTGAGAAGATAGTGCGCTACACTTCTGAAGATGCTGGTTCTCTTTTAACTTTGTAGATACAGCAAGAGCCTTCCCTAATTAGTAATAAACAAGAAGAGAAGTTTGCAAACTTAGTATTACCCATGAGCCATAGGCTAGACCGGTGAAATAAGGCACAAATGCAGTGGATAACCCATATGCTTAATGCCAGCTGCCAGAGCTGCAGTTCTTTCTGACTGGCATTAGTGTGATGACAGGTCCTTGAAGGAAAACATAGCCCATTTCACAATGATACATTCACAGGATACCATGTCATCATCTGCATATATGTTGAAATTTCACTGCTGAGGAAGCCTTTAAATGTTTCAACTCAAGAGGGGAAAAAGACTTTGGGGAAGAAACCACCCATCATTCAGTATTTTTTCCCTAAACAATAGCGTAAATTAAATGAATGTGTGAAACAACAAGAAGTGAATCAGACCCCAGACAAAAGGAAAAGGGAAAAATAAAATGCATATAGTATAATGAAACATCACAAAACAATATATGCTTTAAGAATCAATTGTTCAGAATAAATGCAGACAACAGTATTTAAAAATTAAATAAACAAGAAGAAACATATCAAATATTAGTGGTCAGCAGTGATTGTGCATATTCGTAATTTTGGACTGAATATAAATAACCAGTATAAGTGTATTTTGAGAATGGGAAAAAATGGAAATTAGATTATTTCTAATTGTGGGAGACTCAGCTATTCTGTTCACCCTTGCCATCCTACCTGACAAAGGGTGTTTAAATGCAGATATCCCTCAGGTGTGTCTACTATCAAATATAGAGAGCAGTAACATTACTAAAAGCTTTAAGTCCATAAGGTAGCTGACTAACTTCCTTTCATCCAATGCAACCATGATAATCCTGCCAAGTATTGTTTTATTACAAAAAAACCTTATGTTTATTTTCTAGCAATCCTATTAAAGAGATGTATCTGACACTCACAAGAACACAGACCCAAGATCATGGAGAAACTAAATTACTTGCTCTGTGCACTTAGCAATAACATTTCAAACCCCGAGCCATACATTTTCAAGCATGATCACAAATTTATACCTACCTCGTTTTTAAAGACCTTCATAGTAGGGTTGTGGAATGGGTGTTAAAAATCAGTGCCTTGAACTGCTTTCTGCAAACAAGGCCTGTCCTCTCTACATTTTAAAGGACAGCTTTTAATTTGAATAAAGTATGTGGTGTGACACACCTGAACTCATTTCTACAGTGGTTAGTCCAAAAAGTAAGTCAAATATACAACTTAAAGATTAAAAAAAAGAAAAACAAAAGCAAAAAAAAACCCCAATGAACTCATCCAAAATGGAGCAAGAAGTTCAGGAAGCAAACAAGACAGCAGATAGCATGTTATCAGAGCAAGGAAATCAGCAACAAAGATCAAAATGGTGTTTCAGCATACTAATGTTGACAATGTCTGTAAGTTCCAGTGCTCAAAAAGACCACAGCAGTAATCTTGGTGCAACACATCCAATCAGCAGCAGTTACTTGCAGGGTGCAACAGGAAACCCTCACATTTATCAGCTCTGCTCCCTCATCAGTGTATGTCACTACACTCCATAGAAGCTAGTACTGTGTTAATTTATCAGCAAATTGAAAGCAGAATAAAAATGCAACTTCTGTCTTCTTTTGAGTCATTTATTTCCTTCAGTGCTTTATTTTTCACCCTACATAATAAAATGCAAGAGTTTGGAGCTTGAGATTCTGGAAAGCAAATGAAGAAGGTAAATCCAGATTAAACTCATGCTTGGTAGAAGTGTATAAGCCCTGTTTCTACAATTAATCCAGTAGGGCAGACACTTTGACCTGCAGAGTCCTCTTAACTGCCTGAAGATCTCACCACAGTGAAGCTGGAGGAACTTTCTAGCATCTCCCTGAAACATGGGCTCCAAATTATTTTTTATTCATATGATAAAGGAAGATTATGTCCAGAGTAGACAGGCTTCTTTCTCCCCTCTGAAGTTCTCACTTGCAGAAGCTGATTGAAATGCAGTACATGTGTGAAATAGCACACAGGAAATGTAATCCAAAAACTAGTAAGAATTGGGCTCTGGATTTCCAGAGAATGGAACCTGGTGTCTTTGTATCATCTGTATCCCAACTATCAGTCCATTTTATCTACTGGTTTGTTGTCTCTGGCCTTGGGCTGTGGTACATATCAACATACCTCCACGAAAGTGGAAGCCATACACCTTCTGATCAAGTTTATTTAATTAAATACTTAATATATTTAATCACATGGATTTCGAATCTGAGACAGTAAAGATAACCTACTTCAACAAAATCAAGAGAATTAATATACTTTCTGCATCTGAGCTTTTTCGACTTAGGAACTCAAAGCAGGGAAATAAGACGCATCACTTAGTGCGGTTTCACCGGTATGTGTCAGTGTATAGCAGTGGTTTATTACCACACAAACAATATTGCATGGGAGCTCAGAGCCATGCAAAGAAAAGCATCTAACCAAAACCAAAGAAGATGACACTGTAATGCATACACACTGTGTAAGTAGCACATGGTTTGCAAGCTAGGTTGAATAAGTCTGCTAGTTCTGTAATGAATACACGTGGTCAGGGTGTTGGTTTGCCTCTCAGATGAAGAACAACTGCCCTGGAGCCAGTGTCCTTAACACTATGGTGGGTTAGTGTTAACACAAAGGGAAAGGTGTCACCTGCAAAGTCATCAGCACCTGCGTCTGGAGCAGAAAATTAGGGTGGAAATCTTTTCTTCAAGAGCAGAGTGACCTGACCTTGTTTATGGGTTGTATCCAAATCAAAGCAGAGGTTAAGGTGGCAAGTTCAGAACAAAAACTGAAAGGATAAGGAAGAGAAGCACAGCTTCTCTTTATTTACCCAAAAGCCAGAAATCAAAATTGTTTTTTGTGTTATCATTATGTAACACTAAAGTTACAAGAAAACAGCAGTATTTTTCCCTCTAGTTGCTCACACCCTTGCAAAGCCAAATAATACATATATATATTCCATAGCATTTTAAAATGTTTGTATAGAAGTCCACTTCATAACCTAACATTCTGGAACATTTTTTATATCTCTTTTTGAACCCAAGAAAGAAGTCAGTTCCTTGCATCTCAGAGAACTATTGCAAGCACTGGATGGAGAACATGTAAAGTATGTCATGCCAACATTCACTCTGCTTTAGCACACTGTACTTGACGCCAGGCCTGTGCAGGAACCAAAGATCAGAGCTCTGTTTTGCATGCTTTTTACCTAGGGGTCCTGCAAAAAAGAAGAGGGGAGAAAAAAAAAAAAAAGGAACCAACTGTCAAGAGCAAATCATCATAAAACAGGTATAAATCAAACTGCTGAGCTCAAATCATGCCTAAATAGTTTGCCTATGATAGTAACATCAGAAGGATAATCAGTGGTTACCTTCATTCAATCCCACTTTAAAATGTGTCTGTGGTAGGACAGTAACTACACAGAAAAAAAAAAAAAGGCCCTTACGATAAAGTTATGCTCCTAAATACAGACCATTGAGTCAATTAATGTTTACTTAAGTACTTATCATCTAAAGCAGGAGCAGAGAAAACCATCAACATAACCAAAAGCTTGTGACACCAATTTGCATCCAGTTCCAAGTGCATGCTTTATTTATTTTCCATCAGGATCAATCAGGAAAGAAAATAATCAATGAAGTCACAGTCATGAGTGGTATTTGGCCATCTGGGGGCCCTAGTATCTCTCGGCCTGCATTGGAGACAAGGGAAAAAAAATTTTTTTTCAAGAGCACGGAGGAGCTCCATATGGTTGAGATCAAAGGTGTTGCTGGGTGCATGGTTCTGCTTTATTGCCAGGCACTGCTGTTAATTAGAAAACAAGATCAGAGGCAGTATTAAAATCCAATTAAATTGATATGAACAGATTGCCAAGTGATGTTCACTAATGTATAATTGAGCACCATGCAAATTTCGGTGACTGCCTTTTGTTTTTTCTCCCCTCACTCTGGAATGAATGATGAAGCTATGAAGTTTTTCCTCATTGTAGAAGATAAACAAGTTAATGCACTGATCTAGGGGGTATTGCTTCAGTGATTGATGAAAATGAGAGTGGAATATTAACGTGTGACTTTTGGGGAGCTTCTTTTATAATCTTATTTTGTTCCTCATTCTTTTATTATAGTTGTTGTTATTCTTGTTATGGTGGTATCCAAGTGCATGCGCAGATCCTTCATCATTCCATCATTTCAGATACAGAGAAAGTTCCTTTGTAGCTGGAGATTTGATTCAAACAATTACAAAACCATGAATATTTCAAGTGACAGGCCTGCTACTGCTGGAAATTAACTTTCCAAGAACTATATGGACTTTATACCGTATATCTTTGTTTAGAATCCGCAGCTTCTATTAAATTTAATTACTTCCCTGTGCAGCTTTATATTGAGGGCGACTTCAAAACGAGGGCAGCAGCTATTAAATTTAATTACTTTTCCCTGCGGCTTGCATAGTAAAGGTGCATGGTTAAGGTGCAGCTACTAAATGAGAGTAGCTTCTAAACAAAGATATACAATATTTATACCATATATATTTCTCCTTCCATAACTATCCATGTTTAATATATATATTTTGAGTGTGTGTGTGTGTGTGTGTGTGCATGCACATAATGCAGGTACAGGGCTAAGTAAAATTATTAAATACAAAATGCTAACTTTTACGCATCTCTGTTTCTTTCTCTCTTTGAATGGTTCATGTAGCTCCACTCATAAGTCACATATTGTTCAATGTGACAAGCCTTCATAAAGAAAAAAAAAAAAAATCCAGGATTAAAAATTCATTAAAATATTGCAGAAATTCTGAAGTCTTTTGGAAAAAATGCATTTTTGTGTAGAACCTACCATAAGGAATAACTGTAGGCCCACAGATAAATGATAACCATCATCCTTGCAAACCTAATATATTAGTATCATTGTGTTCATCTAATCTATCATTTGCTAACTGTGAAGATGCATTGATGTAAAAGCTGGTTTTAAAAATAAGATCAAAGTTAATGCATAAAAGACCAATAAATCAAACAATGCTGTGTCTGACATGGTGTTCATGAGATATTTGTGGAGCTTTCAGAAATTGTTTAGATTATCTTAAGAGGAGAACACATTTAATCAAATCATGTTAGTTGTGCATGTGAGCAGATCAACAGAACTGCTGTTGCATTTGTGCTTGCAGAGAGAGATGAAGTTGCATTTATCTTACCTGTGCTCATCAGTGCAGGGAGTACAACGCAAGCAACGTTATGGCTGTAAGCAGAGGGGAGGGTGGGCAGCACCAAACAGCTCAAGATTTCACCCCTTCATTCTGTTTTAAATAAACACCACAGGACATTAAGCTGTCAATACACTCTTATCACAGTGTGTCCCATACCACTCTGGATTTATTGCAATGCATGTCCTGACCACGTAAGGCAGAGAGCAGTGGTAGGCATTTGTATAGCAACTCTCTTATAAGTTGGCAAAAATCCCTTGAAAAATTACTATAAAGCATTGGAAACTGTTGCAGTGCAAGCAAATGAAGAAGCTGTGATATGTTGGACGCAGTTACAAAATAATTTTAAAGAATCTGATGCCACACCAGCATTAGTGGAACAGGAAAGTGTACAAGGAATTTCAGGAATGTTTAGTGTTCTGCCCAAACATTTTTAAAAGTAGTTTTATGGGAAAGGGGAAGTTATATAGCTAACTACTTATTTCTAAGCAAAAATGTGCTTTTACATTAAAAATCGAAATGGTGATCAGAATAAAATTCTGCATGAAAACATATATGTTATAAATGTTTCCTAGAAGCTTTGAAAAATTAAAATGGACTTAAAAAAAAAAATATTGAGGGAATTTTTTTTTTTTCCTCATTTTCAGAAAAGAAATGAAAGGAATATAAAATGAAAAAATGAAATACATTCACATTAATTTTGTAATATTATTTTAGGGAATTGGAAATTACTCTTTGTCCTCTCCTTCCCACTTACCATTTTTTTCCGATTTTCTTTCTTCAGGTAAAGACTGGAGAGAGAAATAAAAGAAAAAATGTAGCATGGAGGAGTAAGCCATTGCTATGAAAAATGTTTTTTGAATCTTTCATGCTTTTCCAGCAAAACTATAATGCCTGTGAATATTGCACCAAAAATTACTAAAGGCGCAAATAAGTAAGAAAATCCTTATGATGCATATGTAACACCTTTGTATTTCTGCTTTATTGCTTCAGAAATCTCCAGTAGAAACCATCTTGACATCTCATGGAAAAATATTACTTTAACATTTCCTTGCCTGACAGAGAGTTTTGGTTAAGATGCTAATCAACCATGTTAAGGGATCAATAGCTCATTCCTTGCCAAATGACTAAGTTCAGTAGGTGGACTTTATTGATCAATGGATTTTGTAAATAACCATCAAGAGAGATGAACCCTGATCCTGAACCAGGACATATTATGCGTTTCTTTCTCCTTTATAGGCTAGCAAATATGGCACAATGTAAAGAAAACAAGAGATTTGTTTGAGGGCACTTTTCCTCTATTCTGTCCTTTGGGGAAAGACCTGTTTAATTACTTGTCTGTTTATACAGCTTGTTGGGTCCTTGAATCCTCAATGTGATGTCAAAGAATTACTGTAACACAGAGAAAGGGAAGAAGAAAGAGGAGGAAACACAATGAAACATGTTACTCCAAAGAAGTGATCATCAATTTACCCACAGTTATATTAATGTGGTGTCTGAGACACCAAATTTCCTTCCAAGACCTAAAGAAGGAGATGACAGCTATTACAGATGTGTGATGCTCTTGCAACAAGTTTATACTACTGGTTGTAATTTAGCCATAGTGGTGTTGTGGTCACAGAGGTTAACCCAGTTAACTCATTTCAAATTAGCTGAGTCTTTTTGCATAGCAATGAAGACTAGCCTGGAGGAACATTTCTACATGTGAAAACATGTACAAATGTGGGTCTTTTGAAGGAGACTACTTAATTTTATAATGGTGAGGGAATGTGAGCTAGGGACATCACATGCCCAGCTGAGGTAAAGTAAAAGTAAAATTTGCAGTGATAACATCCCTAAATCCTTGCGATAGTTAACATCTAGAAAACAGATTTTGTTATGTCACCATAATATGTGATCCCAGGCTCCACTAAATGAATGCCTACATGCTGACTTCAGTGTTCTCTGAATGCTCTTCTGTTTTCAAACAGTAAAAAGATTTGTTTTCTGACTGTGTAAAAGTACTGACGTTGATCTCACTTTTTTACTTCCCACAAAGTAGAGCAACTAGATCCAGAGTAACTCTTTGTTCTGCTGTATGTCCCTCTATCTCTAGGGCCAAATGTAGAAAGTATGTTTAAAAGACTCCATAGTGGAAGTTAATTTCTTCTTAAATAGTCAACACAGCAACTAATGCAGGTATAATGGTCGTGCTCTTTTTCACTTTCTAAGTGCAAGTGTTTCCCTTTGATCTTTATGCTTCATTATCACCTAAGCTTTACATATTGGATGACAAGGATAATTTAATACTACTGTCAGCTTGCCTTTAACAGAAAGCTAACTGCTGATCTTCAGACACAAAGCCCAGGAATCTACCAGCTGAGTTCAAAATTAGCTGAGATCTTATGTCCCGAGGCCACCCTGGTAACTAATGGCAATTTTACAATCATTAGTTTTTGCCTGATGGGCCAGTAGTAAGTGGGACCATGATCATGACCCAAATCTAAGAACAAGGCCTCCAGGCCCAGCTTTTTGTCAGATTATGGCTTTACTTACCTAAGCTGGTTTTATCTTATTACAGTGTGTAAGCTGTGGTAATCTTGATGCAGACAGGATGAGAGAAAATAAATAGACCTAACCTTAACAGGGTATTAATCACAAGCAAAAGGTTGGATGAAAGGTTCTAGGGTATAAATCAGCATCATCCCTCCTGGTCACTACTTGATGAACTACAGATTTGAAATTTGAATCCAATTTTGCTTTATCATATTCATTTGGAAATTGGCAAACACGGCAAATAAGACAAAGAATTTCTATTTTGAAAATTAGTTTCCCAGCTGAACACTTTGGTTTATAAACTTTCCTAATAGTGTGTTTTTAAGATGCTTACGGAGAAGACAAAATCTTCAATTAAAAAAAAAAAATAAATAAAAAAAAAAAAAAAAAAAAATCCAGTTTTTACTTCTGGGATTATTTTTATTTTTTCAGCTAATGGCTACAAAATGTGCAGAGTTCTGGGAGAGGGGTGGGGAACGACACCGTGCTTTCATTTTCCAACTACTTTTCGATTACAAGAAATGACAATAGAATTTCTGACTTGAAGTAGTGAATAATTTCAGTGAAAACAAAACCAGCATTTTTTTGGTATATTATAATAAGTTGCAGGATAAAAAAAAAATTCACAACCATTTCTAACTTTCAGAAATTAACACAGCAGAGCATGAGCCCTTGGATAACAGTTTCTTCTCTGCATAGAAAGAAAATACATCAGGTTTTAGAGATGTTCAAAATTTGTTTTCAAAGAGCATTAGATTGCATATTGCAACCTCCCTTTCAGCTATTTGTTTCTGCTGAGCTCAGTAATCTCTGTTTGACTAACACTTGTCTCTGAAAGCCCCAGGATTTGGGGGGAGGGACAGGTTGACTACTGGAAAGAGTGGTAGTGGAGGAGAAACTGACTCCCAGTTGATGTATGTAAGAGGATACTGGAAAAGGGTGGTGAGACTGCACAGGAAATACTATCTAAAAGGTGCTAGTACAAGAAAGGGGGGTGGTTTTTTTGTATGTTTTTCTAGTAGAAAAATACAGGCATAGGTTACTGGTATGTAGAGAGAAATGATAAAAAGCCTAGGTGTGTGGGAATGGGACCCAGACCTTGTCACTGAATTCATACACACTTTTTCTCTTATTTGATTTCTTCAGCTGCAAATAACATTCAACTCTGTCTACCTAATATCTCAGCACTGTAAGAATTAACATTTATAAAGTGTCTTGTCACCCAGGTCTATAAGACAACATAAGTACAAATTACTACTGATATCAAAAGGCAGAAATGTAGCAGTTACTAAATTAATTTAGAAGAGTAGCTTCTAAATTACTGATTGTCTCATTGTATTTCCCAATCTCACTAAGCTATTTTCTTTACTGCTTTGTGCTTGCCTTGTCTCCTCTGTATTTTCCTTAAACGTCCTCTACCAACCACATTAACACAGCATATGGAGGTAGATGAACTTAGTCTAAGCAAGTAGCATGGTCATTCCTACTGTTCCTATGGTTTCTGTCTTATTTTTGGATTACAGATTTTGAGGGGGGGCAGACTTTTGTTCTTTATTCCTACAGTACAGTAATAATCCAATCTATAGTTGTCTTCCAGGTGCAACAAGAACAAACTTGGAAAAGAGAAGAAGAAAAAAAATTTTCATGAGTATATCCAGACAAGCAGAAAAATAATTCTGATCATCATTAGGAAATGGAAACATTATTGTGTCCCCTTTGTGTGAGTTTGTACTATTTTTATGTAAATATGTTTGTAATGACAGACAGTTAAAAAGATTTCTGAGTTGGCAAACTTCAGTGGTATTGTTCATCTGAACTTTGTCCACATTTGGGTGCTACATATTGTTCAAAACTGTGAAACAAGAGCCATCTTCAACAGCACAGCCCTACCATAAATGCCTCCACAAAGCCAATTATCAAGAAGAAATGGACAATGGAAATTGGAGCAGCAAGTGTAACCCAAAGTCCTTCTCTTGCCACAGTGACACCAGATGGTATCACAGTCACTTGAAGGAAAACAAGCAGGGCTAGGGACATGCCTTCTCCAGGAGGTGGACTGGTGATCATAGAGTGCCAGGTAGCCATTATCACATCAGCTGCAGGGAAACAACACGTGGGCTGCTGAAGTTAAGAAAAATATGGCCCAGTATTTTAAACTTTCCTACTAGAAGTAGGAAACAGGTCAACAAAGTCACTGAGTGATTAGCTGTCCTTAAAATTATCACTCTTAGAAGTTCTGGTGCTGTAACATCCATTCCTAGATTTTGGGTTATTCTCCTTGAGCTGTTTGGGTCTGAAAACCAGTGAACATTTATTTGTCACTCACAGAGGAGCTAGAACTGTGAACTCACACAGGAGTGAGTTTATTGAGAAAGAAGTTGCCATTCAAAGTTGAACCCTGGTTCAACTATTTTGGAGAAACATGAGCAGATAACACAGTGTTTTTCTTCATAGTCACTATGCTTGATGTCTATTGCAATGAAACCAAAGATTTATCTAAATGATCATACACTTTCTGGCATCTGTGGGATGAAGTGAGGAAAGGACAAGGATGTTAAGTGAGAGAGATGGAAAGTGTTCTGGTACATTTTTTCGAACTGATCCTGTGGCATGAATGAGAATTACTCACCTGGACTAGAACATTTTCAAGCAATAAATGAGCATGGTGACTAATGCTGAAATCAAAGTGAGGCACCTCCTACTTACACAACCTACCTACACATTTGCTTGAGTTCAGAAACACCAGCCTGATCTTAGTGGCCTGATCACAGATTCACTCACCTACTCCCAGCCTTGGAAGGCAGGGTGAATTTGATAGCCGCTGACTAAATAAACCATGTGGGAGTGTGTCTTTCAGACACAGATGGAATTAGTCCTCTTAAATTGATGAGAGTTTCACAGTCATGAGGGGGACAGGAACTGAGGGAGTGGTGGCTAACCCCAGATGGGAAGGCAGCACTCAGCAGTGGATTCCACAGGAAAGAAATCCAGTTACCAAAGAAAGACTTTCTTTCTTATTGTGATTTATTAATTTGGGATGTTTTAAAAAAATTACTGATTCAAGAATTCATTTTGCAAGTGACACAGCTCTTTTAAAGAGAAATGCACAGTCTGCTGGCATTGTTAATCCCCCTAGTTCTGCTAAGAGGTAAAAGTCATGAAGAAGAGTTTTCACTAGCACCATCTACCAATCTGACTTCTACATAGAAACTGGTAGCTGCACTAACCAGCCTCTTTGATATCTCAGTAGCAGTCCCTTTTCCTGGACACTTTCTGTCATTTTGTATCTGAGAGGCTGAATTTGATCCTATGAAATCCACCTGCCTGGTGATGAACCTGCATTGAGTTCTTGGATGTCTGAGGAGGATAGGGGCCCATATCCTGTTTGTTCTCTCTAGAGCTTAGGTTTCTTTGAAGACTCCAGACTTTTTCCCTCATGAAAACAGACCTGGAGGTATGAGTCAACAACCATTGACAGCAGTGGAGAGATTCTCATCAGTTTCACTGGAGGCTTGCCCAGATTCTAATTAACCAAATAAATGGCCTTACTAACAAGGATACAAAAAAAAAACCCAAACCCTAACTTAGCTGCTTCAGAAACACATAGAAAATGAAAATTAGCAAATTACCCCAGGAAGAGTGGTGGTAGTCAGAGATAGGGATATCTTTGGAGAAGCTTGAAAGTTTTTTTTCCAAACACTATTTTAAGCAGCCAACCTAGAAATTCTTGGCTCTTTTACATAATTTTGAATTCTGCTCTTGTATTGTTTATCCCTCCAGTTATCTGCTCTCGAATATGGATGAATTTGCTGATTGAAAATTAAATACAAATATCTGTGTGTTTTATATATTTAGTAACAAACACACACACATATATGTACAGTGTATTTGCGTGGGAACAAAATGCCTATTTTTTGTTAATATCAAGTTATTTTAATTTACAAGAACTATGTCGCTTCTCAGCATTTTAAAGAGCATACACAGAGGCACCTGCATGCTTCTAACATTTGATGTATCATTAAATATGCCTTCTCACATTTGGCACGTAAACCCTGATAAAGTTTCACCTTTTAACGAAATAAATGACTCAATTAACAAGATGAAAAACAGCAGTGTGGTGGCAGACCCCTCTTGATGGCAAAAAAAAAGGATAAAAAAGAATTATCTCAGCAGGGTGTTAATACAAGGAACGCCACAACACACAGCGGGCACCTGACTTGACTGACAGCCACCCAGCAAAGCTGACAGATTTGTCAGCTTGCTGACCGCTGGCTTGAGTCTCTCGCACAACCCTAGGAATAAACTGTTGTTCATGCATGGCTGGGTAAGCACTTACTTGTTTCTGTTAATCTAATTGATTTTTTTAAAAATTTGTTTCCATTTTTATTTGCTCCTGTGTGGAAATGTGCATTCCTGAAGCAGTAATTTTGTGACCCTTAGATGACTCACAGTGCTGCTGTCTTTTGAAGGAAGGCACGAATGCAGATATAGGGCCAAATTCATCTCTTAGCTCCCAGGGCTTCAGTGGATGTAAATGAGGTACAATTTGACCTGCCACAAGGGAAAATTGTCTTTTTAGTGGATCTGGAACTTAGGACATTTTTATTCTGGGCCCTGTTTCTCCATAAGGTCCTAGTTGACAGGGAGCACTGTTCATGCATGACGTATTCTATATGACCAGAAAACAAGCAGAAAGGAAAGTTGGAAAATTGTTAACCTTTTTCTTGAATTGGACATTAGCCATCACGTGAACATTCACTGTGCTGTTCAATGGGAAATTAAGAGAGCAATATGGATGCATATAGAGAAAACTGGGACTTGGACTCAAAGACAGTTCAATGCTGTCAGGTATGGAAGAGTCTGCCACTCAACTGAAAATCTGGCTAAGCAAGGATAGCCTTATTTAAAGAGGAGACTATTAGGAATTACACAAAATCAATCTGGTGGATATTACAGTTTCTGAGGTTAGTAGATGTAAAACCACAACCTCTATTATATAATCAGGCATGTCCCTACATGAATGATATCTTTATAATTGTATGCTGTGCCTTTCTATGTGTTGCACATCATTAAGCACCCAGAATATGTGTAATCAGTCTGGATCTAGGAACTACCATTTACCAAATTCTTCTGAAGTATGACATATGAAACTAAATATGTTCTGGGTTGATGTAATGCTGATCTCTCAAATGCTACCAAAAAAGGCCAGGTTCCTTCTAATAAAACTTCTAGGATATTATATAGAAGATTTAAGGTTGAATCTGCTCTGAGGCACTGAATTCTGACTGAAGGAAGATGCAATTAAAAAAACTTGGTGATAGTTTTTACTTGTGTAAGACAGTTTTGCTTGTATCTGTGCATCAAAGAAACATTAATACTTCAGTGCTCAAAAGTGTAATTTAATTTCAAATGACAATGCTCCTATTCTTATGAAAAATCCCTAAGATTAGCTCTTCAGCGTCTGTGAACAAAGAATATCTATTTTCAAGCTGAGTATTTCATATTACCTTAGTACCAAAATGTATTTGTAATATTCCCCAAGAATGGACAAGTCTAGCACTCATTTAACTCAAGGCAAATAGTGTCATACTATTCTCACAGTTATAGGGCTTCATACTGGTTTTCATCTTGCCTCTCTGTTGTGATTTTGAAGAGAATATCCTTTTACCTTTCCTCAGCTTACTGCAGTGAAGTTCTGCTTTCTCTAATGGAACCATCTTCATGAAATCAATACAGTTGTTTGTTGAACCAGAGGATATTAAAACAGAGTATACACATATAAGCCTGACCTTCAGCTAAAAACTTTCATGATAGTTAGAGAGGTGATTATTTCTAATATAGATTAGGCTTTGCACTGCAAACTGTCAAGAAATGTCAGGATAAATAAAGGTATACATTATTTTCCTGTCTATTCAATAAACTCTGGAAAAAAAGAAAAGTGTCTTTTATATCCTGAAGTAAATGGGTTTATATTTGCTTTAACATTCTTATTTAACTGACACTTTCTTTGGAATAGATCCATCAACAAAACATGTGGCTAGAAAGTCTGGGAATATTTCCTTAATTTCCATACAGTACACCTTCAAAAGGTATAGAGTGACTTGTGAAAGGAATGAAATTTGATAGGTTTTTCTCAGGATCATTTGACAGTAGTACTGAAAATAAACCCAAGATTTAAATATGGACAAAAACTGGGTAGGTCTAGTACTAGAAACTGCAAGTTTCTAGCATCTGTCTAGAAAATCATACAGCTCTAGACCTTTCAAGTATCGCTTGTCATGATTCAGACTGAATGACACTGAGAGGAATAACCATTTTGTTTGACTACAGGTATCTTCTTTTTTCTTCATTTTTTTAATTTTTATTTTAATTGTATTTTTATTTTATGATAGCCATATTCAGAGAGAACAAGGGATAAAAATGGTCATTTTAAAAGAGACTGCGGTTGTCTTCCAGAAGAACAGAGCATTACAAGTCAAGTACTAAAAAATTAGAATTTTAAACAGATTTTCATGTAACTTTTGTGATTTTGAATAGACAGGTATGTTAGTTTTCCCTGTGCAAGCTCTTTTTTCCCTTTTTAATAGCTCTAAATAAAGTCTTGGGGTAAAGGGATCTGCACATCAATAGCCCTGTCCAGGAACTGACTCAGTACCCCTTGAGCTTGGGGATAGTTGTCCTTTAACCACAAAAGCAGAAAATGTTATTACACAGGATGTGTAAAAAAACATTTTCCTAAGCAAAGGTTTCCCTTCTCAACTCTATTTGCTCTATAATAGATGTGGTACTACTTGAAAACATAAAATTGCTTCAGGTTTTTATCACAGTGTTCACAAGTAAATGAAGTAACAAGCAAGTGTGGATTAGAACAACTAAGTGTTTTGCAAACGTTGCAGAGAATTCAGTGTTGTGTTTCCTGAGAAACACTACACCTTAAAGCACAGAGGCCCAGCAAAGCTGACACATTTCAAAAATGCCGGAGTTAGGAGTTATAAATAAATGTGGTTTTATATATGTTTTCATATACATATTTGACTAAATTAAGAAAAAAATATGTATGCTATTCTGAATATGTTATACTGAGTTAACATTCACTATAAACATCCAGAAAAGTTTTACTCCTTACTGAAAAGAATACATATGTAACAGCATAAATAGTAAGAAGCCTTGTTTCCACACAAGGCAATGGAAAAACTCTTACGGAATTTGTTAGCGTGCAACATTTCTTGCACCCATGCAACTCAGAATGCTCCTAACTAAAAGTTCATTAATGTTTAATATTCCAAATATGAACAGAAATATTAGGCCCAACTCACCACTGAGTCATTGTTATTACAGTTAGAATAGCTTTACATGAAGATAATTATTCTCTTCACAAAATATGAACTATTTCAAAACAAAAGGTGCTATGTTCAGTATCTATCTGCTTCTGTGTTTCTGTCTATAACAGAAATCAGATAGCTGTAGATGTCTCACTAGGAAGTACAATTTCAATCACATAAAGTGAGTTGTGCCTGATTTCTTCAGGAGTGAATAAAAAACCCAACAGAAATACTTTTTGTATTTGTTCTTCCTCAATTTGATGGATTCCTAAAATGTCCATTTGGTGCTTTCCTATATCACAAAATATTTTCTTTTCAGGAACATCATCCTGATGATCTACTTGGAATACTGAACACATGCAAGGGACACATGCAGGTCACCGCAAATACAGAAGGCATATCAGATTTACAATGTCCAGTGAATAACACTTACAGTGACCTTTATGCAGAAACGCGCAAAAGGAAAAAGAAAACACAAAACTTTTCCAAAACTTTGTGATCTGCTTGCAGAAATTCAGCCTGTGCAAAAAGGGTAAACTCGATGTGAAAACTGTTAACTGTCATTGATTTGTTAAGCTGTACTGGTATAAACTGAAGGGTTATATATGTTCTTACGATATAATTCAAAATTCTCTGATTTTTGTTCTGCAGAAATTTCCTTATAAGAATGCAGTGTTGGTCCATCATTATAAGAATCAGTATCACGTTCAGGAATCACACTTTGTTTTTCAAGTCTGCATGAGAGAAAAAAGAAATATGAAAGAGAATTCGGCACATGGATGAATAAACCTGTAATTTATTAGATCATTTTTGCTCTGATCAAGGGAATAGCAGAAAGAAAAGAGGTCAGAAGGACTAGTACTGTTAATATGCAATTGATTAAATCCTCAAACACATATTGATCCACTTTTTATTACATTTTTAAACCCTTGACTGTGAATATTTCCCAATAAGACAATAACTATAGCAAATATAATTTGCTGTTCTTAATCACAGTAGATGTTCTTCCCCTCTAAAGACCATCACACTGAAGATATTTACATCCAATACACAACGTGAATTTGCTGTAGATTGCATTTCATACACAGTCGTCTTTCTTACATTCGTTTCTTCAAGTACATCATCTGTATATTTGACATTATCTGTAGTAACATATTTTAGTCACACATGGAAACCACAAACAAACTTTCCTGACAATATAAATTGTTACTACATAATAGCATAATAATGCATTAGACCTCTACCCCCTAAAAAACCTTCACTGCCTTATTCATTACTTACTTAAAAAGAAAAAGCCAAGTTAACTGTCAGGAGGTTTTTTCTCAGAGCTGTAGAATTTCACAAGGAATTGAATCTACAGGGAAAATTGGGGTAGCTGGTCGCCCAGACAGGCCTGCCCGGGGAAAGTCTTTCTAACGCTTGTGTTTGACACAGCTTGAGGCGAAGCAGGTTGTATAGGCCTTGACCCAGCAAGGTCATCATTTTGTGAGTAATTCTGAGGCCTGACATCTGCTGCCTGGCTTTGAGTAAAAACCAGACCCCCTTAGCCAAAACACAGGCCTGTGTAAAATAATCCCTCAGCAAGGATCCTAGACTTCAGTGAAAAGGCTAAATGGCTCTCTTTTTGTCTGAGCATCCAGGCTTTTTAGTCCTTCCTCATCACGTAGCAGAGAGTGCAGAACAAAACCATTCCCAGAATGCAGATAAAGGCCATATTCTCACAACTCCATGCCATAACTTCTTCACCTCATGAGAGACTTGCATTTACGCTCCGGGTGCGTGGTTTTGCAAACAAAAAGGGACACACATGCAGAAGCTTAGAGAGGTACATGTTCTTCTTCTAAAAATGTATTCAAAATGGTGCCTTTTCTTTCACAATTTTTTATTAAAAAAAAAAAAAATCCATTGTACGAAATGAAGCACACAATGCATACATGATATTTAAAAATTATTAAGACTATGTACTAGAAGTGGTAGACCTGATTCTGACTTTCTTTTTCTCTACCTGGGACAGGAACTCAGACAACCCAGTGACCCATATAGAGGTGGCTTTAAACCTTGGCTGCTGCTTGGTTTTGAATTATATTGAAAGTCTTTCAGTCATTCCAGCTTCAGAAAGAGACTGATGGAGGGCATCTGATAATAACCTTCTACAGGTAATCTCCACAAAGAAAAAGTGGTACAAGGACTGCCACTGGCAGGACTTGTGGAGTGAAGTGAAAGCCTACTTAGAGGACAGGTTATGGCTGTTAGTGTCTTTTTCTCATAGTCAAGGTAAAGCACTCCTAAAGTAAATCTAATCTCATTAAAAAAGTCAGGGAACCCCCTGGATTTTTCTACAATGTAAATAGATTTTATCTTCTCATCCTCACAGCTCTGTCTAGCCCCAACAAAAAAATTACTCCAAAACAAAGTGGTTCTGAAAATTTCATTTATTTTACAATGCAAAACACACAATCTGGATATTCCACTCTAAATATCTAGTGATCTCTCCACATGCAGCTGAAGTGCCACGTGGCTGCAATGATGCTTGCTGCACCCCAGTAGAAATAATTTTCTATGCCACAATACCCCCAACCATCTCCCCTTTACTCATATCATCACAAGATGGAAGGTGGAATGAGGACCAAGGGAAATGTGTCCTACTGTTCCTTTAACTGTCTTGCTGCTTGTCCTCATAGCTCAGTTCCCCAAGAAACAGTCAGAAGAGTTTCCAGACAGCCTGAGACACCCTTATGCACCTCTTACCAGGGAATTGCTTGTCCTTGTGAAACCTCTGGTCTGTCAGCAAACTCACCAGTCACATTCATAAAGCACTCAGCTGCAATGGCTGCCTTTTAAATGTGGCAGGACAGCTGGACAGGAACAGTAAGCATGACAGGAGACTATGAGATCCTGTGAATCTATTTAGTGGGGGAATTAATTAAGGTAAAATATCAGCATGAGATCAAAAGATCAAAATCAAACATGAACAGATTTAGATAAGAATTAGGTAAATTTCTAAATTTCCAAATGCATAAAGCTGTACAACAGTCTTCCAGACAAAAATTATATTGTTTCAGATTGATGTTGATTAACTTACGAAGAGGATTTTGTAACTAGAAGAGTGAAAACCCAAGGATAAAAATTAAAGCTCGTTACGTGACTGCTTGGATTAGATGATGTCATGGTGCATCAAGGGGAGTTGCACTGCATCCACACTATATTATAAATCACAAATTTCAGTGTTTCTGGTGGTTGCCTTGGGTCTGTTAGATGCTGAATGTTGAGGTACTTAATTGATTGTTATGTAGGATCACACACTGGTTATATAGCAGAATCCAGGCCATTGCAGACACACAGATACCAGCAATGCTCCAGGCTTATCCCACTTGCTCCCTGTACCAAATTATAGTTGTGAAAGTTACCTTTATTAAGGGCCTTAATTTTTTTATATTGACAAACACTTGAGTGACCAAGATGTGAGGGGTTAATGACATTTGGACCCTTCTGAACTAGGCTGCTATGAGTTGCAGTTACAGGAACTGAACACACAGTATCCCAGGCTATTCCCTATGTTGATAAGAAAGTGCAGATATCGGCTGTAATATGAGTAGCTTGGGGCTGGGATAATTTGATTCAGAGAAAGGGGAGAGTTAAATCCCTGAGTTAAGGGGAGAATTAATTCAAGAAAACCATCAGAGAAAGCTGACCATCATTACCAAAGTACACCAAGAAAGTACAATGTAAAGGAAACAGTGCACTTATGAACACCACTTATTTCCACTGTTAGGCTATCATGATTGCCATGACTACATTCCTGAAGCTTTTTAAATGAATGCAGTCCTCACCAGTCCAATAACATAAGTACTAGCATCTGAAACATGCTTTCAGCTAAGAAAATGCAAATAATAAAATTTTACACATGAAAAATAGACTCCAGGGAGGACCTTTCCTTGGCTTCTGCTAATTCTGGGCACTCAGCAGAGCTTTGTTTGAGGAAAGACTGAGGGGCAAATTAGAAGAGGTGTGTAGAGGGCATCATCGTGCCATTGAATGTCACAAAAGGACCTGTCCCAGAAGCAGTGGTGTATTGGTCTAGAGAGGAATGAGCACGTTAAGAGTAAAAAGATGTAGAACAAGAAAAGAAGGATGATGGAAACCTTCATAAAATCCGGATTTCTTTAGTCGGACTATTATTCAGAGCAAGCGATAGAGGTGTTTGGATAGTAATGCTTAATATTATAAATTCATTAATGTTGCTTATATACTTTCTGACTAGGCAAATAAGCTCATCAGAACAGCTAGGGCCAAAGATTTTCTGAGAAGTGCCTAGGAGCTTCTAGGCAATATTCCATACAATATTTCTAACCTGGAGTACCCTGTGTGCACACACCTATTCACTTCCAGTACATCATGTTTTGACCTTTTGTCCTCCCCTGGCAGAAAAATCTATCCTATCCTCAGATTTTCATAGAATCATAGGATGCTAGGGGTTGGAAGGGACCTCTAGAGATCATCGAGTCCAATCCCCCTGCCAAAGCAGGATCACCTAGGGCATGCCACACAGGAAGGCATCCAGTCGGGTTTTGTAAGTCTTCAGAGAAGGAGACTCCACAACCTCTCTCGGCAGCCTGTTCCAGTGCTCTGTTACACTCACAGTAAAGAAGTTTCTCCTCATGTTGAGGTGGAACCTTCTGTGCTCAAGTTTATACCCTTTATTCCTTGTCCTATTACTGGGAACTACAGAAAAGAGACTGGCTCTTTCCATTTGACACCCACCCCTCAGATATTTATAGACATTAACAAAATCCTCTCTCAGTCTTCTCCTCTCAAGACTAAACAGCCCCAGTTCTCTCAGTCTTTCTTCATAAGCAAGATGCTCAAGTCCCTTAATCATTCTCATAGCTCTCCGTTGGACTGTCTCCAGTAGATCCTTGTCTGGAGAGACAGCATACGATTTTACTAGCACACAATAAACTACTTGGATCCTCCCAACTGCCAAATCAGACCCAAAGAAGGATCTCACTATTTTTTTCTCTAAGTATAATTCCTGCCATTTTTATTGAGAATTGTAAACTCTAGGTAATGTCTATTGGTATTTGGTAAAGGCTCAGGAGAATCAGATGAAGGAGACAGGGATTGATAACCAGGGTTCCTTTAGACAAACCATGACAACCCTAATGGAAGTTGGTCTGTAAATACATCAACCACATCAGTGAGTAGTACATCGAGATGTAGAACCATTTTTATCTACTTGTATGTGGTGTTTATCTCCTCAAGAAAATCCTCATTTCAAGGAAATCATTGAATGGTTCCTATAAACAGACACCTGTATTTAAGTAAAGATAACATCCTTATGAATCCCTGATATCACAAAAAAATTGCTGCCCAATTTGTGCATTCAGCATTGTGGGTAGGTATCCTGCGCTGCTTTCTATTACTTAATGTCCCTATATAGTGTGGGATTCTGTACTTCTTGCACACTGGGACACATACAGAAATACAATTGCTCTGTATCCGTACATCAGATTTTGACAACGGCATTATTCCTCTCTTACTATACCATAGTGCTTGACTCTTCAAAGTTGTTGGGTTTGTTTTAAAATATAATGATTTCATTATGAGTTAAGTCATCCTCTGCACCATGATGTTAGCTAGGCAGGAACAATTCTAACAAAAATTTAAAAAAAATTCTTCCAAAATTTCATTTAAAATCTATAGACTACTAAATACACAGGCAGAGCAAGCAATTAGTGCTGCAAGGTTTTAAATTAAGGTACAAGTAAGATTTGGAAATTTGGCCTCACTTGAGAAAAGATAAAAAAGTGCATTAGGTTTTGCTGGTTGGTCAGGAATTTAAGGGACTGATGTGATTGGCCTCAATCCCACTATCTGAGATAGACAGATAGAGGGATAAAAGAAATGGAGCTGCCAACTACCACTTGTTTTCCCTGCCAGGCCAGGAAAGTATGATAGCAGAACAAACCAAAAATTGTTCTCAACATGACAAGTTCCCTAAAATCAGGATATGCAACAGTGTGCCTAAGGGGAAAAAGATAGAAGAGGGTTGCCTAGTCTGGCAGAGGATGTTTTCTGAGAATAATGTCTTCCATCCGTTAACACCATCAACTGCCTATTTGTCTCCCTGTCTATTTCCTTAATGTCCCTGGTAGGCCAGATAGGCTTACATCAACATAACCCTAGAAAGCCTGTGCTGAGTAACTTCTTGTTATTCAAACAAGTTATAATTCCTACGATTTGCAAGGCAAGAAGGGTCTTTTCATTAGTTAAAGTTTGAAGAAGAAAGTAGGTTCACTATGCAAGTGTTGAACCCTTCTCTCTGTGCTTCAGATGTCACTTAATACAGCTGCATATAGTTTCAAATTTTTTGTGGTGTTGAGGGTCTTCTGAATTATTAGTGCTATATGATATGTTGTCTATCTTTCTTGGCAGCTGCTGTAATGTACTTTTTTACTAGCTATAAAAAAATTGAAGTTCTACTTATGATGTGGGTTTCTTACATTTGTATATATATATGTAAAAAACTTGCCACGTTTTTTATTGAAAAAAGTGCCCTGGTATGATTTTTATTTAAAATCAAACTCTTTTAAAATTTGTGCTGGTAATAAGTATGTACTGATTAATTGGCTTAATTTCGTGGATGATCAAAGCATGATAGGTACTTTATAATGCAACTACAAAATGATATCTCTCAACAGCCATATGATGTTGTATGTTGTCTTAAATCTGGCCCAGCTGACATAGAGAAGGAAATGAGGCCAGCAGATAATGGATAGGAAGTATACCATTTTCTAGAGCTGTGCTGTCTCAGAATCTGGTACATAGCTTGATAAGAAAGATGGGGAAAGGCATCAGTGATGAGTAACCAGAAACAGTGGGGGCAGCCCCTTCCATAGTGGGCACACTCAGCAGTTTTAAGTGCTCATTCTCAGGATCCCAAGGGAGGATACAATTTAGAAAGAGAAATACTAGTATTTGGAAATGATACTATCTCACTTCCAAGCAATATGTCCATATCCATCATTGTTAGTAAATATTCTGTCTGTATACAGTACTACTGGAAGTGCTATAATGCTTACCAGTCTTTTTTACCATCTTCTTGGCATCTTGACTATCTCCAGGAACTATAACATTGGTGACAGTGGAAATGGCAACCTGGGTGACTCGATCAACCTACAGCATCTCAGCTGGATTGTTAAACATCAAACAGCTTCTTGTCTGTCATGTACATGTTCCTGAAAAAAAGTTATTTTTGTTCATTTACTGGAACCCTCATGCCCATTGGTATCAAGTCTATGAGCGCATCCCCAGCCTGAAATCTTGTCAGAATTGCTGTAACAAGGCAAAATAGTCACACCAATATGAGAGCTCCACCTTTCTTCTTTTTGTTCTTAGAAGTCATCCTTGAACCCTGATCATGTGCAGTCACTCTCACATTCATTGCTATAGCCAGCACAGTTGACAAGTCGCCGTATACCAGGAACAAACGTGTTCCATGGCCTATTTTGGACACTGAAGAAGTGTGCTACATGGTGGAGGAGTATGTGAGGTAATTTTGATAGACTCTCTGGACATGCAAAGAAGCCGAACCTGTCTGTGCTAGTACAGAGAGCTATCATCCAGTTACTTTGACTTCAGGCTAGAAAAAGGTATTTCAATAAACAGATTGACATTTGGGGTTAGCAGCAAAGCCATGTGGGAAAGCACCACGTCAGACAGCAATGTGCTACAGTATAAATCCTTTGGAAATGAAATTCATTCCTGTTTCTGCAAGAATGAAAATTCCCCAGAAATGTTGACAACTACATCCTTATAAAGGATGGGGTCTAAAAGATGCAGGCAGATCTTTTAATAGTGATGCAAGCTGTTTTACACTGGTATGAATTGCCCATATAAACAAAATCTCGATGTCACAAAATGTGTGTGTAAAAAGGGGAGATGGGGGAAGCAGTCATATTGAAAAATGCATCTCAATTTTAAACCAAAACAAATGTGTTTGAACAGTTTTTCCTAGTCTGTCAAGGAGTTTCAGACCCTAAAGGTATTTGCATGTGTTCCCTTTCTCCTTAGGTACAATCACTAATCTCTCTCGCTACTTTTTTTCAAAGTTACAACCTGCTTACCTACCACATAAAATGCAGAAACTCATATCATTATGGTTCAGCTTTAGAGATTTACATTAGAATCAGTGAACCTTATTTAAGCACAATATATATGGTGTGCAATACAGTGAGGGAAGACTGGGTTTATTCCCCAGATAAGTCATTTATTTCTTTCCTCAAAGAAAAATCCAATATCCTGAGATCAGATGCATATTGAAGCTTTGGTGGAAGAAAAAAAAAAACAAAAACAAACCCACAAAAAAAAACCCACAAAAAACCCCATCTTTAGGTTGGATTAACGTGTTCAAATTGCACACTCACTATCTGTATTCTCTGCAGAGCTGACTCCGTACATATTGCTTACTGTATGCCATGCATGAGACTGGCTTAAACATTTTCCTTGCAGAGGTACATGGCCTGAACTTATTTACCTAGCAAATAATTTATGAATCCTTGGGGTTTTTTTTCATGTCAAAGTTTTAGTGTCATATTGTTTAATGCATTTGTCAACTTTGAATTTCAGAGATTCAGGCCATGAAGCAGGTGCAAATATCAGCAGAAAGCCTGCATATGTTCCAACAACAGTTTAGCAAACTGTATATATTAGAGTTATTTATTTCTTTTTAATGAATAACATCTAAAGATTATTATAATAATTTTATTTCAAGGATATCAGGGAGGAAATTTTAAATAGTCAAAGTGTCATTTCTAACTGGTCAGTTTTTTCTCTGCCAATCATCTCCCAAAATCTGGAATTATTCAGTCTTTTACTCTTTGGGCAAAATGCAGAAATGGAAAAACTCATATTTTAGTAGGCAGAGACAGAGGCACATCACTGTATTTTTCAGTCAGTTCTACATCCATGTTTCCAAGTTCCATGACAATCACCAGCCTTCCCATACCCATGGCATCCATCCCCTCTCCTTTCCCCTTTTGGCTGATTACAGATTATACCCCTCAGCTGATTTCCTTCTAAAGCACTTACACAGCTGCCACCACAGGGTACCTCAGGGATAATGTAGGGTCTGACCCAAAGTGGCACAGGGTCTCTATAACTCAACCAAGCGTGAAGTCTGGGTTTCACAATCACAAGATTGTCTCTTATCTGTCACTGTGGTGAATTATTCAAACTTGATATTCATCTACTGCCCTGATTTAATTTATGATATTTGGGTCTAAAAAAGAGAAAATGTACTTTATCTTATCTGTAATAGCTTTGGCAAAATATAGGAAATGTTCAATGGTGATATACTAAGAGCATTCTGTAATAATAGAAGCAGCATTAGGGTGCATATTATCAGAATTAACTTGCGAGCCCAGTCCTCTGGCCACAGCCAAGAACTCCGCTCTGTTAAAGTGCTAACAAAAAAGATGTCCTGTATGTCAAATTATCTGCAATCTCACTTAGATATAAGAGACAACAAATTGATGTGTATAGCTGATGAGAGATTGCAGAGATAATGCAGTCCTGTGTGGTCAGTGCAATATGCAGTGGCCTCAGCAACTTAACCACTGCTGAATTTTTTGCAGAAGGGAGGAAGTCAACCACAAGCCTCAGAACAGAGGGCATGGGAAAGAGGTCACCTACTCAGAGGTAAGTAATGTCTATGCCACACAAGGATGGACAAAAATGCAACTTGAAATTCGGACTTTAACGTTCAAAAAAATTGTTTCTTATAGAATAGCTGGCCCAGGAGTGGCCCTAGGGTGTGTTCAGACAGAAGTGGTTGCACAGGTGCCACAGCAGAGATGCTATGCTTAGGTGTAAACAATCTCCTCTGCTCCCAACAGGGACTGGGCAAATGGTTCCTGTGGGCAGCAGCACTTTGAAAGCCACACACCTTCAGCAGAACATAATCTTAAATGACTTCTCTTTTTCAGTTTTCTCTTGGTGTTGAAAGATGCTTCTTATCCAAGGGAACATGAGTGTAAAGAGATGCATGCTGTAACCTAAACTGAAGGTGTTTTATTGAGGGTACCATCTTGGGTCAGGTTGGTTCTCGTTACACTTTCATTTCTTTGCTCAGAATTTTATTTATAACTATCATTATTCTGGATGGGAGAGAGACAACAATATCAGCACATACGGCAAATCAAACCCCCTGCTGCTTGGAGACTCCTGAAATGCTTGGGTACAACAGGACATGCTTAGGGCTCTGAAAATCTTGCATTTTGTCATTTTAAGCTAGGCCCTTAAAATTATTTTAATGGAGTTGTTTTGAATTTAATTATGCATCTGTTGTATAATGCACTTACAATAAATACCTCTAGTTACTGCTCCTTAAAATTCCTTTCTTTCCAATATTGACTGATCTAATTTACTTTTATGCAAACAGCCTAGTCAGATTTAATAAAATATCTTAGTAGCATGTTTAATGACATCATTCCCCCTAGGGACAGTTGGGAAAATGACCTTCCATTTTACGAAAGAAGAGGATTAATTTTTATTGTCTGCTCCAGTTAATGCATGTTTAGACATAAAGGCCCGATCAATATGACAAAGAGTATAGTGATTTTACTCACAGTAGTTTCTAAATGGACATTTCTTACTAATCCATTTTTATAAATCACTTTAAAGGCCTTATTGATCTTTAATTGAGAGTTACACCTAATCACTTGAGTGAAACATATGGCTAGTTCAAAACATTTTAACCCTTTCCACACAACTCTTTAAAATTCATGCCACAAGAACTTCTGCTCTCTTCTCCCCTTCAATACACATAAAGTAGCATCATTAACTCCCAAACAGATCTCAGCCAGATCATTACACATCAGAGGAAAAAAATATTAGGGAAAATGTTTTACCTAAAACCATTAAAACAGAGTATTGCATGTGTGTGTCAAAAGTATGTCCATATATAAACTAGAGGGGAAAGGCATAGTTCTTAGAATTTTTAAAATACAAATGTGCAAAGGAAATACATACAGTGGAACATGGGGAGCTATGATATGTGAAAGGCTTCTATTCCATCTCTGATTTCATCAAGATTATAATCATAATTGTTAAATATTCCCTTCTTTTATTAAAGATCAAGTCATGCTGCAAAAGTGTTTGAGTAAGCATACAAACACGTTTGAACATATTGCCTTGTGGAGAAAGTTCAGTGAAATTTAGAATCTCATAAGTGAATCTTGGAATTTTTTATTGTTCATATAGTCCTAGGATTCAGAATGGATTACAATTCTTTCAGTTAACATACCTCACTGTTCTTGTATGATGCACACATGTCTGTATGTGTTTGTGAACATATGGAGGTAGGACATGTATACATGTACCCTACTGTATAATATTATAAACATACAACAGTGTGTGCACAAGGAAAAAAAAAATAGCACAACACATTCCTAAATTCTTTACATTGTGTCTTTAAATCCTTTCAAATTTTTTGAAAAAAATTGTATCCCAAGATTTTATTTCCTTCTCCTTGAAACATTATTTTGAACTGAACAGTACCTTATGATTTATATGAATGTACTAGTGTAATTATATGATAATATTTATACTCATAGACCAGAAAAATGTCTTCATGTATTTTTGTCATCTGGCATTTTGTGAATGATTTTTGAAAGAACCCTTGTAGTTGTGCAGTAGACAGCACTGGATTGGAACCTATTTTGTGACTTATTTAGCTACACAAATGGAAAACATTATCATAAAATGTTAAACTTCCGTGGTTACTGCATTCGTATAGATTTCTTGATAATGGCTAAATTAATTTTAAAAATATTTAAGAAAACATCCTCCTTGACCGAGACTTCCCAAGCTAAGAAAAGCCACAAATGCAGTACTTTGTAATTACAATGTTTACATTATTAACACATCAGTAATATGAGCCTTTCTCTAGGACACTAAAACACTGTCTTGAGAGAGGGAGTTAGTAAGAAAAGAATTTGGAAATAAGTAATAAAGTCCACTGGATAAATCTGCTTAATTGTTACAGTTTCCGAGTTTCCACCATGGTTTTCTATAGGTTTTTCTGTTCATCAAGAATCACTATATCAGAACAAAGACTAACAGAGCACACTAGCCTAGGGCTTTTGTTTGTAACTGGAACAACCTAGAACTACATTGTTTTCTTACAAAGTTCAAAGACCTTTCAACTGAAAGGCTGATGGATACATCTGGGCAAAACCTAGTAATGGTAAAAATGTCTTTTAATATATCAAAACTGCGTAAAAAAAAAATTGTGTTCTACTATATTCTGTTACCATTTCAGATAAATATAGCCATTTTTCAGTTAAAAAGTACATAGTGCCATAAGCTTCTAGAAGCAAGTAAAAGAAAATTCCAATTATTTTTTAATAATTTTTAAATTGATTTTTGTTTTCTTTCTTTACAAGAAGACAGAGCGGAAAAAAAAAAAAAGGAAGGTGATTCAGGTACAATTCTGGAAAGCTACTGGAAAGCTTCTCCCCAGCAACATCACACGTGCCCCTTTTATCCCAAAAAAATAAACAGATGCTAGATTGCACTTACAAGCTGAAGCTGAAAGAATGAAAGACACATCATCAGTTTGAAAACTGGAGTAGACTATTAGCTTTTATCTATGATTCTGATCAGTCATTTAGGAGCATCTATTTTTGAACATACTTGTTAATCTAATTTCAGAGGTAAATACTGTTGAGCATTTTTGGTGAGTTACAGAGTCACAGAATCATTTAGGTTGGAAAAGACCCTTGGGATCACTGTGTCCAACCATTAGCCCTACTCTACAAGTTTACCCCTAGACCATATCCTCCAACACCACATCTAAGCGATGTTTAAACACATCCAGGGATGAACACATCCAGGTATGGTGACTCAACCACCTCCCTGGGCAGCCTATTCCAATATCTCATCACTCTTTCCATGAAGAATTTTTTCCTAGTGTCTAGTCTAAACCTACCTTATTTCAGCTTTAGGCCATTCCCTCTGGTTCTGTCACTAATTACCTGAGAGAAGAGACCAGCACCAGCCTCTCTACAAT
>WUAM01000071.1:16131425-16154090 GCA_024336885.1 Actenoides hombroni
GAAAAGAAAAGAAAAGAAAAGAAAAGAAAAGAAAAGAAAAGAAAAGAAAAGAAAAGAAAAGAGAAAAGAAAAGAAAAAAAGAAAAAAGAAAAGAGAAAAGAGAAAAGAAGTTACAGAAAATATTTCTGCATGTGCATACACAGGGAGTGGTTTTCATGCTGATGAGCAAACAGAGGCATAAGAAGTATTTTGATCAGGAATTGTCATTCTGTGGGCTTCAGAAAGCATAGTTATGTCATTAGGTAACAATATATAATTAACTCATTCAAGTATCTGTGAAGGACATAGCTGAGCCAAGGACAGGAACAGCTATTCCACCCACACATTCAAATAAAAGCAAACAAAAGTTCTTGCTGTCTGTCACCATAGTCAGAACGTTCATAAAAGATGGTTGCTGTGCAGTTATTATTCTGGACATTATGTCTTCCTAGAGAGACTGTGAAAAACCTTTAATTGCCTGTATCTTAAAGGAAATATATAAGTTTAGTAAATGGACAGCAAAATTTACATAAGAATAAGCCTAAAATAATACTTAAAAAAAAAATCTTTATTTCAAATGTTCTTAACTGTGAGAGAGAAGTGAAACACTTTGGCAGTGATACTTAAACTCCTGACATAGCAGTCAAAAAAGAACAGCAGAGTTGGTTGGCAATCATCCTATTATTAACCACTTCAGCAGTATCACAGATCCCTGCATTGCATTATACTCTTTGTTAAAATACAAGTCATAAAACATGGTCAGGAAATGGGAAGAAATGACAACAGGATGGCTTTGAAAAATATGCATGTTATACAGGTGTATTAAATGAATACAATGAAACATTAATCACGCTTTTCTTCTCCTGTTCAATTTTAATAATCACAAATTTATGAGGTTGATTGTAGTGTTCCCTGATTTTGACAAAAATATTTTATTTTTCTAAAATTCTTTTTTTCTGACAGATTCCCAAAGTTACATTTAATTAAAAGACAGTTATTGGTAAAAGATTAATAACTTAATTTGATTATATATGTAGATGTAGATCATAATTGGCCATTAAATTAAAATAAATCATTCCAGATTTACACTGATATGGCTGAAAGAAAAATTTGGCTCATGGTTTCCAGTTATTACTCCCACAACCTCACTGACTTACAGTAGGGGTGTAAATGAGAGCATAATTCAGCCCAAGTTATGCAATTATGGATACTAATTCCTCAATGATAAATTTTTATTTGAGGGCAGTTTATTTTAAATGACTCTTACTAGTCCAGGATGATGTGATATATGTGACTTGGGGGAGAAGGAAAGGAAAGGGAAAGGGAAAGGGAAAGGGAAAGGGAAAGGGAAAGGGAAAGGGAAAGGGAAAGGGAAAGGAGGAAAAGGGTAGAGAGATGGACACTCATGGTAAAGATCTCTAATATTATTAGTTAAAAAATTATTTTACTGTAAACTTCAATTCATCTACTAAATGTCAAGCACTATACATCAGCAGTTTCCTTAGCCCTCCTTATTAATACATGCTTAGCTGCAGTGGAAATTAGAAGGTAATAATACTCTTCTAAAAACACTTGAGATTAAAATTTTGGTTTGAAATATACTGAGAACTCTATCACTCTACTAACAAGTTATGTAAAAGGCAAATGTTAGGATAGAAGCCTTTCATTTAGACCAGCTTATTTATGACATTATATATATTCTACTCTTTTCAGAAGTGTTGGACGCATTGAATTTGACCAGCATGCAATCCACTGCTAAAGAACATATTACCGTGGGGTTTCTTTTATTTCAAAACCATTTCATTTTCTTACTACCTAGAAACTTTGTGCATCACTTGCCATAAGCTTTGTCAAATCACTGCTTTGTCAAACAAGAATCAAATAGTTCTATGGGTAGAATTTCCTCTGATATATATACACGCAACCTGGAATATCTTAGTTTCTTTCTGAAAATGCAATTAAAAGTCACTTAAATTATTCTACATACATCCCATTCTCCTGTCAAAAAATGGTATTGTAGGCTTTACAGGCACAAAGGAGAAAACCTTTTGTTGACATGTGTTTTGGTGGGAGGGGAGACAAACCATGGCTGAGAGAGTAGCTTGGAAGTTGAAGAAAGAAGAATAACCAAGATGACATTTTTGCTCAATAAGGAAAGAATTTTTAACCCAGTTTTCTCATTCACAGCATTGTCAGACTCTTTCACTCCCAGCTCCTCATCTAATAATGTGTAGACATTAAAAGCAAAACAAGGAAACCAGAACAATAAATGGTACTGGTATTTCTTTTATAAGCAAATAAAAAATAATTTTATTATTAAATTTTCAGAAGGAAGGTAGACCAAAAATGACATGGAAAGGAGGAAGGGAGAGGAGAGGGAAGATTTTTAAATTAAACTTAAATTAATTCAATTTTAATTAAGTTAAAAGTCTTTCTTGCATCTCTAAAGTAGACTTTACTCATGCACGTGTATCACGTAGGTTTAATGAAACTTGTGTGAAGGAAGTTTTTCAGGATTTGGCCTTGATATCTTTTTTCCTTCATTTTTTTCCCCTCTTTTTATTTACAAGTAGTCTTTTGAGATTTGAACATACAACCCTGAAGATATGTTCGAGATTTAAAATACTCCTGATACAAAATGGTGGGTTTAGGTTAGTTGCATGTTGGTATTTCTGTTATACATCATTATATAACAAAAATCCTTTCAACATTAAGAGCTAAGTGGTTTTTCTCAAGTAATATTTGCTAATATTGGATAACTATTCCTTCTCAGAATGTCGCATTTCTTTATAAACCTCACTACCTCTGTGCAATGCTGTAATTTCAGAGGGCCTTGAAGTGCTGTTACCTCTTGGAGTAACTTTACAACTGTTACATAGAGAATTGCAATATAAATTGTCCAAGGTTACAAAAGTCCAGCTCACCCATTATATTAATTTTTTTTAAAGTCACAGAAAAGAGGAATGCCAGTAGAAACTGGTCAATTTTGCCTACTTATTATTGAAGTAGCTTATCTAAGGGGTCCTTGAGCTACCTGGTGAAGTCACAAGTTGGCATGACAACAAGCTCAGAGAGACTAGAAATATGAGAAAATGTATACGGCACAAATCACCAGAATGTATCTTGTTTCGTTCAATTTAACAGAGCTGTGAGAATTTTATTTTTTTTTCTGTACAATATTTATTTGGCAGTTGCTGAAGAAAACCGTGAGATAGATCATCAGGAAGAAATGAGCTTTACCAATACAGATGTTTCCAATCATACCACTATCTAGGGCCACATTATTCACCATGGCACTGCTAATCATCTGCAATAGCCTCACTTGGTGGGCTGAAACCAGATGGCAGCACTATGTCCATGGGCTTTAACTAAACATAAAGGCCTAATTGGGATGCAAATACTCATTATTTCCATCCACCCCAATCTAAAATTTTGCTTTCCCACCACTCTACCTTTCTCTCCATCTCTGCCTAGAAAGAGCCTTTGTTGGTGGGGCCAGGGAAAATTCACTTTTTGTATCAGTTCTGAGAATTGTAAATAGAAATGCAAGTAATCACAGTTTATTAAACTGGTTGATCTTGGTAAAATTTTGCCAAGTTCCTTTGTGTCTAAGACCTTCTGCTGTGCTTGTGCAATTTCCCAGAAGTTCAACAGCTAACAAAAGTATGCATTGGAAATTGAAACTGTATTTTCTGTCATTGCTATTACTTATTCATGTTTCTTATTTTTCTCTTTTCTTGACTTTAAAAAACTGCTACAATAACAGCAGTTGCTCCAGACAAATTCAACTATTTCTAATTTTACGAATAAATAAATAAAGAAATAAAAAACACAAGAACAAAATTTAATTTAATTCTGTACATTATGGCTGATTGATACACTGCTTTGGCTGGACTTTCATGGAAAGGGGAGAAAAATTTGCTTGACTGATTATTTCTGAATCATGGAAATATTCCTGCAAATTTTCAGGTTAATTATCAGCAGAAATTTACCTCAAAAATGAATGAAGATGAATATTTCTCAAAATATTTCTGCAATAAAACTTCAGTTTTCATATAATTTTTGATCCTTTTATTTTATCATTATGGCAGATAAATATAATCACTCAAAAGAAAAAAATGAAAATATTTCCTTTTAAAACACGGAAGCAAGATGTCTTGTTTGTCTTCCAAATAAAAGTTTGGCATTTTGATTTCAAAGTAACTGGGGTTTGTTTTGTTGGTTTGTTTTCTTCTTGTTGTTGTTTTGGGGTTTTTTTGTGTTTGTGTTATGTTTGGGGGGTTTTTTTGGGTTGTTTTTTTTCTTTTTTTTTGTGGTCATAAAAAAGTTGCCATTTTCCAGTCAGCCTTAAATATCGTCTCACACAAAAGGTTGAGAAACAGGGACTTTCCCATAAAAGACTTGATGTTGCTAAAGAGAAAATAAATAAATGGAAGCTTTCTAATCTGAATTCTTTATATCTTGAAATATTTCTGGGTTATTTCATTTTTTGTGCCTTCATAAGGGGTTAAGAGATATTTCTCACAGTGATTGATATAAAGAGAATCCAGCAATAATTTGACATGAAACCTCAGACTACACTTAAATTGTTTGATTCTGTAACAGCAAACAAGAATTTTATTAACATCTTATCCCTTGCTGGCCCCAAGATAGCCTCTTATCAACACAATACAATACAACAAAACAACATCACAAAAGAGATTAGGACAGAAAGGGATATAAAAAAATACTATATCATTTGAAACAGCAAGGCACTGAATGTTACAATTTCTTTATGAAGAATCCATTCCTTTTTTTTTTTTTTTTTTATATACGTCAAAAAGTCACAAATCTCTTGCCAAATTTATGCTTTTCCTTCCCTCTTAAATCCTTTCACACCGCTTGCAATACAATTCCTCAGTAACCTGCCTAGGAATAATATGTCATTCTAAAGTAGATTTGGAAAAATAATCGGTGTAATGGCCATAACCTTGAAAACATCTGTGAATATATAAAAAGGGAAAATTTACTGAAAATCAGGAAGCCTAATTTACTGCTGGGCTGTGGTTGCAATAGCTTTTCTGTGCCAACCATTTGTGTGTGAAATTACTCAAGCATTTTCAGTGATAGCATACATTGTAAAGGTGTAATATGAACAGTAACGTTCATCTGAAGAAGTTCCCACAAAGATGTCATCTGAAATGCACATATACATATGAATGTGTAAGTTAGGGTTAGAGCACAGTATTATGAAGCAGCAATGACTCCTATGGTGGTCTGACATATTCCATATTAAAAGCCTTCCATCAGCTTTATCGGAGACAAAATGCCACCACTGCCTGCAGTTATACTATGAAACTTGGCACAGGAGTAGCTTTTTGCATAGGAAGGTGTCTTGTGCCCACCCTGTGGAGGTACATTCAGATTTGGCAGTTATAAACTGATGTAAAATTATTTCCATCACTGGCACTTAGAGTTTATCTCTTTCTGTTATTATTGCTTATGGGCCACCCTACCTTCTTTCTTCCACTCTGCATGGGTCACCAACAAAATACATCTTTGTTTTTACTTTTCTTAAAGAAAAAAAAGTGTTTTTCAGGCGAACTGGGCTGGGAACTCGCAGCATACAACATCAATATGTCTTCTATTTACTGGTGTAGGGTTTTTTTGGTCTTAGTGCTTACTGCTGAGCAATGCCTCCCACTTCACTGCTGGCATGGGCCAGGAAGAGCACACATGTCCAGCAGGACAGGTTTGAGTCTCAAGACTTCTACAGATAACACATTTTCTCATCACACAACCTTGATTCATTGTACAGAGTCCTATGGGGAAGTAGATTTTTTGTTCATGTAATTAGCACAACTAAAGATGAATATTGTAAGCCTGCTAACAAGATACAAATTTTCAGGTCCACAGGAAAATTTAAGACCAGTGTAGTTTGACTCCTGGGCCCCAGCTGGCACTTAATAGCATTCTTTTCATGTCCCTTTTGTTAATGCATCATGGACATCACATAGTCCATCTATATATTTACCTACACAATTGCGTATAACTGGGAAGGTTGTGCATTTCTAGGGAAAGGACGTGGAATCATAACGAGGTATGCTAGTGCTTCAGACTGCAGTAGCATAGGGACACTCAGGTCAGCTTTCAGCTGTCTTGGCAGGAGAGCTGTGCCCTGCTGAGATCCATGGTGCCATCACCAAATCTTGCCAGCTTCACACAAGTGCAAGTCTCTCTACACTACCTTCAAACTCTTCTTATTTTGATTTTTCAAAAATCAGCTTTTGGCCCTGTAGACCACAACAATCTGTCATGTCATTTACCAGCAGCGGTATATAAACCAGAGTGCTAAATATTCCCATTGAGAAATTGCAGAAAGATGTGTATATGAAAAAAAACCAAAATTACTAATTGCAGTGCTTTCTTTCTGACCCAGTTATTCAAAGTACTGTTTGAAATGTACCTTGATCTTTAACAGAATCCAGATCCACTCCTTATACAAGCAAAATACATATGAGTTTTCAATCCATTTACTTGTTTGACTCAATGAAAATTTTTTGACTTTTTGTGTAAGTACTGTCCTGTAAATCAACAAAAAGTTATTTTTTTAAATTCTGGAATATACAAGAAAAGTTTGGAATGAAAGATTTCATGGTATTTATATGTACTTGATGTTCATTTTCCTATTATTTCTACATTTTCTTGAGGAATTATTTTTTCGGATGATGGTTTTAATACTGTCTTCAGTGTAACCATATTTTTAAGTCTAATCCCTCATGTGGCATAAGATATTTTAACCACAGTATGGTGAATGGTTATGCTAGAAAAAACAAATGGGATTTAAGATACACCAAACTCAAGAACAGTTAAAGTTGAAACAATTTTTGTTCCTTACTATCAAACATATGACACATACATTTTTGCCTCAGTAGTGCAGTTGTAGGTGATGCAGTATTTGGCCTAAAAACCAGAACTGAACCTGTGAATGACAAGATAAATTACCATTTATCTCTGAGGAGCAGCTACTAAAACAGCTAAGTCAATTGTAAGTTCTTCACACACATCAACAAAATCTTTTACCTTCCTCAGTCAGTTCTTTGGTTTATTGCTAATAAAATCATGGGTACATTAACACCAGGAGAGAAATGTTGAGATGAGTCTGAGGCATCTCAAGTTTAATTTGAAAGAAATCTTTATCAGAATGTTTGAAACACAGTATTTTCTCAAGGTGTAATATACTTTTAGTCTGGTTTTACTTTTTGTTTTACATACACTTTAATCAGAAATTAAAGCTAAGACTGAGAACAGGGGGTAAAAAAGTGGTCAGGAACCTGAAATGGCAGAAGTTTGTAAGGGTCTGTTTAACGAGACACAATAGCTTACACTATGAAAAATTTAAATTGCTTAAGTCAAAGCTAGTTTTGCATTTTTAGGACCATAAAAAATCCCAGTGTGAAACCACAAACTTCTTAACTCTTTTTTTCCTTTTTTTTTTCCTTTTTTTTTTTTTCCTTTCTTTTAATTTAAAAAATGTCCAAGGGATTTAAACCATATTCTGCAAAAACAAGTTTCTCCTGTGCCGAGAACTTGTGAGCCAAGTTTCAGCACACAGCAAATTTTAATAGGCTGAGATATTAGCCTCTCAAAACAGGAGCATTTAATGGAAACACTGTTAATCCCTTGACTATAGGGGCATAATGAGGCATTAACCTCCTAGCTCTCAAAAGTGAAAGCACCCAGTTTCTGACCTCAGTTATAGTAGTCCATGTCGAGAGGAACCCCTTTATTTTGCTGAGTACTTTATACACTCTAAAAAAAATGTTTTCTTTTCCAAAACCAATGTTCCTGGGAGTGTAACTCTACAAATTTGAAAACTTAGGTTTATGGGCTATAGTGTTTTCCTGAAGGTAATTAAAAAGCTGTAGAGAATTGTGATCATATAGTTTTGTTTTACAGAACAATGCACGTTTCAAGATTATGTACTAGTTGTGTCTGTATGTGGAAACTGCCTCATTATCTTTGAGATAGTTAATATTATAGAGAAATTCCTACAACCTTAGGAAGAAAATGAGTGTCATCTATCTCTAATATTTTTTACGGTGTTACTTTTTTTTATTAATTTCATCACTAGCGAAAATATTTGACAGCCCATAACCCAATCATTCTCTATTCAAATACAACATTCCTTCTTTTAAACTGGTTTGTCTAGACTCTGATCGCAGCAGCACAAGAACATCTAAATGTAACAGGTCTTAAAGGTAAATAACTTCTGGAAACAGTTCAATATGAAATATTATGTCATTTAAAACTTTCTATGTGATTATCAACTCGGTGGCACTAGAATGTTGGGATCACCATAGAATGAATGTCTAAACTCTAGGGCAAAAGTTGAAATACCTGGTATGTATGTGATACATATGTCACACATTTATTCCTGAACACAAAGGTTACCTGTATGCTGCAATCAAGATGTGAACCCAATAGAGATAGATGTATCTGCTGACACCTCAGTGCAGCCCCCTCAGGTAACAGGAAGCAAAGACATGACAGCAGAGGCTTCTACCCCTGAGGAAGAACCTGCTTTCCCCAGCAGCAGTGAACAGCCCACAGTGAAATTCATGCTACCACATATTGCAGCTAAGTGTAGGTCCCTAAGTGCAGAAGCTGAATTAGATACATCAACTTCACGAAAATTAGGAATACAACCTATTTTCTGTCCATCACTCACCAGAGGAGCCTGCATCTGCCCGAGTCTTTAAGGAAACCAGATTCCTAATTTAGTCATTCACGTTTGGAGGAAAAGCAAGTATCCTCCAAACTACATCTTGATAGGTTAAAGATTAAAGATATAATACAATGCCATTAAAGATTATTTTAGATTAAGTTCACAAATAATTGTGACAGGGTCACATCTGAATCCAAGCATTTACAAAGAAACACGAAAGATGACTGGTTCCAGCCTCATTTTGGACATCTCACACACAAGAGAAAAAAAAATGATGGATTCTGGATTTTATGGAAACATTCAGACTCTTACAGCTATATAAAAGTACAGAATGGCTTAGGATGTTGTATCGCAGGGAATGTGTAACACTCCATGTTATATACATGAGTATGTAACATGCATATTGTATTGGATGTGCTATTATATATGACAACTACTCTTTGTGTGTAACACACATTTCAAACATAAACTTGCAGAGAGAAAAGATGGACATTTTCTGTTTCAAACTTTCCTTAACATTTTCACACACACATAAGAAGTTACAGTCTTCAGAGAAATACATTGAAACAAGCTCTTTTCTGAAAAAAAAAATAAATACTGGTTTTGTGAATCACACATTTCTGATTAAACAGTGTTCATTAAAGTAAAATTCTGGAAAAATCACCACACCAACCCAAATATCTCTTCAGTCAGATGTCACTGTAATACTTTATGAGGAATTTGGACACTTGATCTTCCATTATTTTTACTAAGAATAACAGCAGACAACCTCTGTAATGAATTCCGCTGCTAGGTGTGTTTATACATATGTACAGCTTCAGTAACAACTTAAACCCAAAGATTTAATCAAGTGAATAACCTATGTGTATGGAAAGATGAGTACAAAACAAAACATTTCAGCATTTATAGCCTTGGCCATATTGCCCTCCAGAAAAACACTTACCACCTCAGGTATGAGTTAGGCACTAAGAATCATGGAGTCATAGAACCTAGAATCATTTTGTTTGGAAAAGACCTTTAAGATCATTGAGTCCAATCATTAACCTAACATTGCTAGATCCACCATTAAACCATGTCCCTAAGCACCACATCTACACACCTTTTAAATACCTCCAGGGATGGTGACTCAACCACTCCCAAGGGTAGCTTGTTCCAATTCTTGACAACCCCTCCAGTAAAGAAGTTTTCCTTAATGTGCAATCTAAACCTCCCCTGGTGCAACTTAAGGCCATTCCTCTTGTCCTATTGCTTGTTACTTGGGAGAGGACACCAACCCCCATCTCACTACAACCTTCTTTCAGGTAGTTGTAAAGAGTCACAAGGTCTCCCCTGAGCCTCCTTTTCTCCAGATCTAACAACCCCAGTTACCTCAGCCACTCCTCATAAGACTTGTTCTCTAGACCCTTCACCTGCTTCATTGTTCTTTTGAGTTCACCTCTTCAAAGATGTCAGTTTTGCTGAGTTCCTGCTGTAATTTTAATATAGGTAACTGTAGGCTAAATAAAGATATGAGGCTAGGTGAGAGCTCTGTGGATTATAATTTTGGATTTAGCTACCCAAATTCAATTTTGTACTCCTAAATCCTAAAATATCCAACTTCTGTGGCCAAAAAGCACTGTTGCACACATGGGGATTTTGTCATTTAATCCTACCAGCAAGCCTCCAAACCCACACTTCTACTTTCCTTTCCACAGAAAAAGGGCTGTCGGATGAAAGATGGTACATGCCAGGATTTTACTGTATAATGGAGACATAATACAATGGCAGAGTGGGAAAGTTCTCAGTGTGTACACATTTTGAATGTGTGTGTAAGCCTCAGGCTTAAACCCTGAAGACAGCCTTAAAGAGGGGTCACATCATACAAACTCTCAGGGGAAAAAGCATGTTTCCCAGTATTTTTATGTAGCAGCTGGCACATTTGGGACACTACTGTAAAATGAATAATAACCTTTCATAAACTGAGCTTGACACCCTGCTCCAAGCTCAAACTATTAAGCATTCTGCTTTGCTTTTGCCTCAGAGGCAGAAATAAAGAGTGGCATATCCCACATGGCTAAAATTCCTTGGCCTTTCTCTCAGTCACATTAAATTTTTTAAAAACTTTTAACCCTTGTTTTTTTTTTTTTTTTTTTTTTTTTTTTGCTGTTGTTGTTTTGGTGTTCACATTGTTATTTTGTTTGTTTCCTTATTCTACTCCATCCCATTGTTTTCACTTATTACTCATGCCACAAACAATAACCGATGAAGCAGCAAAAGCCCTGTGCAATTGTTTGGAGAGCAGCAGTAGTCCAATTGTGCTGCCAGTATTTCGACTCGGTGTACCAGTCCAACATGCAAGGTTACCAAAACCAGGCTGTGATAGCCCAAAATGACCTCTCCCATATAGAAAGACTGGGGAAATGCATAGTTAAACAAGGAGCACATGTGGATGAGATTCATCAGCTCTGCAAGTCCCCTCCAGAGGGGAGCTCAGTGCTGAGCTCTAGACAGCATGAGGCTCCGTAGCACACTGTGCTCTGCCAGGTCGTCCTGGGTAGATGCATAGTGCACAACTTTTAAAAGCACATATTTTTATAACTCTCTACAACAAAGGTCAAAACATCCATTTTATTCTGGAAATTAACATTTCAAGAGAAAAAATGTTGTTCTTATTAATGTTGATACTACATTTAAATTTTAAGCAGCAATAAAAAGACACTAGTACCAAAAGACATTAGTACGAACTGCCTAAGTATATCCCCAGAAGCACTGAAAAATCTTTAAAACTGGGATTTGGGCAGCCAGATTTCTCCCAGTAATTATTTTCTATGACTTTACTCTAGGATAAAATGTGACAGTCCTTTTGAAAAGCACTATCATATAAATACATTTTGCCACAAGCAGACAAGATCTTCACATCAAAATCTGCAACCCAATTCATACAAGCAAAATGTTGCAAAGTTACTTGCAAGATATTTATTTAGTTTTAAATATTTCACAGCCCTGAGAATATTACTAATAAAATGCTCATGTTCAAAACATGATGGACTTAAAACAAGAAGAAAAAGGATTTAGAAAATTTTCACTAATCCAGAGTGAACAATGCACTCTTTTTTTTCAGAAGAGGTTAGAAGGAAGATATAAGGCACACAATATATTTCAATGTCTTAATTTAAAGATCACAATAAAGAAACAGCTCTGCAATTTAAACAAAACACTCCTTTTCTCTTGTTCTCTGAAATAATAATTCACAGTGCTGATACAAGAACCTGCAGAAAAAGATACATTGATTAGATTAGATAAGCATGAACAGAAACAGAGATCAAACTTGAAACCAGCACACATATCAGCTATGGAGAGCTATTTTTATCGTCTTTGATTTATACTCAGTGATGAGACTCAATTATGAGAAGTGGAAATATCAATTAAGTGGGAGAAAACTTTTATTAATAGAACAATAATGGTTTTCTTACTGCTTGAGTTGTCCGGTTGTTTTTAGCCAGAGTAAAGCATCTTTTGAATTTTACAGAGAAATTAGGATCTCTAAATGACTTTTCTCTGACAGCGAACTCCATGCTACAAAGCCCTAGGTGCTGTTTCTTCAAGGAGTACATCAGTGTGATCATCCACAGCCTCACCCCACTTTGCTATCCCAGCTCACCCCTCACAGGCCATTTGCAGCCTGGAGCTGGTGAGGTGCCAAGCTCACCCCAGGGTAGCTCACCCAGGTCTGCTGCAATCACATATGGGAACACCAAGCTGGAAACCCCACCAAGAAGTGGAGCCATAAATATCTTCTAGCTATAGTGAATGTAGGCTTGGTTGTATTTTTCCTCTTTTTGTTCTCTTTTACATTTTAGACAGTTTACGCTTCCAATCTCAAAACAGATTTTATCCTAGTAAAGGCTTTTATTACTATTGTTCACCTGTCATTACATGGCATTAGACAATTAAGTAGTATAGCCCAAGTTTCAGAGTGAGGAATATTCCCATTTGCTTTCAAATGGGAATGGGACAGCAACATAAACAAAACATTTCATTAAAATATAGAGTTGCCACTTATTTATTTAATTTTTTTTTAATTAAGCATTGCCAAGACTGCCACCTACACTTAAATAACTTTGCTATGAAAACCCACTCACATAAGCAAAAAAAAAAAAAAAAAAAAAAATCTATGGGCATGAAACAGTCTTCAGTCACAGTTTGATTGCCAGGCGATTGACAAAATAATTTGTACCCGTCGATTTTCATGAAGGAAATTTTTACAATGGATTTGCCAAGCAGATTTTTAATTTTAATCAGTAATGAAAAAAATGACAACATGGATCACAACAAGACATCAGCCGTTAAATGGGCTTTCGCGATTGCTGTCAGGACGACTCCATTAGGCAGCCATACCTTTGTGGGCATCAATCACGCTCTTCAAACTCTTGTGCATCTTCAAGATTTAATTAGACATTTAAGTTCTTTACTAGCAATTTGCAAAACTGTCACTTACTACAAGTGCAAGACACCAAAAAAAAAAATTTAAGAGAGAGAGATTTCTTCTGAGCCCTAAGAGACTGTTTTAACTCCTGGGAGCAGTTTTAGAGCCACCAGTACCCTTCGCTGAGTCTCACCAAAACCTTTGAAGGCTAATTGCTCCCACAGACTGGAACCAAGCAGAGAAGTGCCTCAGACACAGCTGCAAGCCGCCTGAAGCTTCTGTGCTGCAGCAAAAGAAGCACTGGGGAGGGAGTGTGGCTTTATGCCTGTATGTATTTGCTCAATGCTGCTTGCACTCAGATGCAGCAGAAAACACTTTCTCAACTTTTTGGGGGAACTGCTGCATCTGGGATGGGAAAAGCTGATGGAAATCTGAAATCACCTCTTCCTAAACCATGTGCAAAATTGTCCCTTTGCTGTTATTTGCAGTAGAGGTGTGCATCAGGGTGCTGAGCTCCCAGGCTAGTAGGTCAATGGCTCCAGAGCTCCCATAGGAAGCACCTGTCTGTCAAGACATCCTCTTCCAAATCTCTGTGCCTCTAGGGGGGTTGTTGCATTGCTGGGATTGGCTTTTCTCATTGTTTGGATGTTCCTGAAACAAACAGGGAAGTTTTTCTTGTGCTTTCTTTTTAGTTTGTTTGAATAAGATCTTTCTCACTATTTTGCCTAACAGATCTTCACACATTTTGTAATGGAAGGTGACGGAGAAGCAAAAGCACTAGCTAAGAAAGTTTTTGGTTGTGGTAGGTCTCTTATTCTTCTACTTCAGATTTCCAAAACCAAAAGCTGTAGTCTCCTTTAAATGAACTTTAGCATACTACATAGCATTAGAGCCATAAATATAAAAGGTGGATTGTGAAAATACTGTTACTCACCAGTGAAAAATCTGCCCCAGGCAAAGATGTACAGTAGAAAGTTATTTTCAGGCTAAAGGCTTTTTTAATGGGATTTTTTTTCTCTTTGGCAATGAAACAAGGGGCAGAGACATTCAGTTTTCCTACGGATCTTCAGTACGAATGAGTGCATCAAACTTCAGCCATTAGCACATTAGAGCTATTTATTAGTCACCAGTCTGAACTGATATGGGAACATCTTTGTATTTTGCAATTACGCCCTCACAAAAATTACCTGTTCTCACCTGCATAAACTCCTTCTTGCTTTACTGAGGGAGACAGATGACTCTGTGTCTTATTATTCAGGCAAAATTAGCTCCTTGTATTCCCAAGCAACCACAATCATTGTCATGGCAATTTTCATGACTCTTCTGGGTAAATATAGTACCCATTCACATCAGCGAAAGGGTGAGCTGTGGCAGGGTGACAAGACAGAGGCAGTCATATATTTAGGAGCATCTGGACTCCTGCTGAGGGGGCAGCCACAGTACAGAGAAGGGTTAGCCAGGACATAGCCACTGCTGCCTGAGCTTGAACCTTTCACCACTGGTGTCCATGTGCTGGGGCTATGGAGAGCAGTGATGAACACAGGCCTCTGTGAGGTTCTCACCGACTCCCATGCTTCACAGAGTGCTCCTGCATGTGCAGCATTCCTGGCACTGGGGACATCAGCAGTGGTAGTGCAGTGTGACAGGCATCAGAAAAATCAAAGGAGACACTTGGACGCCAGGGGAGGAAGACAGGGAGTTTCTCAAAGTGCTCAGGGGGACACGCTGCCCACACCAGTCATCCTGGTCAGAGGAGTAGCAAGCACAGAGAAGAGAAGGAGGAGGAAAGGGAGTCATCTCTCTCACAGAAAACAAACTGGAAAGAAGATATGACAAGATCATACTTTGCACTGCCTTACCATGCAGCTGGCACGAGCCTGAGTCCGGTCAGCAGGTACATCTGGCAAATCAAGGAAAACCAAAAGGATGTTACCTGCAGAAACTTTGCAGTTTTGTGGTCCTCAGCAATTCTTTAGGGTACTAGTACCAAATGCCTTTGATTATGCATCAGTACCTCGGTACTTCTGAACTGGAGAGCACAGGGGCAAGACATGCATTATGGACCTACACTTGCACTACCATACAGGGGTATGTGGCACATTGCCAGCCAGAGCTACCACACGCAGAAACAGCAACACAGCAAAAACACACTATAACATTCTTCATCTTCCATGAGCTGCCAAACTTCATAGCTAATTAACCTCTACATCACAGCCATGAGTCAGGTGTCTGGTAATAATAACTGCCCAAATGACTTTTCAAATGAGAATACTGAGGCTAACAAGAAACATGATGCCAGAGACCAGAACTCAAGTGTTATACTCCGAAGTTTGACTCCATTTCACTGCTGATTTTATAAACTACTCTTCCTTTAAAAGGTCCAGTATTAGTAAATAAATATGCGCATGCATGTGTGTAAAAATAAAGTTCCTTTCTCCCTCTTTTTAGCTCAGGGACAACACACGGCTATGGCCATGTTGCTGATTGACAATGGGATGTGTGCTGAAAGGACCTATGCACTGATGAGGCAAGAATTACTTCCCAGCAGCAGCACCCGAGTAATTAAACCACTCCAGTCCTTAATACCTTCCAGCACTGCTATGTTAGCAGTGTTCTTGCTACTCTTTCCCAACACACTGCCAGCTCCTGCATGGCATTTTTCTGTTCATTAAAGCATTAGTTGGAAAAGACAATTTAAGTCACCTGTCCATCTGTCCCCTTGGCAATACCTTCTTCAACTTCCTTAGTCAATCACTGCTTGGAAAAGGTTTCCACTGACTCAATGGGCGGTTCACTTGAGTAAGGCTTAAACAAAGCCCATGGGATTTGGCCACAGAAGCATGGTGACAAGGGGATGCAAATGGCAAAGCCTTTTGTATTTTGGTGTCAGGCCAGCAAAGTGTAGTGCAGAGGCCCCACGAACACCTCACAAATCAGCCATTTCTCACCGGCTGAAGGCTTCAGGGAAATGCTCCACCCTGCCCTGGACTGTCCTGCTCCCAGCCCCATGACACACAGAGGCAATGAACCGTGAGCTGGGGCAGCCTCAGCACCCTCCCACACTGATGAGCTGCCCAAGGGCTCTTGTTCCAGCTTGCAGAAATCGCTAGGACTTCAGACTGTTAGTATTTTTTAAAGCTGTTTTGGCTCCTTAGAGACACGTGCTCTGTCTTACAGCGCAACACAAGTCAGATGTCTCTCTCAATGCCCCATCTGAATGTATATATTCCCATCTGCTTAAATCCTGTCCATCCAGCTTTGGACACCTCAATACTTTCTATGTCTGCATGCTCTACACCAAGACAGTGACGAGGAAGACCTGAAGGAAAAAAATGCAAAAGCTTTTGTCAAAGATGTCCTTACAGCTTTACCATGTTACACTTCACTGATCCAAGAATCTCACTAATTTCATAAAACAAAAATACTCGTGTCTATCCTGAAGTAAAGAAGCATAAGTTAATCTAGTGCCTAGGATAAGACCTTGATTTAGAAATTTCTCTCCTGGCTTGAAACGTGTAGTTTATTGACAAAAACCAGATCAATCTGGAAATAATCCATTTAAACAGAAATTGTCAGTACTGAAAGATATTGTTTGAGCTCTTTTTTTAAGAGTATCTGACACAAACCCCGTTGAAGATAATAGGGTTTTTTCACTAGTTTGGAGGGACTTCATTCATGCAGCTCTTATTTCCTTGAAACACTTAATAGAGATATTTATACTGGTTTTATTCTAATTTTTCAATCTTCTAAAAATCAGGTTTGTACAGTAAAATTCTAGTCCCTTCTTGTGGATTTTGCCATTTACTTTACTAATGTAACCAAACTCTTGGCCTTGGACTCCAGCAATTTTTAATAAACCTGTATTAGCAGATGAGCTTTATAATTCTGAGTGATGGGTGTAAACTAAATATTAAAAATATAAAAAGATCACATATTGGCCAATATTTAGCCTCAGGTAGATCAAGGAAAAGCTGAAATAATTCAACAGATTGAAAATTTACATTTTTACACAGATTCTCACTGGAAATTGTAGTTTGCAACTTCCATACATGGAGTGGATGAAGTGGCTCTAGATAAATTATTTTCTCATCACCTCTACAGACTAGCACTAATTCTCATTTCAGTGAAAGTCCTGATCACATGAATGTTAGTCCTGTGTAAACTGTTCCAAGACAAACCTTGCTTCATTTTGGATATTGTTGATTAATCAAAGCTCAGCAGAGGTGAGCTGAAAATTTTATTGGAAGTACAGACAGATTTGGTTTTGTTAGCTAACTCAGCTGATGAGAGATTAAGCAATAGTCACCCAAAAAAAAATCCCACATTTCTAGATTAAAGATACGTTTACACTCAGTTAAGGCTCTCTGATTACTACCAGCTAATTTCTAATGAGTCTGGGCTGTAATTTACAGGTTTGCTTCAAGTCCAACTTCCTCCATCCTCAAAGCCAACTGTTACATCAAATAAGCCTCAAAATTCCCACTTAATTTTGACTTCCACTTAACTCCTTGACTATCTGCCACTGCTCCCTCCCATTCCCACAGCTATTATTTATACAAACACACAGACATGCTCATGCTCCAGTGTCATTGGTAGCATAAGGATCTTTCATTGAAAAGGCAATTTTACATCTTTTGTTGTAGAATGGCTGCAACAGAATTCATCCTTTCCCATAGGCTCTCCTAAAGTTTCCATTCCTGTACACTGAAAACCAGAAGGGAAAAAAAAAAACCCAACAAACATCTATGTGAAAGGGAAGCTTTAAGGACTCTGGAACTCGAAAAAAAAATCCATGTCTTTGTGTTCAGGAAAACCAAAATCATTAGGTTTTCTCAAGCCTCTGGCAGTACCACAGGCAAAATATAGGTCCATACCCTTGTCGGATGTCAACCAGCAAGGCTATGCTGCTTACCTCAGCCTCATCTGACCCATTATGATTTCTATGCATTTTTTTTACATGTAAGTACAATGCATATCCAGGATCATTCAGCATGTTTTCTTTTCTATATTCTTTTTTCTCTGGTTATCGGACTCACTACCAAAACAAATAAACTAAAATAACCCTACACACATGTATCGTATCCACAAAGGATTCTGTTAATACATATGCAGAAGCGGAACTTCTAGAAAATAAAACATGAAACAGTTTGAGTCTCTAAGGCCAATTACAACTACTCTGATTTAAAAGGATTATAGAGAAGCAGGCTCTGTGCAATAATTTCCAGTCTAATTACAATTTACAAAGAATCTTCATTGTTGTCAAAAATATTTAATGTGCTTTGGCATTTAGCAAATAATCTAATTCTTTTTTTTTTTTCCTGGTCACAAAACATGATCTCACACAATTCTCCAAGCTGTTTACAGTGAGCAAAATTATCCTTGCAGCTTGATAGCTACGTCCTTCTGAATTGATAATCAAACACGATTGTGATTGTACTGAATTTTTAGTGCTGTCATAAGTGTGTACTTACTAATCGTACAACGATGAGAATAGCTGCAAACCCCTAAGCTTTATGAATAAAATTCACCATGAGAGCAAGAAAAAGAGAGAGAGAATGACCAGTCTTTAGTAGGATTATTTGCTGTCTAATAGAGGTCAGAACCCCAATACAGTTTAACAATATAACAGGCATACACCTAAATGGATATGTCAGTTTTTACAGTATTAAATTATTTAGCAGTAATTACCTCAGCATGTGGATACTATAAATGTAGATCTTACAAGTATGAGAAAATAGTCTGCTTTGTTCATTCAAATTGATGGTTTGGTGGCCAGCTATAAAAGTACCGACGGTTGCCTGAGTTCTATGTTGTGTGCAAGCAAGGTGTAGATAGAGACCTTCCTTGGTGGGGAAATTTTAAAATAAAGCTCAGGACCAATGATAACAGTATGTAAAAATTAGGAAGCAGAGAGCTCTTTTCACAGAACTGGCAAAGTACAACTGGAGCACTGCAATGGGCTTGAAGAGACATTCCTCTGTGCAACCTGGGACTCCTAATTTTGTCTCCAAAAGAGCCCACACTGAGTCTAGCAATCCATTCTATTTTGGCTTTTCTGCTGAGATTTACAATACAGCTGAGAGTTATGAAGGTGAGTTTTAGATGTAATAGGTCTGGCTGGTCTGTAGAAAACAAAAACACCATCTATTGTTATGCAATGCTCAACCTTGATTCAAAGACGAACAGAAGAAAAGTTCCATTGAATAGATGCCAGCCATCCACATTTCAAAGAACATGTATGAAGCAAGACATATATTTGCAGCAAGGTCCTTTGGATTCAACAGCAAACTCTGAAGTCTGCAGCTGCTTCTTTCTGTATCTTTGTGCTGACATTTTAATTTATTAAATATAAATCTGAATGATACAGTTATTAAAGAGGCATGTGCCTTGTTCACTTTGACACTGGAGTCTCACCTTGAAGAACATGGAATGTAATTTGTGGTAACAAGATAAGCATTTTATTAATCATTTCCCTTAAAAAGACTAACAGTGAATAATGTGAATTCAGCTGATTCAACAAGATCCTGTGTATTTAAGTAACAGTCATGGTATTTGAACATTCCTCTTTACATTAGAGAGCTGACAGCTTTTAGGGAGAATTTCAAAATTCACATTGCTCAGCAATTATTCCAGGTTGTCATCAGATTCAGGAAAACAGCACTACATCATTTTATACTCAACATAATGTTCACTAACATGAAGGAGTTTTGATATACTCTTTGATATATTCCAGGTGTGTGAGCTAGGATTTGGATTGTTTGAAAAAACGGAAAAAAAAGTGGCTATATTCTTCAGTCAACTGAATGGCAACTCTCTGTGGGCAAATGGTTGAAATTACATATTTCACAGCAGACTAGAAAATGAAGAACTTCAGTAGTTTTGTCATATCAGAGAAACTGTTCTCTGACTCAGTATCATGATATTGGCATATATTAAAAAACTTCTGCACACCAATTGTGTTGCAGGTGTTAAATCATGCAGAAGAATCTTATAATGCACATAAATCCGTTCAGTGGATGGGGATGGGGTACAAGTTTATCCATTTATTTTTTTTAAATGAAAAACATAAAATAGTAGGCATGTTGTTGTTATGACAATTTGGCATTTTCTGAGCAAATGTATTTGCTTACTATATATACATCTTCAAGCTGTCAATTAATTGGACAACCATTGCCCTTTCCTCATATTACAACTTCGATTAAAATGGCAGAGGCCAGATGCCCAACTTACTCACAGATTCTTTAATTAGAGGGTCTCCTGAACTTCCGAACCACTTGAATGAAAAAAAAGAGCAATTAACACTTTTCCAGGGCTTTCTTTGTCCATCTGTCACAGCACAGGTAAAATAAAAAAATAAATAACCTGGGGGGGGGTGTGGGGTGGCTGTGCAAAGACAGAGAGGCAATGTGCATCAGAGACCAGTTCTCAGTGCTGTCAACTACTCATTCCCATGACCCCTCTCAGGCACTGGAAGTACCTGTTTATGCCCATACCTGGCATCCCACACAGGTCTGGTAGGCTGGCACCCAGTCCCAAAGATATGTGCATGTGCATGTCTACATGTACCTGTACGTATGTGTGTATGCATATGCAGAAGGCTAATTTTAGACAGAAAGTTCCTGCCCAGGTGCTGAGTCAGGAAATAAAGTGCTCATTGTCAGGTAAAGCACACTTTGTCTCCAACAGGAGGCAAAATGATTCATTGCTCTCCAGGACAGCCCATGTTTAATTTCCTCACTAGCAGAAGCCATTGGCAGAGAAGAGGTGCCAGAGTCAGCCACTTCCCAGCCTCCATGCCCCCAGAGACATGTGGACCACCAAGCAGGTGAGCACTTACCTTGAGTCCTCCACTCCTGCACTCTCTGGAGCTGGCACCTAATGGGAAGCCACATCCAAACAAGTGGGATGGAGATGACAATGGAAGAGAAGTAATGTTTAAAAAGCTGCTTACCTGGTGCTGGACACCACCCAATGAATGTGTGTTGGAACTAGCTGTGTTTCAGCTAAGGAAACACACGCCCCTCAGAAAGCCATATGTCATTGTATCCCTTCAGACCAGCCTCCAGATCAAAATGATAGCTCTCTGCCTGGGAGATCCAGGCATATGACCTAGAAAGAAAAGGCATTGTAGTGGCTACAGGAAAATTCTGAAGAAAAAAAAAGAACAACATAATGGCACTGTAAGTTCCTTGTGGCTGTCCTGCCTTCCTGCAGCTGTTGCCATCACCTGCATAGTGTTCCCATCCCTGTGGCTCCTGGACTACCATGCAACCAAGCCAATGGGAGACCTGGCTCCATAGATGATACAGGGAAAGCTGGGAAGGACTTTTCCCAAATATGGTTCTGGGTCTGACACTGATGAATCCCCATGTCCTCTGAACCCAGCTGAGTGAGAAAAAGGGATGTATCCCCCACCTTCCAAAGAACAGTGAAGAATCAAATAAGAATAAACATTAGGCATGTTGTAACAAAGTGGTTTGGGTGGAAATCCTTAGTTGTGGTCCCATAGCCCAGAGTGGTTGCCTGAGCACAAGGAGAGTGTAGACAGGAGAAAAAGTGCTTCTCACAGAGCTGGTGGTCATCTGTACATCTGTGTACTCCAGCCTGCACCACAAATGCATGTTGCAGTATTTCAGCTTGGGGAATTCTGGCAAGTAAAAAGGAACTGGTGCACAGCACAGGGGTGTGGGAGGTTTTGTGTCTGTGTGAGATGATACACACCTGGTTTTGGTTTCAAAATACAGAGGTATTTTTTCAAGGGAAGGTCCATGTAATACCATCACCTCTTTGCCTTAACTGGCAAGATGATCCCAGGGACAAGCCAGAGCAGCATGGGTTGCATACTCTCGAGTTGTCCTACCCCTCCAGCAAAGCAGTTCTGCCAAGCAAAAGTGAGTGAAAGGGTGTCTAAGGGAAAGTTTTGTGGAGGTGACAAGGTCTGTGTGTCCTGATGGATGTCCTTGAGAAAACCACTGGTGCCTGGCTTTCCTCCACATGCAGGCATGTCTGTTCTTGTGCAGCAGCTTCTGGCAGCCATGATTCTTGCTCCTAGCTGGTGTGGCAGGGTCTGCCCTGAATCACCGCTCAGCAAAGCAAGCACAGATGGTCAGGATGCTGGATAGCTCTGTGGCAGCATCATGGTGGTGACAGCAGCTGGAGGGAGAAAATGGGGTGCCGTGAGCATGCACATGGCCAGCAACTGTTGCTTGTGACTGCTGTGAATCACCTGTGCTGTATGGCTGGCAGCTGAGCAGAACTGAGGATCGCAATCACCACAGCATACACAAACTCTGCTTCTCTGTTCCACAGAGACTTCAGGGACAGCATAGAGATGCTCTGGTGTGGAGAAAAAGGCTGTGTCTCGTTAGCAGTGCAAGTGTGATGTTTGACTGCCAGAGCCCAAGGTCCTGCACCAAGCAGTTCTGCAAAGTCAGAAGGTGTGTCTGAGAATTCTGCCTGAGCTCCAGCTAAGGGGCCTTCACTGGGCTGGTCATTACCTGTTTCAGAGCCCGGGTAAAGACTTGCATTGAGAGAGTGCAAAAGTTAAAACAGATAGGCTTGATTTATTAAAGCG
>WUAM01000071.1:16154190-16167297 GCA_024336885.1 Actenoides hombroni
GGGCTTTATTTGTCCATCTGAAACAGCAAAGATAAAAAAAAAAAATAAATAAAAAATAAATAAATTTAAAATAAAATAAAATAAAATAAAATAAAATAAAATAAAATAAAATAAAATAAAATAAAATAAAAATACAAAAAGTACAATAATGGCATGGCTCCTTTCTCCAGAAAACACACTGGACTCTGAGTGTACTTGTCCAGCCAGTCCATCAAAAACATCCCTCCCTCCCCCTGCAGATGACAAGCCTCTAGGTTTTCAAATATGCTAACTGCACAGCACATCGTCTAGGGGAGAAAAATCATGTGGAAACTACACAGACGGGCACAACATGTCTTTAATCACCCCCGTTTCCATCAGGCAAGAAAGTCTCACAAAGCTCGGTTGGTTAGATGCAAGGGCTTGACATGTGAGGGCATCCAGTTCCCACCCCCATGCTGCCCCCCCAGCCATCCACAGTATCAAATGAGATCTGTTATCAGCCTTAGTTAGATCATAATGAAATAATTGCAGGACTCAGCTGAGGGTGACTGCAGTCTAGTGAGGTGAATTAATTTTCCCACCACAGCAGGGCATGTCAGATCTGGCCACAAGCAGGTCAAGCCATTATTTTTTATGGGTGTGTGAAAGTGATTGACTGGATTTCTGCACTTTGGGAGGGTTTGTGGAAGTAAAACAAGGGTGCACCTCAGCCATGCTTTGTTCTTTAAATGGCAGGCAGAAATGAAAGTAAAACATAAATTAACAGAGAAAGAATCTTTTTATTCAAGTTTAAAAAGAACTTTTGCACCTTATGCAACTTCCAGGAGTTCATAAGGCATCTGTAAAATATGCATTTCAATGCACTCCAGGGAAGATGCTAATTTATTTTGTTATTTAATATCATAGTAAGTTTATGGCTAAAATGTTAGCCATATGCAACTTCTAATGATCAATATCTCAGCTCCCACTCCCATAAATGGGACTGCTACATTGAAGATAAAACATTTGGTATGGTTGAATGTATTTTGGATACAAATACTTCAAAACATTGTACTGAAGGCCAAACAGCACATTATGTGCTCAGGAAAGCTAAGCAAATGTCTATCATTTTTCCACAGCTATTTGGGGGTAGGGACAATTGTGATTTTCAAAATGTCCTCTGTTATCATAAGTTAAGAAAACTGCTGCTTTTGTGAGTTTTCATAAAAACAAACAGCTTTTTATTTAAATAAAGCTACTCATTTTAATCAGAGCTAATGTAAAACTTAGAAAGGAAAGCTACCTTGCAATTCTGACTTTTCTCTTAAGAAGAAACTACCTGAAAGAAAAACTAAATTTATACAAACATTTTTCTCTGTACTTCCATATCATTTTTTTACATGCTGTTAGCTCCGTGTTTACATTCACTGGCAATAAAAGAAAAATGTGGAGCCCTACTATAGAGCTATATTATTTCTTTAAGAGTTTTTTCTGTTTTGTTTTTTTTTTAAAGTAGGTACTACTGAGGGAAAAAATTGTCTGAGTTGTATGGTTGTGTAGTAAAATTCTCCCAAGAATGGTGTGGTGAAGAAATCATCTTCACTGAAGCCATCCTCAGAATCTGCTTCAACTCACAGAAATCCCCTGGCTATTTCCATTGTGGCCGTGAGGAGGAAACACAATGTTTTGCCTCAAGAAATGGAAAATGCTCATTGAAAAAGTTCACCAGCTCTTGCAAACTACTAGAGATGATTGAAAGATGAGTACTTGGAGACCAATGGAATCTTATAGAGGAATTAAATTAGGTAATTGAACAGTATAATTTTAATGTAAAACACTCAAGGCTGAAGTGACTACAAAAAACCAGCAATAGGAAGAAAGACACCTGCACTGCAAACCTCCAGGTTTCCCCTCATTTTCTTCTTCAGTCTAGAAGTAATGAGAAACAGTGTGTTAGTTACCTTCCATATTCATTTTGCATCGGTGTATGGAGGGGAGAGGTACATTTTAAGAGGTGACTTTGTTAATTCCTTTCTGTTTCTTTTTTTCTCACAATGTTTAGAAAAAGGGAAGGAGATGAAGGAAGGGAGCACCACTCAGACTCCTCTTCTTAAAAATAAATGAGATGAGGAGGGGAAAAAAAAATGTGCCAACATCTATATAAACCCCAAGCTTGGCTTTCTTAATTACAGAGGAGGAAGAAACACCTCTAAAATACTCATAGCAAATATTCACCTATCTTTCTTTTTAGCATCTTTCCAGATCCAGTCACCTCAGAGGCTCCAGTGAAACCTCCTGACAAGTTCAATGAGAACAACATGATTATTTAGTATCAAGAGAATACAAAACCTAATACCATAGCACCTCGGCTGAAAAAAAAAAAAAAACCCACAGTAAAAAAAAAAAAATCTCTCATGAGATACTAATACCAGCTTATACTAATATCTGGATTGCAACAGGAAGTGCCACAACTCTTCCTCAAACAAAAAGAAAAAGTGGGCAGTGAAGGATGATACTCTCAGACTTCCCATGCCTGATTTGCTTTGCTTCAGCCTAAGGTGCTGGCTCATTTTTACTCCTGATGTACGCAAACTGCATGATTAGAGACAGCATATATCAATGCCTTGTGAGAAATTGAAGTTCAAATCACTTTAAGGGAGTATTCTTTCTGTGTACTGTCTTTATTTTCTGGCTGGTTTATATATCTGTATCTATAATTTATACATATTTATATAATATATACATATGTGTGTGTATCTCCTATGTCTCCTCACTGATGAGTCTGTCCAGCTCGTCCATTAACCCCTGAGCTGCCACTCCCCGTTCCTCAAACACAGAAACCTCTCTAAGTCCATGGAAGATTTTCTGGACAGCTGTGACAGTGAAGGGACAGGAAGAAAAAGTAAGGAGGCAGCATTTTCTTGAGTGGAGAAATACTCTAGCAGATGCCCACATAGAGGTATTTTCCAGGCTGGCATAACTCACAGCAACACAGAGCTTCTTGGTATCGCCTGGAGAGTCAGTTTTTCCCCAGGTGGCTCAAAACTGGGGGAGTAGATATTGGACTTTTACCCGTTCATAAATATCTGTTTCAAACTATGTTACTCTGCTCTGTTTTCTGCTTCTTCCCACCAATGCTGCCCATGCGATGGAAGCCTCCCTTACCCCAGCATCCACTGACAAAGCATGGGGCACACACTTGTGTTCTATCACACCACCTTGTTTCCCTCCCTCCTCCTTCCCTCTGCCATCCTCTGACATCTCATACACAGAATTTCCTCAGCCTGAGACAGTACAACCCACTGGGCAGAGATACTGTCTTTTTGTATGTTTGTAAAGTGCTGCTCCTTTCCCTAGAGTTCAGCCCTTAGTCACTCTTCCCTCTCTCCCACAACACAGACCTTTAGTTCCTCTGTGACATAAAATCCTACTTTAAAAATACTTTCATATCATTGTGGGTCTTGAAACTCCAGTAGCAGGAAGGCAATGTGTTCTACAAATGGCATGAACGCCGATTGGTAATATCATGTGTTAATTGGCAATATATGCCTTCAGTAGGCTTTGCAATATGTGTTATATCACACTGTTATATCACACTGACTACTTACATACACTTACTACTTACATACATAGTAAGTATTAACTATTTGCAGGATAAATGTGTGCTCCTTTGAAGGAAGCATGTGAATTTTGTAGTTTTGTTTAATTAGCCTTTACGGACTGTCAAAAGCTGGAAAGTGAAGAGAGCATCCATCGAATGTGACATGCTGTCAAAACCAGGCAAAGCAAGTGTTGTCTCCCCTGCTGTACAGTTCCGTCAGAAACATCCCCCTGAGATAATCATCTAAGCAGTATCAAACTCTTGGCAACCCTGACCTGATCCAGAATGTACAAAAGGCAGTAGGAGTCTTCCACGGCCTTCACTGGTTTTCAAGTGCATCACTGTTGCTCTTTTGGTCTTAGCAGTTAGAGGGGATTCAGTTCCTCCCAGGGCTGCTCCAAATGAGAAAACAGTCGTACAGCACAGTGATCTTCTCTAGCTTGTGTTTTTACTTTTCCTTTTTTTTTTCCAAACAAGAGGTGTGTTTCTCTGAACATGGAGGAGGTTTCTGTGCCCAGTTTCTGTACCCAGAATTTACCATCCAGCTCCACACTTGAGACCTTCCATCTCACCCCAGCCCTGCTCACAACTTTTCCTCCTAGATTTTGAGTGACTTTGCTGCCTCTGGATGCTCAGTAACTGCAAACCCAATATCCCTTCCCCTGTGTGCCACCAAGGAAATCCCCCTGCTTACATGCTCAGCTCTGATCTGGCATGTGCTGTCTGAAATCCATCCATTGTCTTTGCTATTTAAAGAGGCTCAGTTGCTTCTTCTTCAGAGCCTGAAAAGGAGTGTTTGGCAAACCCACTGATTTTAATGAGATCTATTATTGTCTTTGGATCAAAGGTTCACTTCATGGCAGCTATTAGCACATTTTACCATAACAGTAATTTAAAGGTGACCACAAACATCTTCTGTTTACTCCTCAACAATACTCCCTCTTTCTTCCACCCAGACTGGAGAGGTCTGTGGGCACATACTTGACCACGAATGAACCTGGTGTGTGTCTTCACTGTCAACAAAGGTGTAGAAGAAGGAAAAGGGAATTTCAGTATTATAATCCACGTTATTTCCTTGAAAATTCAGGTGGAATAAACCCCTTGGTTTTCATCCTTTTGTAGGCACTGATGTAAACTCTTCACTTGCACAGACAGCTTCACCTAAGTGGCATCCAATCTAAACTAGAGCATACAGTTCACCACAAAGGTATAGGAATATGCCTAGCACCCATTTTTTACCTTGCCTAAACTACTACTGCTGGGGGGAATTACTGGATTTAGTAGGCTGGCCTGTTCCACTTCAGGGAAGTCAACTCCATTCTTTCTTCACTACTTCCACATACTGTCCTGTTGCAGTTGCTTTAACCTCATGGGTAAAAAGAAAACAGAACTTTCTTCTAACAGCTGAAGACATAAATTAGGCTATTTCTGAGAGAAAAGGCAGTCTGGAAACCTACTCATTTTAATAAACAGCTAAATTTTACATTACACAAGACTGAACTGATGATCAGTCCAGTTGATGCACAGTAGAATGCCAGGTCTCTGGCACTTCATTTTTCAGAATGGTCTCTTGATAAGCAGTGCTGTATGTTAAAAGTCACTAAAACATGCTAACATCTTCTTTCAGCTCCCAAGTATCTACTAAACCAGGTGCAGAGGCACATGGCTGAACCTAACATCCTTTACAAGGTATTAATGATGCATATAACCACTATTTATTAAAGAACTACAATAGATTATATAAGGAAAATGAAACACTTGCACTATCTCCAAGAGCAATGGTTTCATTCTCTCTGTTTGCATGACCTATAAAGAAATTTCACGTAACTATTCTTGTCAATCATGTTCAAATAGCTCAGCCCTGCCCTTTCTGTGTCGCTTTGCCTTCTCTCCATTGTGCTCACAATCACAACTGCCACCCTGACAGCTATTAAAGCAAAACATTCAACCAGAAATTGTTCATTTCTGCAGTTTTATGTACACATTCTCTTTTTTATTTCATGGAACTACTGTGTACGTAGTTTATTTTTTATAATGGTATCCAATTAAATATCACTAATTCAGTCTTAACATCTCATTTTTTACTTAACTTCAAAGGCCACAAAGCAACTTATACACCAAACTAATTACGTTTATTACCACTTAAAGAAATCCACTTAATTCTGTCAAGCCTGGCAAATGATATAAAAATGTTGGTTTGATAATATTAACACCAACAACTTAAACTGTATTTAAACTAGGAAGGAAGAAAATAGAAATAATTAATTGCTCATCACAAATCTGCCCAATATGGGATGCCATGTGGCTCTGCTTTTCTAATAAATTAGTTTGCTTTCTCTGCACTATCCTTTGTGAGGTATATAAGTAGTTAAAGGAGCATATTGAAAAATGAACAATCAGGCTAACGAGGAAAGTGATTAAAAGTTATTAAAACCAGAACCAAAATACTGAGGAAGATGTAGAAGTTTTGAAATGTTGTCTCATTAAAGTAGGATCAGAAAGTGTTCACCTTTTCCATTGTATTCCTCCCCTACCCAATGTGAGAAAATTTTAATATGAGAAGTAAAACAATAAAACAACAGGGGAGAGGAACTGGGACAATTGCATTGATGTATGTGCTAAAACCCATGAAGGAGGGGACAAAACTCAGGTGATCTCAGACATGTTATGAATGTTATGGACACTTGCACTGCAATGAGTTTGCTAGGGCTCTGTGTGGGAAGCAGGTATTTCTGAGCAGACCCCAGTCTCTTTACATCACACCAAGGTCAAGCATGGGGAGGAGCAGGTACTAGCAGCCAGCACCGCTTCTCTGTTCCACCTGGACCGCCTGGCAGGTGAAGGGTGCAGTGGACGTTGGCATGGGTGGGTGTCACAGCAATCTGAACAGACAGAGCAGAAATGAATTTCACCACCAGAGATTAGCCAGCAAATTAAAGTCAACTTCCCTGATGGAAAAGCGCAGTGATGGAAAGCACCTAACTGTTTGCCACACTGCTGAGAGCTGTCCCTGACCACAGTGCCTCTCCGACACTGTTTCTCTCAGCCCCACTTAGCCCTGTGGGGGGGCACATCTGATTTTTTGGCTGGGCAGAAACCAGGAGGAGATGATACACTCCTGGAAAAAAACCTTAGTAAAAGCCACATTCAGCAAAAACCTCTCACAAAACAGAGAGACCGATCTACCACAAATTAAGTTCATTACACTGTTCACCCAAAGGGAGCAATATAAGCTTACACATATTGATGGTCCAATGTCCCACATTTATTCTCAGGGTACAGTCTTATTTAGGTGTTCAAACTATCCCTAAAATAAGCACTTCACAATAAGTGTTTGCAGAATGAGGCTCTATTTACCTATTTTCTAACACTAGAAAATCCCACTCTTTGTTTGCCAGTCCACATTCTCACACACTTTTTCTCACCTTATCTTCTAAGGTAATGTGCATACCACAACCAGAGCTGGCTTTCAGGGGGATCTTTCTGAGGGAAACTTTGTTGTTTTGAAAGAACCAAAAATTCACATCAGAGTGAAGAGTGGAAATTTCAAAGCTGGGTGTGGAAAGGAAAATTTGGGCTAGGAAAGCTACTGTAAATTATTGTCGTGCTTTGTACAGAAGTCCTCATTTTGGATTCCATAGGGAAGTCCAAGCACAGACAAGTCCAGCTCAGCTATGGCCTTGCAACCAGAGGATATCCAGAAGACCCAAAACCTGCTGCTGCCATAGAGGCATAGCTGACATTGGGAGCTGCAAAGGCACTGTGGGGCTACAGGAGGGTCACACCAGTGGCAAGGATGAAGCCCAGGACCACCCCCAGCCCAGGCAGCCCACAGGGTGGACAGCAGAGAGGGAGCAGTGAGGAGTCAGAATGGTTTTGATGGAAATCTGCTTCGCTGTCCAACTTTGAAATCATTTGGAAGATGTGTCAGAACAGGGCTGTTCCTTTGAAAAGTCTCAGTGCCAGCAAGAGTGTTTTTAATGGAAGAAGTGTTTCAGCACAAAAGCTTTGACCAGATTCACAGAGGAGCACAGTCTGCTAAACATCCCCCTCAGCAGTCGATTTATAGGATATGAGAGTCTGCTTTAGCCAGAGAAATAAAAGCCCAGTTTCTTAATTTGTGTCGTCACACAAAAGTACTAGGCTCAGGCCTTGTACTTTCTGAGGTCAACCCCCATCATTTAGCCAAGACAGTAGCCTGTAAAGAGACCTCTGCTGATCACTGAAATCCATGTATAAGCTCGATCCAAAGTTCAGATGGCAGGAGGTTTTCCACCAGCTTCAGTATACATACACAAAGACTTCAATGAAGAGTGTGGATATTCCCAGACAGTTCTCACACATTCATGACTGGTTTCCACCCACTGAAAGGACTGATTTTATCTTGTATTGCTTGAGTCCAACCATGAGATAAGATGTACTGAGTGGAAAATCTCAGTGCACGAAAAAGGAACATCTGCTAAAAAGGGACACACTGCCCTGACTTAATCCCTTCACTCCACTTCAGTACTGAAAATGGGCTTTCATGCCTCCATCACTTGCCAGTACTGAACTCCCAAAGCAAAAGAGTATTTTATACTGGCATAAAACCTCCCCAGCCATTTCCTAATGCCAAAGTCACCTACTTCATTGCAAGGCAAAGAAGGAAGGAGACATGTCTGGGAAGGTGTTTGAGAATAAAATCTCCATTTTGTCACCGAAACCTCAGTGGCAAAGATCCACTTTGCAGCTGTTTCAAATCAAAGCAACAAGGCAGCATCTAACTCACATGGGAAAAGGATGACCAGGAAACTCAAGAGTCAGTCTTCTACCAAGAAGAGAGTGAAGTAGAAATCAGTCTTCTGCATCTAGTGCATCTAGTGTCCTTTATCCTCTGGACAGCATAACAGAACAAAAATCACCAATAACATAGAGCAACAGACATGGATAATCTAATGACCACCTGGAGGACAAGAGATTTAAGCTCTTGGACCAGCAGTGAAAGCAAGTTGCAAAGTCAAAGCCTTTCTCCTTGGCAAATGCCCAACAAGAAGCTATTTCTGATTTGCACACACAAAGTGTATTTATACCTTTCATGCAAATTCCTATGCAAAAGAGGGGCTGCACAGCAAAAATTACCCATTGCCACTCTTCCCTATTGTCCCCACTGAAGAGTGTGAAGCGTGCTTGAGAGATCTTGTCCAGCCCCACTGGGAGGCTTTGATGAGAACCCTTTTCTAGCACATGGTCCTGAGTGGTATCAAAAATAGTAATTCAGCCATCTTGAAGCAAACAAAAACACAGACAAGAGGCTGCCATATCTGAAGTGATGCACGTAACGTTTTTCTTTCAGGAAGAAGTGTTGTTTTCTCTTTCATCTGTTTTCTGTTTGTTCATTTGGTTTCATTCATTTACAAGAGTCTCCTTTTAACCAATGGGGAAAAACTTGATGTTTATGTACATCCTCTCTACATAATAAGGCCCTGGCCTTTACATACATCTATGTAGTTTTGCTTAAATCAATAGGATTACTCACTTGAGGAAAGTTAAATAAGTACCAGAGTCGTTGAAGGAGCAGGGCATAAAATAGCTACCTACTGCAGTAACCCAAATAATCAGATTCAGCAGTTGTCCCCCTTTTTCCTCATTTAATCCATAAAGTTGAATTCTGTTTTGCTATTAAATCCACAGAATGTTATCACCAGAGTTAAGGAAGCAGCACCCAGTCTGTTTTCCACACTGCCCGACATGCAGCCCTTTGTTATATTTGTCATAATAATATTAAATAAATGATAAGGACTGCTGTCAAAAAGTTAATCATCAAAAGCTGGAAATCACATAGTGAATCTGTCAGTCATCTGAACTGGACAGGGTCATGAAAATGAAAGGGAAAGAATGTGCAATCCACAGACGATACTTACATCCTAATAAAAACCAGCCAGGCAAAAACATATATGCACAAGACTGAGCAATTTGTCACCCTGGGCTATCGTGGCTGTTCCCCTGCCTATTGTAACAATGCCAGCATTCAAAATAGTCAGAAAGGAGCTTACAGGAGCTGAATGCCAGCACATGTGTTTTTCCAGCTGGAGCTGAGTACTGGACCAGCTTCTGAATTCTAGTTTAAGTTTCTTATTCTCTCCCTCAAACAGGAAAAACACATAATGCAAAGATTGAGAGCCCTAAAATAAAAATGTTGAAGAGAAACTAATGCTGGAAAGAGTCCTAAAACCATAGCTGCAAATTTGGAAGTGTTAACCATCCCCTGGCTGCACACATACCTTCCTCTCCATAGAGCCTCGCCGAGGCTTGCCTTCCCACAGTGAGGGAGCCCAGGGACCGCAGACCCCGCAGCACCCTCCCTGCCCATCACCCACAACTCATAATGCCCCCAGCCCTGCCAGAGCTCCCAACCTGGGAAGGACTTCCTAAATTTGCCTCAGCCTGACACTGGACACTCTACCTCTGAAAACTTTCAAATGCTTTGATCCTTTCACTGTTTTGGTCTTGCAGTATTGATAGAGCTCCCCTCTCAGCCCCTCACCTTCTTCAACAGAAATAGTTCAATGCTGTGTAAGTGCTTGTTAAAGAAAAAAAAAAAAAAGAAAAGGTAGAAAAAAGAACAGTTTGCAACCCTCTCCAAAGTTTACAGTCATCTACTCCAGGCATAATCATTTCAAACTCTGCAGCACTTCACATTTGGTTAAAACCACTTCAGTTTAGAAGTGATTAGAGGTTGAAGATTTGCAGTTTAAAATTTAAATTAAACTGTTCAAAATTATTGGAACACTTCACACATTTAAAGCAAATAATTTTTTTTTTTAATATTTATTTATCTTTCCTTCCCAGTATTTTTGGATTTTCAGTAACAAACTGCAGAGCAAAGTCAGCTATTAAAGGATCAGGAGGGATCAGAAGTCAGATTTAGGGTTTCAAATCCTAGTAACTTATAGAAGAGAAAGTTGTGGAAAGGACTGCATTTTCACAACAGCAAGGACAGCAAAAAAAAGATCTGTGGATACATAGAGAGAAACATGGGAATGGATAATAATAGCATGTGGTTTAAGGCTTGTGCTAAAATATTACTTCATATCATTTGCAGCCAAATTCCTTTATTTATAAAAAGCCTATAACAGAGGCAAATAAACACCATATATTCTTTCATAATTTCATTTTAGCTTTCTAAGATTTTATATTTCAGTTAGACTAACAGAAAGGCAGTAACAGTACATCCTCGTCTCCAAATGAGTACGTCTTTTTCTTCCCCTGCCAAAGACAAAGACAACATCCCCAAACTTATCACTCCTACAAATCTATGTGGCACAACATATCTCTATTTGACCTGTAAGCTACAGTGCTATCTGTTTCATAGAAATTTATCCCGAGTTTCTCCCAAGAAGCACTGTTTGTGTCAGATTGCAGCTCCCAATTAAGATTAAGAATCGTACAGCTCACACACGTACGTAAACCAGAGCTGAGCTGAACCGAGCCATTATACGGAGCAGAGCCTTATGCTTTCAGCTCGAAATGTCTGACAAAGCAAGCCGAAAAATAAAATATTTCCTAGTTTACATCACTACTAAAACCAGGCAATCCCCACTCGCGGATGGGCTGTGAGGGAGGAGAGGCGAGCAGCTCCTCAGACGGTTCGAAAACAACCCCCTGTTCCAGTTTTCCATCCCCGGAGGCAGGGCAGGCGCGGGGCCGGGCAGGGCCGGCAGCTCCCAACGGAGCCCCGGGTTCCCCCGCCGCGGCCCCGCTCCTCCGCAGTCCGAATGCGAGGGCACCGACCGGCCTTTGTGTGTCGGCGAACCGGGAGCGTGGGCTTGTTTTGTTTCTTCCTTCACGGAAGGAGGTGAAAAACAGGACGGCCCTCATATGTAATTCTTTAAATGCCCCTAAAAATACATTTATATTTACTTAACCCTGGCTTTCATCAGTGTTCCTCTGGCTTCAAAGATCAGTGAAGGGCCTTTATAGTTAGCAAAGGGTGATTTACAGTTAGTTTTTTATAGTGCTTGAAGTCCTTAATATAGGCACAGAAAGAGTAAAGAAACATAAAAGCAAGTGAAAATCAAACCGGAGACATACAGCCTCATGTTTAACAAACTTATCAAAAGCAGTTTTTATCCATCTTTTATATATACTTCCTATTATTAGCTAACAAACTATGTTTCCTCATTAGGTTCATTGACGGCTATATATGTATGTAAGAGATTAGATATACAGCTTCTATTAGAGCCCTGTACTAATTCTTCATAGATGGGAATCCCCATCTAAAACAATAACAAAACAAAGTAAGAAATTATTGAGGAGACAGAAAAAAAAACAACAAAAAAACCAGTGTTTTATTTCAAGTACCCACAAGTAATGCTCAACACTTGTATATTTGGTATTTAAATCTTTTATGATCTTTATATTAAAACTTCCTACTTGCCACATGCCTTTTTAAGCAGTACCAGTCTTTGACACACACACTGAAATCTGCCCAGTGTGTTTAAGTTATTGAACTGTCGCGAGCTTCCTGACAACAGTGCTCTGCTAATGCCAGTTTTGATTCCACTGACATTAATCTTGGTAGGGCTGAGATGCTGTTAATACTCACTTCCTAAGCGAGGTAACCCCTTCAAAGGGTGACACACACCACCTCGCCTTGTTCATCAAATATATAATCTTACTAAATGCTGTAATCTTAAATCCCAACCTAGAGTAACTAGCAGTGCTTACATTATCATTTTTCTTTAAAGTTCATCTAAAGGGAAAAAAAAATATCTATTAAAGAACTGCAGATTTCAAAAACTACACAATCAGAATTTAGGACCAACACCTTCGCCATATATGGCACCAAACTGCTTATTAAGCTCTAACATTAACACAATCTAGAGGTGATTCCTGCCTTTCTGCCAGTCCACCCACGCTTCCATGCACACAACACACATGAATCTTCCCGAAGGTCCCACTGAAATTTTAAAGAGATCTTTTTTTTCCATTTGACAACTTTACATCCTCAAATTAAAAAGGGCAAATGTGGTTATAGCATATGATGTAGAAGGAATTATAAAAATGGCCCTTCATTGTCAGTGCTACTCAATGACAGCTCATTTTCTTGTGCCAATAGGAAGAACAAGATTAGAAGTGACTCTAATTCTTACCCAGACTTCAGGCCGGTGAAAGTCAAGTTAAAGAAATAAGGCTCTCAGTCTCTGGAGGGCAAGGGTACCAGTCACTTATTTCTTATGAACACTTGCTGACATGTGCACTAAGCATAATAATAATAATTTTATTTATAAAGTGCTCCCCCACCAAAGTGCTTGGGGCAATGTACAATATCATAAAAGCAATTTAAAATACATTTTAAAACATGGGAAATAATGGGCCGCCCTCTAATAATAATAATTTTTATTTAGAAAATTATGACAAGAGCACTGGCCTAATGTTAGGCACTCCCATCAGCTACAGCAGAGCAGAAAGAAAAAGGGAGAATGAAGGAATAAAGAGGAGAGGAGAGGAGAGGAGAGGAGAGGAGAGGAGAGGAGAGGAGAGGAGAGGAGAGGAGAGGAGAGGAG
>WUAM01000071.1:16167397-16203094 GCA_024336885.1 Actenoides hombroni
GGAAAAGGAAAAGGAAAAGGAAAAGGAAAAGGAAAAGGAAAAGGAAAAGGAAAAGGAAAAGGAAAAGAAAAGGAAAAGGAAAAGGAAAAGGAAAAGGAAAAGGAAAAAGAAAAGGAAAAGTAGAAAGAAAAAGAAAAAAGAAAAAGAAGGAAAAAAAAAAGAGAGAATAAGAGGAAAAATCTCTTCTGGTTTTGATTTACAAGTTTTAAGGTTCCTAAAGCATCTGGGTTTAAAAAATCACACACTGGAAGTCGGTCTGTTTTCCTATGTATAATGAAAATCATAAGGCAATAATATGACTAACAAATTGCAGTCAGGTAGTTAATTCTCAGCTCCTGTTAGCTGGCATTGATGCTTCAATTTTCCAGACTATCTTGAATTACTTGATTTCCTAGCTTTTGTTGTTGTGATATTTCTTATAATGTTAATGCAGGAGCAGTTGGGTTTATTTATTTTCCTTTCATATATTTTGTGTATGTAAAATTTTTAATTATTGTTTATTTAGGGATAAAAGAAGAGATTTTGCATCACGGGAATGGCCAAATTTATCACACATGCTGATCTACTAGTGTCAGCAAAGTTACCCTGGGGGAACAATAGGCTCTATGTACCACTATCATATATGTATCATAATATAATATGTATGTATATATAATCATATGTATCACTATCATATATAATTCCAATAACAGGCAATTCCTCAGGAATAAGAGACAGAAACCAGAAAGAGAACCAGGAAGTTCAGGATAGGATACTGGAAGGAAGGTGCTTTGACAGTTCCTGGCACTGGACGGCTCCTTCCCGCACTGGTGTGGAAGGGGCAGTAACCCCGGTGTGCCTGTAACACTGTCCTCAGACCCCCAGCCAGACCCCGCAGCTGTGGCACTGCTCACAACCCAGGGCTTTGCATACAGCAGTGCAAAACTAGATCTTTGGGTTTTTTTGGGAGGCCATCTGTGAAAATTACCATCATGATTATCATACATCCAGACCAATTCTGCAAAGCCATTTCAGAACCACCAAAAATTTTGGCTAAGTAGGACTGGGAGGGCCAGATAGAAAAACTCCCTTGAGAACATAGATCAGATTCCTAATTAGGACTCTATTAATTATTTTGAAAGGATGGATATGCTTAACAAGAAACTTCTGCTGAGTGTCCTTGTACACTCCTCATTTCCTGCGCCATCAGTGTTTTTGCACCCACACTTAGAGGCTAAGATTTTCAAGGAAGACTCAGAATAGATTCATTTTAATAGAAGCTGTTGAATAACTCTCCAAATTTGCTTTGAAAATTTCAGCAGTGTGAAGGAACCCATCTAGTCAGTCTGCACACTCCCAAGGGAAAGGATTATAGCTTTACTTATATTTTGGACAACCCCGAGCACGTCCTCGTACTTAGTGAATACAAATACATCCAAATAGGGTTGACTGGTCTCACATTCTCAAATGTGCATATGCACTCAACAGGCAGACAGTACAGCTCAGGAATAGAACTGAAAATATTATAACCAACTCACCACTTCTTTTTTTTTAAGCCTTTTTCTGTGCTGGTTGCACCTTTTCACTGAGTAATTTACTTTGGTCTTTAAATTGTATTTTTCTCATTGAATTTCCTTGTTGCATACTCCTTTTTGCATGTTTCATTGCTCAGCATTATCATTCATTAATGTTTCAGCTGCTTTCTTTTGTCTGCTGCCCTTCTCCTGTTAACATCAAGTTTCTTTGCTAATCAAATAAGTTATCCCACTCTTTTTATAATGCCTTGGTTTCAGCTTAAAAAAAATATAAAAGCAGGAGGATACAAAATCTTCAAATGGTTTATTAGAATTCAGTATGACTGGCAAGTGTCATTTAAAAAAGAGATACTGCACCTTTAATAAATTTAATCCACGTCTGATTACAGAGGAAGAAAGCTCTTTTTTAATCTTACAGGGCTGGAATATTGCAATAACTGTTCCATCAGATTTTAAAAATAAGATTTGCTAAAGGTCAACGTATCTCCTGGCCACATATGCAGCAACATTGAAATTTCCTTGGCCAGGGAATAAAAAGATTCTATCATTAAAAATAAAAGCGCAAGGACATCTTGCAAGCCCATAGGGTTTTTAGAAAGAGAAGGAGACATTTCGTTATCAACTAGCAATCATAAGATTTTTAAGCAATATCTCTAATCTGCCTCTCTTCCCCCCACCCCCGCTCCCCACAACCCCCCTTTCCTTTTCACATCAAGGTCTTTTTATCTTCCAATTTTGCATCTAAAGATGAGGTGAATGCCATTAGCTCAATTCAACCTCAAGTGTAGTCAGATGTGCCTGTGATTTCTGAAAAGCACTGTCTAAGGTCACATTAAAATGTATAAGAGCTTTTCTATTCCTGAGAAGGGGGCTTATTATCCATCCATGGTGTAAGGGAGTAATGTCAGTGGCCATAGACTAGGGTGAAAACAAAAGAGATACCAGGGTTTCAGGCTTTTGTCAGGGAACCTCTCTGTCTCCCTTTTATTGCTGTCTGAAGCCCTACAGATAGTGCCACAGACTGTAAACTTGGACAGCTCTGGGGAAGAGAAAAACAAGTTCAACAGGCTCAGACTCTCCTTCCCTGAACCCTTGTCTTTACACACTTAACTCTTTCCACAAAACCAAAACCCAAGAGCATCACACCACACCCACTGAGGGTTCTTGCTCCACATGTTTCCCAGATTAGAATGCTGCCACAGCAGTGGCTGCTGGAGCCCTGAGCCTGCCGGAGACAGTGGCACCCACTTTGCTTTGAGCACATCAGTGTCCTCAGAAGCGAAGCCTGGTAAATTCTTCTTGGGCTTAGAGTCAGGACAAGATCAGAGCTGCCAAATTTGGCAGCAACTTGGAGTGCCTTTTCTTTTTTTTTTTGTTTGTTTCCCTTTAATTTAAAAAAGGCTGTCAAGAAAAGTTAATGAGTGTTTACCTGGGCATGATGTCCGTATTTTTCTGCAATTGAATTAAGGAGCTGTCACTCAGGGATAATGCGAGTCATCAGTAAAAAATATTACAGTATCAACAGTTTCTGTTTTCCTTCCTTTTGAAAAAAATTAAGGGTCAAAAGGAAAATTCAGTCACAGGGGCTTTTCAAAAACAGATATTGATGGCCTGTTTTAAAATATGATTCCAGTGTAATTGTATATTTTAGACTCAATTCCCATCTCCGACCTTCCTGTGTGATGCTATAGCTTTAAGTACCTTGTAGATATCCCTTCAGGGCCATGTGCATCGCTGACTTACAGCATTCTGATGTCTTTAAGAGACTGCATCATGCTCTTTCTACTATACAACTCCACACTGAAATCCCATGACCTGGTACAGAAGATATGCTGTCTTGGTGATCTACTGCTGAAGCTGCAGGTAGGCCTTTTCTGGAAAAACAAGGGATTATTTCCACAACTTCAACAGCCATTTGCCCTAAGGAGTGGGCAAAATAAAAGCATGAGACAGGTTTTTTCTTTTTTTCTTTTTTTTTTTTTTTCCAAACAGCAGGTCTGATTCATCTTCTCTCCGAAGCACGTTAAACACAATCTCATTTATAAAGGGTGGGCCAAATGTATTCAGGGCATAATACTTCTATATGTTACACTAGGAGCTAATCTGACCCGTAATTTTCCATCTTGGTAAATTTTCCCATCTTGCAACAGTGATGCCAGTTAAGTGACTCACTATGATGAGATAATGTAGTGACTTAATTACCATTGTGAACAATGAAGTTACCGTGCAGTTTGTGTACCTTAAAACAGTATGCAAGACAATAAAGGTAATTCCTGGCTTTAGTGTGTACCAATGAACTTTTTAGAAGGAACAATAGATTGATATTTCTCTTTCTTTTTGAATAGGGTCGATAGCTTCTGCAATATTTTTTCACAGCACTGCATATTTTCAAACCTTGCTTCTGAACTCATTAGCTTCTTCCCATGCAAGCGACTGCCTGTGAAAAAGGAGCTAAGGCATGTTTGCAAACTCCAGGCAGTGACACAGATCTGTAATGCAGTCTGCACAATCATGTGGCATGCAAAGACAATTGCTTGTGCAAAGGAAGCTTTGATGTCTCTGATATGTTTTTGGCTAGTAGACAATGAGAGTTTGACTAGAATTCACTCTTGTCTCTATGTGCCAACAGTGCAGTTTACATGTACAGGTGATCCCAGTATAGGTTTCCTCTATGTATGTATGTATGTATGTATGTACGTATGTATGTATGTATGTATGTATGTATCTATCTATCTATCTATCTATCTATCTATCTATCTATCTATCTATCTATCTATCTATTCCAAGTACAAATAGCAATGAATATTTAGCATCCCAGGTTTCTAGCCTAGGCAAGGCCAAAATCCTCCTCAAGCTGCCCTGATCAAGATGATATCCAAAGGTAGGCCAGCTCTAAGCACAGCAGAGACAAATCAAGCTCTTCTAATCCTTGTGGAAAGGTAACAATGTGTTGCTTTTTTCCCTTCTTGAGAAAAAATGTGCTATTGGTTAGACAACACCCATTCCTGGCCTCATGCGGCAATAGATATAAAAAATTAAGCTCTTGGTTACATCACTGTATTTGCCTTTTTTGTCATTTGGTTACGTCAGTGTTTTTACTTTCCATCGACTGCATGGAGCACGGGCAGCAGATGGCCCAGCTCTTCAGCCTTTACTCTGACCTCACCATGTCTAGAGGCCATCACTTGACCCTAGTAAAAAGTACACCTGGTGCCTCTCACAAGACTGAAAATACTTCCTCTGCAGAATCCAGCCAGCATGGGATCAGAAGGATGAGTTAAATACATAACTTAAAATACAGTCAAAGTTGCAGTAGGCTACTTGGTTGGTTTCCACGCCTCACATGCCAAATACATCCTCTAAATTACTTCCTTATTTGTCATTTATGTACTTTTGAATTTTAATGAATAGTTCTCTTGTTCTTTGCCAAACTCCTATATTCATAGAAAGCTGGCATTTCACAAATATCAAAGAGTGCTGCTAAGTGAACCAACCTCAGAGAAACTCAGGAATCATCATTCAAATTCCCTGTTAAAACAGGAAAACAACTAACTGACATTTATCTGTTAAAATACAAATAATATTTCTGCTTATCCCTTCAGTGATCCTGCACAGTCCAGGAACATCCCTCAGAGTGCTAGGGCTGCAATTTTGTTATGATGCCATGAGCTCAGCCTTCAAAATCCACAGCAATATGAATCAGATTGGACTTTCAGGTTTCTGCTGTTCTTTTTAATAGGAAAGCTCATAAAGAAATTGACCCCTCTTTTTTTTGGCAGCCATTTGACAGTAGATCATCTTTCTTTTAATAACCCACATCACTGTTTCCACAGTAATACCACCGTACTTCCACAGTAGTACTGCAAAGCATAGACATTAGCATACTGATAACTGCAGCAATGTGAAACATTTGTTTCATATTCATCTAGTTTTGTTCTATTTATTTATTTATTTAGAAGGAAGGGTTGTTGTGGTTTTTTTTTTTCTGATAAGCAATCTCTGACTTAAGGAACAGCTATAATTTTGTTTAGAGAAGATGAAAGACCTCCTCAGAGATCAAGGAAAAGAAACAGGGAAAGAACGAAGCTGAAATCAACCTAGGTGATTATTTTTCACAGAGCCTTCCAATGCAATGAATTAGCGAAGAAAAGTGAAGACAGATATGAAACACCAATCACTATTCTCCCAGAGCACAGAGAAAAAGATTTTAGAACCAAAGAGCATTCAGCTATCTTCTGTGATGAGAGATGGCTGCTTTGCTTAGATGGCCTCCACTAACAGACAGAGAATGACAACTTCTCAGGTACAAAATTGGCTTGTTATGTGGGCTTTAAAATAAGCTGAAAGGAAAAGATTTTACTTAATGCAAAGAATCGAGTGTGTGCTTTTAACACACAAAATAAGACAGAAGTTGGGGCTCTGAAATAGAAGATGAATAATAAAAGTAGTAAAGTCATAAAATGGCTTTATGTGAATGGAAATTCTGTATGGGAAACAAGCTAGAAGAACTAGAAGTATCACTAGATAATGGAAAGTATGAATACAAGTGAAACCTTGTAAAATTATTCTCATAACCAGAATATCAGTACAGACAGGTTCAATTTATATAGAAGAGATACAACGGGAAGAGGCAGAGGAGGGATGGGTTTGTATGTGAAAAACATCTCCAATGCCAGCAGACGACAATATGAAAATGGAGAATAGGGTAGTGAAATTCTTGGATGAAGACAAAAGGAATTAAAATCAAAGAGGAATCTACAGGAGGTAAATGCTATAGATCACCAAGACTGGAGGAGAGCAAGAATAATAATTCTTGGACCAACTCTCAAGATACTTGTAACCACAGGATACCCTCCCCATTGGAGAGTTTAATTTCCCAGATATTTACTGTGTAGCTAGAGCAAGATACAGGCTACATCAAAGAGATTTTTAAATTGTGTGGGAGACAGCTTCATAATCCTGACAGGAGAGATTCCAACAAGTGGAAAAGTCAACCTGGAAGTAATTCTTCCTCAGAGGCTTGAATTAATCATGTAGAAGCAACCGGTAAAGAAACTTAGAATGAGTTAACTACCATCTTCTTGCCCTGAGAAGAAGGGATTCATGGCAAAGTGTAGATTTTAAGAAGCCATATTCTGGGTAGGAGTGTTAATTTAAACCCAACCCTCTTGCCTTCAAATCAGTGACAAAGCAACCATTGGTTATGGTCTTTGATGCTGGCTTCATCTTCATCTTGAAGTCAATTCACATTGAGGTGAGAATTTGCAGCACACCAGCAATTCATCATGAAGGGGAGGAATTCACCTATGAGATGTTACAGAGACACTCTCTGAGACACTAAACCCAAATGCCAGATCACACTGCCTAGTCAAGGAAGAGACATCTCCCCAGGGTGTTTCAACCCACCTAAGATCTGATTGCCCTCTGGATACAACTAGGCTTCTGTGTGAAGCACCTTAGGCACCTACAGTTACAGAGAATTAATCCTCTCTTCAGTCCTCACACAGATGCTGTTATGCTCCCACTAAGAATATCTTTATGTGAAGCAGCTTACTCTGATGGTATCCATATGGAGAGCAGATAGGAAATAGTTTCAGTGCTGCATACTGCATGCTACTTTTCCTACCTAAAGAAGACTGATGGATATATTAAAATTCATCTGTGAGAAAGCAAGCTGTGAAATCTCAAAGTATATAAGAAGGGATTGTTTTTAGTGTCTACATGTAGCTCTCAGCCATTGTTTGACCACGGTATGGTAGTCTGGGTGATTTTTATACCATTTTTGCTTGCAGAGCTAGAAATAATGCTCTGTCAGGAGGGCTGAGACAGGACACTAGCTTCTCTTGTTGAGGTCTTTCTGTCTCTTTTCCTGAGACAGGTTGCTTCTCCGTCTTTCTCCCAGCAGATTCATGTATACATTTTTCTCCCATTTAAATTAATCTTTACTCAATAAGAGTGACCAGAATTGCTCCAGAGGAAATCCTTCTCATACCATAGGTAGTATCATTAATATTTTGCTATTTCTACTAGGTGTATCTTAACTGGGATTTCATTTGCCTTTTTCACAGTCACATCATTGCAATGGCTTAGGCACATTTCTACGAATTAGTCTGCAATGTCTGAGATGCAGATATATGTCTTCTGTCTAAATGAGTCTCCTTTTCCCAGCAGAAATTCTTGTTATTGTTTCCTAAGTGAAGTACTTTGCACTTTGTACTACTAAATTTAAAACAATTTCTAGTGCTAATATTCTCCAGACCATTTGTATTTCTCCTTCTAGCTTTTGGAAGCATAGAGCCAGTTATACAGTGATGATGGAAACTCTCATGGTTTCTTGTAGCATGAAATCTGGGGCTAGCGGCAAAGCCCAGAACACAGAAAAATCTTCAGACTGTGTAAATCAACAAAGCTCCTTTGATTCAGTTTTCATAAGGATGTGGCTCCAAATCTCTAGCATGTGTTCAAAAAATGTAGTCCACTTAATGTGGAAGAAAATCCAAGTGCTATTGTTATTTTGAAGACTTAAGATTACTATTCATGAAATGCACTGGGGCAAGAGAAATCTCATAAAGAAAAAGCAAACCAAAGGAAAAAACCCAAATATATAACATTTAAAATTGACTTGAAGATTTTATCTTAATATGGAAAATAATTTTTCTACTATAGATTTGAGAAGTTAATAAGTTTTCCCTTATGCAGACTAACTTGAAAAGAATACAAATGTCATAATCTGGATTAAAATCATTCCTACTCTATTTGAGATACATATCTCGTAATCAAGAACATCCAGGTCACCTTTCACAGGCACTGCTATATTCCCCAGGGGTTTTCTATGCTGAAGTTAACTTATGCAGGTAGAAAATTTAGACAGAGTGAGACTTGATGCACCAACATGCAGGGCAGGAATGTATATACCTGAAAAAATGGATGAACTCATTTTAAAACTGATTTTGATAGATGTACACTGTCTCTTAAGGGCTGTCTGTTGCCTCTCCTGGGTTCTCAGAGCTCTCTGTGAGTTCAGAGTTGCAGCTTTTTACCGGATGATCACCAAGGCAGCTTGTGATAATTATCACACACAGTGATGGAAGTAGTTCAGAGTTTCTGAAAGTAAGGTAAATAGGCTTCCATTAACTGGAAAGAGGACTCTTTAATTACTTTTCTAGCCTGGACTAGCCTATTCTAATATATCGTAATTCAGACTACAGTATACTAACTAACGTCTACAGAATTTTCATTACAAAGGGTGAACAGCTAACTCTTTTTGAGCCAAAGTGGTTATGGCATTGATTTTAACAAGGTCAAGAATTCATCACAGATAAAGTTATTCCTCACTAGCACTCAGTGCTTGTGTGGGCAAGAGCAAGTCACTTCTCCAGGCTCCTGTGGTCTCTCCCACAGCGTGTTTTTACACTCAAGCCCATTAGCACAGGGACTGTCTCTCAAATTGGTTTGACTGGACCTAAGAGGGTGGGAAAAGCAGCACACAAAAGGTCTCAAGGTGATAAAAAAAAGCTAATAAAAATAATACTATAAATCTAGCATGAACACATATGAACATAAAACCCATACCAGGTCAAACAGCAATCTGTCTAGCCTATGCCCAGTGGTGGATGCCTGGGGAAGCTACAAAGATGGCGCTCCAGGCTCGGCTTTGTCTCCAGTTCACCTGTCAAGCTTCTCTCAAACAGTTTTAAAGACTCCATAAAGCAGAGCAGACTTCTGAAACATAAGGTTTAACAATCACCACTGGACTTCAAGGGATATGTCTAATTCTTTTTTTAAGCTCATTTTTATTTTTCACTTCCACTATAACCTATTCTTCATTTTTATCATGCACTGCACAAAAAAGGAAGGTTTTATTTGTTTTAAACCTAATATTCAATGGATTGTGAAAAACAGAGCCTGATCCTTCCCTAATCACATTCTCTGCAATATTAGTTATATTATACACTTTGTCATATCCCCTCATAAGTTTTCCAAGATAAAAGTCCAACTTTTTCCAGCTCACAATGTATGGAAGGCATATCTGATAAAAGATACCACATTTCTCTGCACTGCTTTCAGGTTACCTATGTATCCTCTGAGACAGGATAACCATAACTGCATTCAGTATTTAAGACAGATATATCATGAACATGCATAATAACATAATGATGCTTTGAATTTTGCCCTCTGTTCTTTACCTAAATGTTCCAAATCACAGAATGTTAGGGTTTGGAAGGGACCTCGAAAGATCATCTAGTCCAACCCCCCTACCAGAGCAGGATCACCTAGAGCAGGTCAGACAGGAATGAGTCCAGGTGTATTTTGAATGACTCCAGAGAGGGGGACCACACACACTGTGGGCAGCCCATTCCAGTGTTCTGTTACCCTCACTGTGAAGAAGAAGTTTTTTCTCATATTTATGTGAAAACTCCTATGTTCCAGCTTGCATCCAATGCCCCTTGTCCTATCATTGGTTGAGACTGAGAAGTGCCTGTCTCCATCCTCCTAATGTTTCCATTGCCTTTCTTGAGCTGATGCTTTTGAACAACTCTTCAAAATTATTTCAGCATCTCTGGGTATCTATACCATCTTGTCTATAGATAAATTATAGGGAGAATTCCTCCCTCTGAATAACTATTTTGCAGTTGCCACCATTTAATTCTATTTGCCATCATAAAACAATGTCTCTGTGGATCATGGGAAACTTCGATCAAAACTACTAAATGAATGCTAGTCAAAAGCTAACTTTGGTATACCAAATTTTTAATCATTTTCCTTTTTACTTGATTCTAATGTAACTAACTCAGTTCCATGTTATTCAGGCATCTGACAGGAAAGCAGAGTCTCACTGAAGTTTCCATTGAAAATAAGAAGTAATATTGATGGCACAATAGATCATACTGATGTAATCTTATAAGAGCAGACAGCATACAAGAAGACACAGTTGATGCTCCATGTGGCAATTGCAGAATTTAGCTGTAGCACTTCGGTTGAATACTTGTACCATCTCCTAATTAAATGATTCCACTTCACAGGACAGCCATATAGTCCTCTGATTGAGTAAATAAAGGACTGTACAAACTTCCATCATCTTAGCAAAGTTTTTACCTTTTCTTCTTTTCCTTTTGTTCTTAGATGATCCCTCTGCTTCTACACCTATCATAAGGTAGGAAATATGAGACTGGAAAATTATTCTGAAGAATAAGTAACGTAAGATGTTATGGAACTCTGAGACCCTGCGGCACATATATTTTCAAAAAAAGCACCCCAAGATATCCTTAATTATATGCTAAGATTCTCCTGCTTCTGATTAAAGAAAACTTCATTTTTTTTCCAAAAAATAAATGAAGGAGAATATTATCCCAGCACTGAGCCAAGGAGGGAATTATTTTGTAAGTAATGGCAGGAACCAGATGCCATCCCTTCACTGCACAGGTTATCAGCCAAAGAGCACCACACAGCTGCAGGTTTAAAGAAGGATTTCATGAATTCTGTGACAATACGAAAACCCCATTTTCCACTTGTACTCTCAAGACAGCAAGAGCTTTTCTGACATTTTATTATATTTATAAACAAATATTCTACACTAACATATGAACACATTTTTTACAAATACAGAAATAATAACATATGGTTACATTTATATATATATTAATAAGTATATAGGTATTGTACAAGGTCTATACAAAAACATAGGGAAATTAATGTCAGGGACTAAAGGAGTTATTCCCATGATATCCTGTTATTTAATAACTTTATATGGGGCACATCAGACATACAACTAGTGGAAAAGCATGAAGAGATCATAGTTTTTAACTTATTTGGAAACTATCAGCATATGTGACATCACATCATGTTTGGTCTGTTACTTTAGCATGAAAAAAGACTGAGTCATATTCACTTCTTCAGGAACATTACTGAATAGGATGATGGGTGAATTGCTGTGGCCTTCCCTTTGCTGACACATCATACAAGTTTCATAGTTTAATAGCATTTTATTTTAAAACAAGCCTCATGTTCTTTTTAGGATGCATCAGTAATTGCAACTTTTAGTGTATAGCCTGTGACTAGCTTCTGCAAATTTGCAAATTTACCTTGTAAATCTGGAGAACCCAAAAATTAGGTTCTCCTCCTCTGTTTACAGAAGAGAAATGACACATGTGGTTTACAAAATGTTTCCCCAGAAGGAGAGCACTAAACATCTGAGTAATGCATGAGATTTACAAACTAAAGCCTATGAAAGTGGTTTTCCAAGAGTAACAATGATTAACACAGCCCGTCAGAGCTTTATTTATTAGTTGAGCTCTCTGTGCCAACTCCAACCACAGAGTTGGAGGCATGAGCATGCGTGCACTTATACACACGCGTGCACATGCACACACAACACACTTGTTGCAACATGCTGTCAAGATATTTCCTTCCCTTTGTATAGAAAGCATTATAGAAGATTAGCCATCTCTCCCTTTCCTTTCCAGCACTCTGTGACTCTCCAAACTCAGAATTTGTCTAATTCTAAAATTCAAACTGGAAGATATTTTCCTCATTCTGTGTAGATCAAAGGGAAACAGGGAAAGAAAAAAAAGAAAAAAAAAAAGAAAAAAAAAAAAAAAGCTCCTCATATACAATGCATGCAGGGGCCTCTTCATTTCTAAGTTATGCAGATGACCCCTTCGCAAAAATAACAATCTCTAGGAACTTGGAAGAAGAAACTGTAGTCCCAGTTGCTTTGACCTAAATAAAGTGTCTGTGTAATTATCTTCAACAGGGCTTGCCAAAACATCATTCTATACTGTTCAAATGCATATTCTAAGAGGGGATGGAAATTTGAGGGACAGGATGGCAAGCAAAGTACATTTTATTTCTCTGAACAATTAGAAAGATTATAATAATACAGCAAATACTGTGCATCCTGCCACTATGTGCCATCTTCCATCCCAAAGGATCTCAAAGGGACTTGTCACTAATTCCATTTTTCTTGTTCCAAAAAATGTCAGTTTTTAACTATTTTGTTCCTTACAGTACAGTGCATACTTAAATTTCCTACTTCGCTTTTTCATTCTCCTGAAACTGTTAACGTGCATTTGTTTGTTGTCTGTTTTGTTTGGTTTTTTCCAGTGACTTGGGATTCCATGAAGTCTTGATGAACAGGCATCTTTGCTCAAATATAAGCCAAATTTTTCTCATAAATCATACCTTCATTCTTCATCGCAGACATTCTGCAAACCTTTTACTTTAATACTGGAGATGATTGGGCAATTTTAGTTATGCAATAACAAAACTGATAAAATCTTATTTTGAAAGGATTTGCAAGTAAATAAAATCTCAGTACAGTCAGTGAAAACTGAGGAAATGCAAAGTGAGAACTTTTTTTTAATACTTTTTTTAATTGAACTCTTGATCAACATGTCTATTAAACAAACAAAACTATTTTAAATTGATAACTCATTACACTAGAAAACACGATTTACAGGATGACCTAAGACTTCAATACCATACCTTCTTTTCTCATGATAGAAGTGCAGACTTATTTGTGCGATACACACCTCAACAGCTGCCTGAAACAGAGGATATGTCAGAAATTAGGAGAAATGTATTCAACATTCAAAAACATTTTGCAAATTTTTAATAAAAACTGAAGTTTTGTTCCCTCAAAATTTAGAAAAATAGAAAAAAAGGAATAAATATCTCAGGCTTTGTCCTCATTGTCTTAAGCTGACATTTCCTTAACCTGACAAATTAAGTTCAAGAGTCTTTAGGACTTGACTGTTTGCAACTTTGAGAGGGATTTTTATAGACAGAAAATTATTCCCTAACTTGGAGTCTGGCCAGGGCACTGCAGAGAGCAGCATCTTGAGAGAAAGCAATCTGGTCAAAACAAGGGATATGCTCATGCTAAACTGTTTAATATAAAACCCTCCTCCTGGAAACAAGACAAACTGTCAGACACTACCACAGTGACCATCCCAAACAAAGCAGTAAAGCATTTCATCACGGATGTTATCCCACACTGTGTAATTTCAGACAATAGACACTAGTTTGTTCACAATGAGTTTGAGCAATTTACCAGGAAATGTAAAAGCTGGTCAAGTAGAGAAAGGAAAAAATTTCCAGCCTATTACAGAAAACCTCAATGAGAGAAAAAATAAAGGGAAAGGTTCTCTCCCACACAAGACCTTACCAGGTTGATATCTAGTGGCATGTCAATAGCCCCTGTGCTGCTAGAGTTTTATTAGAGCCAACAGTGAAAGGATAAAACAAAAATTGAGACTTACGAAGCTCAAAGCATACAATAGATGATGTACTAGTGACATCTCAAAACTACCATCAGGAGACCCTGTTGGGATCAAATGTAATCTCAGGAGAAATAATGTATTTGTGAGGAAGATACGTGTGTTGATCAGATAAAGCTTCAATCATGTAACACAGCAGTGACTGGGCATATTATTCGCAAATATCACAGATACACACTTATTACAAACTCAGACCATTAACATGAAGGTGGTACTGAGACTCAGTCAGCAGGATGTGGAAAGGAACATAGCAAACGAACAACCAGTAAACATCAGAACAGACTTTCAAAACACCCTGCTAACAGAAGAACCAAGTACAAGCCAGTCTCTTATCATCAGAAGAATAAATTGCATTGGCACCAACATCAAGATGCCTGCAAGGTAAACACAGGACTTTGTATAATACTGGCATGAAAAAAGTAACTCTCTTAAACCCAGAAGAAAACACCTTAATTCTCGAAGCCAGTTGGAAGCCCACAAAAGCTATAAAAGAAAGAACTTGGTGTGAAACGGTATTAACTTATAGAATTGATGAGAATTTTAAGTGTATAAGAAATTTCTACTAACCACATTTAATATTGCTATTTTAAGTACAGTAAAAAGCACATTAGGAAAAGTGGCTTCCCAAGAAGGGATATTGTGTTTTGATAGGCTGCTTATGTGATACATTTATGTCTGAGATCTTCAAATTCTCTGCTTTCAAGAAGCACCTCACAGAGAGGACACTATATATGTAGGAAGAACTAAAACCTGAACTATGCACCACTTTGGCTCTCTCTCTTTTTGTGCTTGAACATCAAACATCAAGGACATCCCTTCACTTTTAGTTCAACTTTTTAGCTTACCCAGTAACCCTTAACACTTCCTTTCAGAGAAGTATAGCTTCTAGGTGCTGCCTCTTCTCCTTTCTTCCCATGAGTGTAGTAAAGATGAAGTTACTAATGTCCTTCAAATGAAGTGACAACAGCTGTAAAAGGGAAGGCATTATCTGAGGTTCTGAAGAGACATGTTACTTGTCACCTTCTGTGTTACCTGTTAGTGCTCTGCTGACTTATTGCTTTTTTCTCTTTAAAGTGGATTTCACATTTTTCTCTAGCATCTCCTTCGGCTTCTATGGGCCTTTGTTTTGTTGTTTATTTTATTTTTATCTGCAGGAACAATGCATGCAGTTTTTCCCATAGTGTTTTTGTACATTGTGACCCAAAACCTAACACTTCTATTTCTTATTATCCACAACAGAAAATTCCAATATTTTGAATTAACTTTTCTGTGGAGATCAACCTCACCCATCATAGGAACAATCACATAGCATGTCTATACGCTGTCTTGTGGGTAGACAGGAGCACTCTGCCAGTGTGCTCAGCCAACCACACTCCACTCAACCACAGTTAGCAAAGCATTAAACCTGACATAATAAACCCAGATGATAGTGAACCAAATATGCTGACTGCAAGATGGCAGACAACTGTCCCACTGCTTATGATGTCCCACTTTTTTGCAGTTCAGCAGGTTTATGTCCTCCTGCATGTCAAATGGGTATGTAGCTTACGCAGCATATCAAGGTACCCACCTCAGAAAGGAAGCCAAGCCCACAGATTCATTCCATGTATCTACAGCTGCTAAATATTTGCAGTGAGCTAATACACACATTCAGGTTATAGCTTTCCCCTGCTAAGACTCATGTTTAAATAATTTTCAACTTCCTTTCTAATTATTTGCCTTAGAGCCCACTTTCCAGATTGAATCTTCACACTAGGCACACTAGATCTCTGCTAGAACAGCATGTCTTGCTTCAGCAGCTATCTGGTTGGAGATGGTGCCCAGAAAGCCAACTGTCTTCTGCAGGGGAGGATGAAATACATGAGAACAAAACTAAGAGGCTGAGAACCCCAGTACAGGCAAACACAGTGAGCAGATTTGGATATGCATGGTGTGCCTGCCCAGCAGTGCATTGCTTGAGGTGAGCAGAGCCTCTGATTCTCAGTGCCAGGTAGCATGGACAGCTAGCAGTGGGAAGGCAACTAGAGCCACTCTCAGCCTTCTGAGGCCATAATTTGCCCCCTTTCAACTGAAATTCAGAAAGATGTGCAAGGAAGCTGCTGCAGATGTCCTGAATTGTTGTCTTGTCCTTTTAGAACAATGTAAATCATGTGAGCGGGATCATCTGAGGAAGGGAAGGAGACAGGCAGCTCCTATGCTAACCAATAATCCTGTCAGGCCTTCCCATTAAATGTCTCCCCAAACCCCTCCAACTGAGGCAACAGGGGGACAATCTATTGTTTTCCCCTGAATATGTCAGAAACATCTCTTGCCCAGTACACCACTCTCTCCTGTACACCCTGAAAAAATCACAAAGCCAGATTATCAGAACTTGTAAAAAGTGTCACATTCAACAATCTCTACAATATTACAGTGGTTGAGGAATGGGTTTGATACGTCTGGTAGTTATGGGTAGCAAATTCCAAAACCCTTTCAGCATTTCAGTTCTCCCTGTGTGAGTTACATGATACTGTATTAAATGATGGCTGTTGGTTGTCAGAAGTTTAATTTCCAGAAGGATTCTCTTCAAAGCTCCACTTTCAAAAAACAACTAAGAAATCTGCTTTCCCCACTGAAAACAGCTCCTGATTTTGGGAAGTATTGGAATTGGCTATTATTAATCCTTCTGGAGGAAAATTTTCTCCCGTAGGCAACTAGTCACAGCAGGTACCAATAATGCACCTACAGATTTTCAGTCACTCAGTGTGGGAGCAGAACTGAAGAATTTCTTCCTTTGGTCACAATTATTTTTTTCTCTTTGCCTATCTATAGCTTTCTTTGTAAGGAAAGTGATATTTGCTGTCATAGCTTCAACCTCACTATGTAAGTTAAAAACATGCCCTGTCTCCATTACATGATTACAGGCAGACTTTCAACTCTGATAGTCTATGAGCTAAAGTCAAGGAACGTGCGCCAGCTGTTACAAAACAGTTTTCCTGGAAAATAGCCACCGGACTAGCAGTCAAACTAGGACATTCTACATACAAGGAAGAATAAAATAAAAAAAAAAAAAAAGCACAGCAGTACAACACATGATTTTAATAAAGTCAGGAATGCCATGAAATGTCCAGAAGAAAACATGTCTATCCTAACCACTAAATTGGTGATCCATGAACATTCACTACAAGAAGAGTACTGTGACACCAAAACACTCACCCCGGCATCTTCCCCTTCCATTGAAATCTGTTGCAGAAATTCAGGTGTCTTTCTGTCCCGTTGAAACTTGGATACTTGCTCATCTGAGTTTCTGAGGACATCATATTATGCGATGTGTCTCACATCCATCACATGTTCTTTGTTCTCTCATCATCTCCCCATGGAGGAGGAGTATGTGGCGCCAGGCCTCTTGTTTTCCTAGGGATTTTTTTTTTTTTTTCTGGTTTTGTCTGCACATGTTGCTGCATACTGGATAAAGGAAGGTCACAAAGCATGTCTCACACTTGGAGTGGAAGACTGTGAGGCTTGTGATGGTACTTAGCTTCTTAGGCTTTTGATTTAATTGACAGAGAGCTGTGTTTCCTTCACAGAAAAGATTTACCCAAATGGAAACATGCTCTCTTTAGCCAGAAGAGCAAAACTATCAGTATACACCCCCAGGATACACCTTTTGTAGTTTTCTACAAACTTCAGCAGATAAATCTCAGGTGTGCCCTAGAGAATTCATGTAAAGAGTTGCAGCTTGGGCCCATTTCTGATCAGAAATGACTAAGCCTCATACTATGAACCATGGCAAGAGAAAATACAGGTACTGTAGCTTTATTTGACACTGGAAGCAAGCTCTGAAACAAATGTCTATGCCATTTAACTTTGAAAGAGAGCTTTGGTGACTAATTTAAGACTGAACTCCCAGGTGTTCAGAGGCTGGAGGTTCAGAGCTAGAAGCCTACTTGTCCTACCGGATGCTTATGCCAGTTTCCTTATGCCAGCATGAACACAAATGACACCAACACTAACCACAAACCTACTCACAAATAAGAATGAACTTAAGGACTCAGTTCCATCCAAATCATAATGTTATGTAAATCCAGGAGCTGTCACAAGATGTGACGACACCGCGTGGCCATGATTGCTGGCATATATTACAAGAGGAAGGAGGATGTTTAGTCAGCTTGTCCAGGATGTATTGAGAGCTCTTGGCAGCTGGGAAGGACAGTTTTGGGCAGTTGTCAGGGAAATTGCAGATGGATTAAACATTTTGGAAGTCTGGGTTTCTCAGTTGCAGGAGAATGAACAGCTGGGAGGAGAAGGGGACTGTGAGCACTCTTATCATGGCTGGGAGGTGCTTCTCTGGGATTGTCTCTGGCTGACCCTGTGCATTTTGATGGCAAAGCAAAGCCATTCTGATATGCAGAACTGACAGTGCAGAAGCCAAGGTGCACAGGAGGGCATTGCTACTTGTTTAAGTTTAGCATTTTAGTTATTCTTTTGCAAATTACCCAAAGGAACTGCTGTTCCTTCTGGCTGAGGTTCACACTGTGGGACTGAAAAACTACATCAGAGAAAAGGGAGAATACCTGTGTATGTGTGCATGTATAAATGCGCGTATTAGCTGTCCTGAAGATTCAAAACAGAATTAGCTGTTTAAGAAGCAAGAAAGCTTACATCTAATACAACGAAAACAATGTCAGGCCACTAAGAAAAAACAGAGAATCACATGTTTAGCATCAAGGTTTCTAATGTTATCAGAAGGGAAGTTCTTTCAAGAAATGCAAAGTATCCTGATTTGGCTTGAACACCTTAGAAATGGTAATCAGTTAGGTAAAAATCTACAGAAGAATATTTTGTACAGATCTTTTGTTCTATATATGGGTGAAACAGGAATAATTTCATGATGAGATATCTACTCTGTTTCCCAAATGAGGCTCAGTATAGTATCAGTTCTAGCTCTACCTTCATCCATGAAACCACTGCCTCATAATTTTTTACATTAGTACAGGCATGAGCATTTTACTGCACTTTGCAAGCATAGTTTCAAGGCATCATATTCATGTTGTGTTTCTAAACATGCACAGATGTGTTTGGACAAGGCAGTACGGGTTAATTGTAACTTTACCAGTTATATATTGCAAACAAAACACTGACAATAAAACAAGAGACAGAAAATCAATATGGTGTCAGACAAATTAATTATCAATGGTATATGGAGTTAAAAATAATGGAATGAGATCATCCACTTAGTTATTTTCAGAGGTCTGCCTTACTGTGATCCTCTTTTGAGTTTAGAAAATTCTCCATAGGTCTGCAAAAGCAGACTAGCTACCTGTTCAGTCAAGCCCCTTTCTTCGCCTGCTTCTGCAATGAAAACTCAAACACACTTCACCAGCCCCATTCATAGCTCTCTGCCTCAGATCATACCACTTCCCACCTTTCTGGGACCTCCTGGTGCTCTTATGCCATAATATCCCAACTGGGAAACAAGTACTTCCAATTTGCAAATCTTTCCCCCCTCCTGCAGAGGTGCCCAGCACTGAAACGCATCTAACCATGCTGTTGGCCCTCACCTCCCACAGAGTCTTGCTGTTTCTCATTGCCTTCCCTTTTCCCTAACCTGGATTTCATTCCCATGCGTTCCTCGTTCTCTCCTTGTTTCTTTTGGTCTATCCCCTACTTTGCATCTTCCATATCACCCAGGCTTTCTGAACCTTTTCTTTTCCTCAGACCTGTTTGAAGGGCTTCCATAGCTGCCTCCCAGATGCAGTTCCTATAATCTCCTGTGCTTCATGCCTTTAGGCCAGGTTTCCAACTTGAATGGTACAGTTACAGACTGTCCCTTTCCCAAGGCAAAAGCAAATGTCTTTGGGCCAAACCCAGAGCTGATATACATCAGCTTGGCTTCCCTGATTTCAGGGGAAGGGTGCAGGCTCAGAGCAGCTGAGCAGCTCTTCAACAGCTTCACCCTAGGGGATAGCTGCAGCTCATCACACAGAGAGCTGAGAAGTTCTTATTACCCCAGTAACGGCTACTGCTAGTCCTGCCTAAAAGCCAAAGACGGGAGCTGGTATATTGTGTTTTTATAGTTGTGGGTCATTCACAGTTCTGTCAGATACATAATAATCACGACAGACTTTGTTTGGCTGTTTTCAAAAACTTGGAATTGCTTGAGGGGGAAAGGGGTGAAAAGCAACAAAAGGACTTAATTAAAGTGTATTCACTGAGGTCACCAAGTTATGACATACATTTGGTTAAACAATTACATTTTTGTTCATTGTTGCAAAAACTGGCAGTTCAGATTTACAAGGCCATTTTCTGTCTGCTGATTCCTCTGGTCTGTCTGGAGTCTCCCTTAGTGCCAGCGTGTGAAAGCACTGGCCTCAGATAACCAACATAGGACAAAATGTAATTTTTAGGGTCCTCCTCCCTTCTGGACTACCAACCTTTAATTAACAGGACTCAGAGCTCAATAACTCAGACTTTCGGCATGATGAGATCCTTTCATCAACAAATTATGGCTCAGATCATGCCTCCAGGCGCAGCCCCAGGACAGCAGTAGGTGATGACAGTGACTCAGCCCAGGAGCAGTCCTGGGAGGCTGAGAAGCTCAGAGACAGCCCCAGCAGCACACAGTCCCCCTCCTGCCCCCTCCTAGGGTCAGAAAGCACTATCTACCTGTCTCTTCCAGCAACAACCTATAGCCCTCCCCGGGGCAGCTCAGTTGTCCCTCCCAGACACTGCCCACACAGCTGCCCATGGGAGATGGAAACAGCTGAGGAGCTCCACCCATAGCACCGCACACCTGGGCACAGGCAGGTTCACAGTATATCCTTACTCCCCTGCACCGACACATAAATCTGCCCCAACAGGTTTCTCTCCTCAGCTGCAAAATGACTGAAATATTCTGCAGATGATAGGTCTCTGAGCAAGATAAATGAATTAATAGCCAGGGCCAAACCCTCAGCTGGGGAGATTTAGAGCTGCACTGATTTGATACAATAGGGAAATTTGTTTCCCCTCACCCCCCCATATTTCCCTGCAAACCAAAGTTGTTGTCCAGCAGATTCTTCTTGCAGTAAACTTTGACTAGAGATCGTTCTCTTGCTTTGGCCATCCCTCTTTTTCACTCCCTTCATTTTTTACACATTTTATCCTGATAGATTTTAAATAAAAAATTTCAGTGCTTACCTAACTTCCAGTGTACTGTCCTGACTCATGAAAGATAGTGAATCTCGGAGTAAAGCCCAACTGAATAATAGTGCTACAAATGAAGAAGTAGAAGACACTTAGCAGAAAGTTGCCAAGAGAGGCTGCAAGATGCCAGATAAAAGCCAGGGATGTATCTGAGGAAACAAAGCAACTGCAAGAGATAAGAAGGGAGATATAAAGACTTAAGCTCAAGAAATAAATCAGATTTTTGTAAATCAGGAAGGACAATGATATAAAGACAAAGATGAGAGAGGAAACCAGGAAGAACAAGATTGAATTTATCAAGACAACACCGAACAAACAAAACAAAATTTAAAGTACAGCAGTAGGAAGAAAGAGATGGAAATATCATTTTGTTGTAGTGCTGGGAAAAAGATGGAACTCCATAAGTGACAGGGCACAAATCATTAAAAGAACTGGAGTATTCTACAGAGACTTAGAGTCCTGCATTAGAGCAACTAGTCAAGAAAAGAGGTTTTGCCTTCAAAAATCACCTCTGAAATCACAAATGAATGAAATGCGTGGCCTGACCAAAGTGCACAGTAGGTCAAGGCAGTGGCAGGCAGTTGCCTTTGATAATCCATGGAACAGCCTGTCAGACAGCAGTGTGCCCTTTCTGATGTCTGTTTGGTGTACTGTATAAAAAGAGTTGTTGGTTTCCTTGCAAGAGATGTTTGTCTCTCTCACAAAAAAACACCAGGGAAGTTGGTACAACTGATTCTCTGAGCAGAGATGCTGAGAGCTGACTGGACATAGTGGAATATTTTTTGTCTAATATGGGCTGCAGAAACAGAGATGTTCCAAATGAATAAAGCATCACAGTTGCAAGTATACACAATAGCCCCAACTACTAGAACCTTTGAAGATTACTTCAAAAAATTTAGAAAGGTACCTGTTGTGGTTTAAGGGTGAACAGATTGAGGGAGGAGATAGGTGGTGACCCTTAGGGCTCAGAAGGCAGCTATTATTCCCTCTCCTTCCCTGCCACATTCCATATAACAAGGAGACAGGAAGTTTGGTGGGTTCTCCTTTCCTGGGCTCTGCTACTGTGAGGGCATCTCAGCAGGGCTGGGCCTGACTCCCCATGCACCACACAATCCATTGCCTTCTGAGAGCAGGTTTTGTATACAGTTCTACATCCTTCTTCCCTTAGTATTCATTTTTCTGTTTTTTCTCCTATTATTCATTAAAATTGTTATAGTCTTAACTTCCAATCTTGGGTGTGGCATTTTTTCTTTTTCCTTATTCCCCTTTTTATCCTCCCCTGGGAGGGAGAGAGGAAGGGAGCTAATCCTGCTCTGTGTTTTATGTGGGCTTGCCCTGAGCTTTAAACGGAGACAGTACCTTGAAGGACATACACCAGCTTTTAACACCAACCATACTGATTTGACTGTCACCCCCCAGGTATGACCACAGCAGCAATGTGAGGGATCAGCACAGAAGTCTGCATCTTCTTTCTCCAATAGTGCCCAAATACAGGCACATATGAAGCATCTAAAATCAAGGCAACATGTATAACTTTTCTCTAAATAATCTTCCAGTCTCCACCCTTTGTGGCTCCGCAACTTCCTAGGCCAGAGATGGTTTCTGTGTATTCAGGAATCCTCAGGTTTCTCTTCTGTGAGCTTGCAAAGCCTCCCCTTTAAGGCATGTAAACCTTTAGAAACATACATCAAGGAGTTCTGCATCTTACCTGCACACAGGGTGAAAAAATGCTTCTGACCTTTTCCAGACAACATCATTTCACCCATCCTGATCCACCCACGTAATTTACAGACCTCGGATGTCTCTTTGTCAGTCTGAAGAGACCTTTCCATAATTGTACTCTTTCCACATCTTGGATCTGCACTGTGGACCTTCTCTGAATAAGAACCATGCTGAACCACTTGAAAAAACAATCACCACCAATGGGCTTTGTAGCTGAAATGTGGATGAATGGAAGGCAGTTTCTTATCAGGATTAATGGGGCTTTTTTAAGAACAGAAGGAAACAAAATAGAAAACATTGTTTCTTTAAGGAAAAGAAAGCAGGGGGGAGTTGAGAGTATGTTGAAACACATATAGACATGCAATACAGGTATAACACAGCATTTCTGTGAAAGAGGTAACCTGTACAACCAGAAGAGCCCTCCTCCACCCTTTTAAAGCCACATGGCTCTGAAGCAGCCCAGCAGAATAGGCAGAAGGTGCCAGATCTCAAACCAGCCCTTCCTCCCTAGTGTCCAACCATGCTGGTCCAGGCTGCCACTGCACCAAAAGCTGAAGCCACCTAAGGATGGCAGCAAAATATGCCTTCCTCCTAATAAGCAGGAACATATTTCTGAGCTATGTGAGCAGCTTCATTCCACCCCTTAGTCTAACCCTAAATTATTCTGAGAGGAGGTGATTTTGTAATGCACTTTTCTTAACCTCCATTAAACCACCTTCAACCCTACAGTGCCCCTTAATTTTAGTGAGGTTTACCACAGATTAAGACACTACTCAGTGCAGGAGTGACTCTACCCTCCATTTTTGCCTCTGAAAATCAAAGCCTGGGAAAATATTTCACAGCTATTACCTCCCCCTCCCAGATATTTAAGAGGCCAGTCTGTTTGTTTACAGTATTCTTTTGTCCTAGCCTAGTCGATCAAGTGCTATCTTGCCTGGGGAACACAGCAACACTGGCAGAGCACTAATGGACAAACACAGAGAGAAAAGCAAGGGGAAACCAAGACAACACACTTGTAAATCCCTAAATCTTTTTTTAAAAGTCACCTACAACCCCCTCCTGTAGACGCTATGGTAATTGTTAACACTGTGAGTATGGGCTCCAATTAGGCAATCTGCAGAGGATAAACATTTGGGCCATATCTTGGAGCGTCTGCTGGTTTTTAGCAGCTACAGATCTGGCCTGGGATCTGACGTTTACCCAAGACAAAGGCGAGAAAGAGTATGTCTTATATGTCGTGTTAGCATTAGAGCAAACATCGTGTTTAATATTAGAAGCCGGTATGCATGTGGTTGCTTAGGAATGAGAAACATCCCTTCTATATGCCCTCCAATATGCACTGGGTTGCTGTGGGATGTTTTTGTGCATTCTACTTGAGCAGTTACCAGGGTCTGGAGTCCACGGGAACATGACATTGTAATCTTGGTCATGTTTTATTTATAGGGAGTAGTGCAGCAGATAGGGTGTGTTAACAAACAAAGATGATTGCTTCAGGGGCACTCTCTCGTCCTGAGGTAATTAAGACAAAGTAGTTTCACTGGTTGGGGGATTCATACTGCAGACAACCTTTCCCTTGCTAAAATGATCTGCAGCAACCAGGCCAAAAAGGCTAAATCAGAAGCAACATGAGTAGTGTTTTATCTTTGGTTAAAGGCGCATCATTAAGTGGCACTGACATAAATTATACTTCTTAAAAATCCATATAACATTAAAAAGCACTGAGAAGAAAATGTCAGGTTCAAAGATGTGCAGATTTTCAGCTGGAGAAATAGCCAAAGAATTGCTGTTGCAGCCCAGCATCTCTTTCATGGGCTGAACTGAAAACAGCGACTGTCACCAAGGCCACACTAACCACAAACCCTGAGAGATGCTGGCCTGACAAAATATGTAAACTCGGAGTCAAACTCTGCTATCAAAGAATCTCAGTATCACGAGGGAAATCTATTCCACCATCAAAGGTCACAACTCAGAGACTTATGGCTGCTCACATTTGTTGGTTATTTGCAAACTGTACGGCTGTGATCACAGCCCTGCAGTACTCGCTCCAAAGGAACTCACAGAAATACACATAAAGCACAGCACAGGTTTTGCCAGAATAGTCCTTCTTGCCCATCGCCTCTTCTCCCTTCTTTTGTCTTTAACCCCATTCTTCCACTACAGCAAGTCCAGTATGAAAACTCCCCCTAGCTCATTCCTTGCTCTCCATAGCAGGTCAGGCTCTCCCGGCGATGGGCAGGTGTGTTAGTTGGACAAAGTCAAGCTGATCCCTTGTGGTCCAACACAGTTGTGTTACACTCCCCCTGAAAGTGGATGATGGCCTTGCCCCTTGCAGTTTTTAGGTGACCTATTAGTTTCAATGGGAGATTTTTCACTGACTCAGACAAGCTCTGGGTGAAGCTTATATGGAAAAACACTTTTTCTTACACCCTCAGATGTCTTTTGCTATAACAGCACATCTACCAAAGGATGGCTGTTGCTTTTCAACTAAGGAACAAGATCACAACCCACCAGATTTGGACTCAGAAGATCTGCACAAAACTTCTGGTTACTCTGCTAAGTTTTCTGTATGATCCTGAACAAATAAATTAATCTTTCTGTCCTTCAGATCCCCATTCATAAAGCTACAATAATTTTCGTATTTTTTCTCTTACTGTTTTCATGTGCTGCCCAAAGATATTAAGCATCTCACAAAGCCAGAGGTAGCAAGTTCCAGCACTGTTTTTCTGAGAGAGTTATAGGCATATGGGCTATTTCAGAGGCATCAGGAATAAAGTATTTAATTTTCAGGATTCCCCATCTTTCACTAGTAGGTGACTTTTGCTGTATAGGATGATTACAGCAGTTCTGTTTTCTTCTGTCACCATTAACCCAGAAGAGTGGTCTGCTCAAATGAAAGACTATTTGAAAGGAAAGAATAAATACACTTAATGAAACCTGACAGGTACCTTTCACACCTTTCCAGGGAAAGACATTAATTGTCCCCTTTGCTTTTAACTGTCCTACGTTGATATTTTAAAATAGACCAATATAGTATAAAACCAGTATCTTGATTGCTTGAACTGTATGTTTAATTAGGCTAATTTACATTTTTCTCTGACTTAAATTAAGGGCTAAATTTGGGTCTGGTGGAAGAAGGAGAAACTCTTTCAAAGGTTATATTGCACTAGCTTACACCAGGTCTGAGTCTGGTCCACAAGTCTCTACTTAAGTTTGATATATCCTTGGTGAAGGCAAGTATTGCCATAGAACTCCCTTGTTTAGTAAATATTTTTTGTAAATCTTTGCTCTTTTAAGATGCTAATCAAGGGATACATGACCACTGATTTGTGCAAAAAGGGAAGTTTTGCCAGGGAAAGGATTTGGGAGTTGCATAAGGTGAAATTCCTTGTGATAATCCAGTGGATATGCCTCTTCTTCCAGGTATCATGGAGGCATGTGAAATCATGGAACAGGAGCTTTACAGCTTGTTTATCCCTATTGTGAAGAGTTATCTTCCTCCTTAACTTTGGCTTCTTCCTCTGCTCTTTTTTTGGATAAACAATCCAAATGATTCCAATGTTTCCTCATCAAACATACACTGTAGGCTTCTGATCATTTCCTTTGCTCCCTTCAGGACAACCCTCCAACCAGCCTACATTTTTCTTGAATTGTAAGAACTGAACCCACAGCTGGATGACCAAAGTCCTCAACAATGCTGGTTACCAGAGTAGACAGAGTACATCATGTCATTTGCAGGCTACTGTCTTGTTGATATAGCCCATGCTGGTATCTGCCTCTTTTTGCAACAGCATGTTGTTGTCTCTCTGTCACTTGTGATCCTTCATACCCTTTTTTTCTGACCAACAGCTGCTTAGTGAACTTAGTGAGATATCAAAATAATTTTGAACACCACCACCAACCTTCAACACACTTTTGAGCTCTCTCAGCTTGGTTTGGTGTGCAAATATAAGAAGTGCTGTCTCCAGCCCAACATTTGAAGTTGTAATGAAACATTGCACAGAACTGCTCCCAGTACTGACCCCTTAAAACCTGCTGTCATTTGAGAGTGGATCCTCCAAGATGGCTTTGTTTCCCTCAGGCTATATGTCTCTTTCTCTCCCTTAACAGAAAAGGTACGCTGAAGAGAAATTCAGGAGCATGTAGGAATTCAAACAAACTGAAATATGATGTGTGGCTGGCAGTCACAAAGGCAAGACAAACAACACTTTACTTGTAGATATGCAGGTTGTTCTAGTGTCCTTTGTGCTCAGATGATCTGAATTAATTTTTGCTTAAACTCCTATTTTGCTTAAGCAGCTATCATGCAAGAGAACTGCAGAAGCACCATTCCTCTGTGCCAGGAGTGTTTTGCAGGAACCTAGAAACTTCCCATGAGGCACAATTACCTGCAAAAATTTATTAACATTAACAGTTTAGGGAAAAGTCAAGACCCAGCCTTGCCTGACCAGAGGCAGAATGACCAAAACCTCATCTGCTGGAAGACAGCACAGTGAAGAGAAACGTACTGGTTTTACATTGAGGAATCACTCATCACCAGGATTAAAGTGGTATCATGAAATCACATCTGAATAACAGCTCACAAATGAAACAGTGTCTGAGTATGGAAAATCATGTGAACTCTGTGGCCAGAGTTTCTGCATGTACACAAGACAAGTACATCCTTCTGGGAAAAATTGCTTGAGAGATTACATCAGACCAAAATGACAAAAAAGCTACTTAATTCTGCTGGCAGATAATTCACACACAACACAGAAGTTCCTACTGACATGCACAGTCTACTTAATTTACTGAAAGCTACTGCTTCCTACCACTCTTTTTGAGGATTGACTTACTGGGGAAGTCACACTTAGTATCACAAAACAATGAAGGTAATTTGGTTTAAAACACTTCCTGCTTTAAAATTCTGAAAAACATCTTAGTATTTCTAAAAAATGTATGAGATACTAAAACAATTTATCAGGCTGGGGTGGATAGCACAAATTTGAAAGTAACTCTCAGGTGATAAGTAAGTAAACATAGCTGCCGTGGCAAAACAGACCAATGCTGATTTACACCAGCCAATGTCCCATTTTGGTTTGCTCCTCCACAAAACAGAATTAGAAAATGCATTTCTCTAACTCGCTACTAAAAAGAAAATCTGCTTTCAGATCAACATCTGGGGAGAAAATCCATCTTCATAGACATATCCCCATCCCCGTTGGCTATTACCTGTTCTGCTTACATCTGCTGCAGTATCATAGTATCATGGATGGACAAGACATTCCACAGCCACGGTCAAACATCCATTGTAGAACAAGATTGACAATTGAAATTGTCCCGCTGAGGTCTTCTCCTCTTCTAAGACTAGCTTGATCTGCCATCAGAGAACTGCTTAATTCAGCTGACTGTGCTCCAGTGGATGAAGAACACCCATGAGAGCTATCCTGCAACTCTTTCATAGGAAGGATGAATTATGGTAGAGAAGTAAACTGCAAATACTTCACGTATCAGACTTCATAACCAGCACATACATAGAAACATTTTCACCAATGAAGGCTTTTGATACAGAGATGTGACTTTTACTCAAAATGTGTTTTCACCAACATGAAAGTTTGTGTTGTTAGTCTCTGGTAGTTCGGGCATTTTAAATAGTTAAGATTTCATGCTATTACTTAAAGAGTCTCTGCAATGAGCCAAATTATGGCAAAATTTGAACCTCCTGAAGGTAGAGAGGTTTCTACCAGAGTGTCATCCTGAGAGTTTCTCCATATAATTACTGACATACTTATGAGCTGTAATGATCTGGATATGACTCTGCAGTCTTTCATACCTAGTGAAATGGCTAGAGCACTGTTCTGAGCATGCACTATTTAGATTTGTGCTATCTAGGGGGTACAGTGATGGGTTTCTAGACCTGAAATATGGGGAGTTAAAAGTTATGTATGTCTTTACTAAAGGAAGCTAAGCCACAAACTGAGACTGGATTGAGTCTTGCATTCCAATTTCTCTATGTTCAAAAATGTTCAGACATTAAAAGTAATAATTTAAGCCATTGAAATATGAGTAGAATATCTATGACAGGAAGTTTTTTTCTAAAATAACTTTGGACCACTGCCTTATTTTAAAAAGTCATTTGGAAATTCAAGGCTTGTTAAAAATCAGTGTGTCTTAGAACTCAAGTTACCTCTAAAATGGGATTTAAACTCCCATTTCACTTAAGTATTTTGAAATGTCTAACAGGCTTGATTCATCAATGATCCTCCAACACATTCCTTTCATCTGAACATTATTACCATGTGAAACATGATTGTCTCCCTTGTTTATATATCTTAATATCTCCTTCCCTCTCCTCTTCTAATTCTGTAATTGTATCATTTCATTCTGTCAGTCATTTGGGGCTATTTTGCAGAAATGATGCTTTTCGCAGTCAAGCTGCATATGTTACATCATTGCTAAGAATTCAAAGTATTCTGTGATAAGTGCCTGGTTTCTGATTAGATTGCTGCAGCCACACACTGAATAGAAACTACTATTGCTATCAATATCAATTTTCCCTTGTTTTGCTGATGGTTCACATTGGGAATATATCATATGAAGTCTTTACTCCTTTGGCCTCCTTCTTCCCTGCAGAAGTTCTTCTCACTGTCACCTCATTGAGTGTTAAATGGTGAGAGTTTGTTCTGGAGTGTTTCCATGTCTGCTTGGCTTTTGTAAGTTGTCTTAGTTTTGCTCGTCTTTCCACATCTCACATGAGCGGGAAGACCCATACACCATAATGAGTGAAGCCCCACATCCCTGAACATACAGGTGGTTATATCCATCTTTTCATATAAATTAATACTGAGAAAAATAATTATAAACATACGTCCTAATGGTATTTCAGTACTGCGAAATCTTCATATGTCCCAGATTAGTCTGGCTAGTTGCTGAAATTTCTTTTATGATCTATTGCTTTCTAGTAAAAAACATCATCTTAGGTATCTTAATAGTGTCTACTAGAATATTACATGGACGTTGCCAACATACAATGGCTACTCCAATTGTGATTTCTAGAGATGTATACATATTTTTTGCACACTCACTCACATGTAGCTGTTAGTCATTGGATATCCATTCTTTGTGCTTAAAACATTTTTGAAGAGCAATGCGTGGTTTTTTGCATTATTGTAATTCCTAATCAGTTTATAGGAATCATTAAAACATGACTGTTTTCCTTTAAAATTTCCTTAGTTTTGATGTTCTCTGATGACACCTATGACTTCTACCATAGTCAGCACTGGCACATGGCAACTCTACATAAAAATATGTGATATTCACTTGCACAGGAGGTATGTCACAGGTATCCTGACAGAATAAGAAATAAATAAAAAGCTACACATTAAAGGAACCCCCCCATCTAACTTCTGTGCAGAAAAAGTAAGCTGTAAATCAATACACTGTCTGTGTAACATAACGGGAAACAGAAGAATTAGAACATCTTTTGGTACTAGCCTCAGCCTCAAACTACAGTCCAACTAAACCCTGAAGCATGTGTCCACTTTCAATAAAAGTAGTACCATACTGTTATATCCTGTGATTAAACCCATGGGGAAATGGACAGTGATAAAACTGGGTGCAGTCTTTTCTTACCGGCCAAGATTTTTTTCAATTGGTGGGTATAAAATTAGATTTGATTCTGCTCTGATTCTGCTCTGCAAAATGTCCTATTTAGAAAATGTACTGAAAGAAATAATCTTGCATTGATAGTGGATGAGCAAAAGGAGTGAATCTCTAAAATGTGTGACCTCAGAGAATGGCCTGTCATCTATCAGATGGTGAAACGCATGTTGTCATTGTGTAGCCAAAGGTCAGTGTTTAGCTGAGCTAGGAGAATAATTCAGAGCAAATCAACTATTAGGCAAATGTTACCTCCTTTTTGCTTACAACTTGTCTGCAAATAGATCACAATTTTCTCAAATATATTCATTATTCAGAATTATTTCCTGAATGATTTTGGTGTATAATTATTGGTCTGTTCACAACCCTTTCAGTTTGAGTGCTCAGTTTTGAAGCTGTTTTAATTGGACATACAGATCACATGGTATCTTTCTGTCCTTTGATAGGGTAAATGTAGCTCTTAGACTCCACTTTCTGGTGGAAATGTCTCAATTATAGAGTTAAGACTTCAATGGCTGCTGCTATTCTGTTAGATGTTCCTATAAGAATTTTTTGTATATAAACTCACTAAGACAGATTCAGTCCCATGGAATACTTCTGTAAATCAGGAGTAAATCTATTTAATTCAAAGAAGCAGAATAGCATACAATCAGTGTGAGGAATAAGACACTTGAAAAATTAAATCACCTTCGTAACATGTTTCTTCGTTATAATAATTCCAATGCTGTCTTAAAGTACCTCTCCTTACATACCAAAGTTTGAACTCCATTGGTTTCATTTGGATTTCACAAAGATTTTTCTAAATCTTTCTCCTACCCTTATTATAATACAATTCTTCCTGGGTTACACAATAATGTGTGAAACAAGAGTATCCAACCCAAGGATGCTGCAAAAAGACTTATTTGGATTTAGTTGTTTGCAGCCTTGTTTGTGTGATTTCTCACATTTCCTCTGTCAAAAGGGCCTAATCCTGCTTTTTTCCTCATGCCAACATGTGTGAGTAATCAGAGCTCTGACAGACAAGCTCTAGCATATCCCACAGTGATGAGTTAAAGCATTACTATTCCCAAGAGGTCCATGCTTCTCCTCGCTGGACAGATACCACCTGCACTAGCAGAGGCAGTGGATGGGAAGTCCCATCACACCTCCAAGCCCTCTCAGCCACAGGCCAGGATACACAGCAGTGCCTGGTGCCACTAAAGCTTCGAACGCCACATCAACATCTGCAAGGCCTGCAACACCTTGAAAGCTGACAAAATGACACAGCAGCATAAAGCTCCACTAGAGTGGAGTCATGTTTATGGGGTGTCAAATACACCCCATTCAAATACAAACCATACAAAATTTAGAAGTAAAATTCAACAGCCTTTACAGCTCACTGCAGAAGGCATTCAAAACGAACGTGGCATTTGGGGAATTACAGCATGAACTATTGCCCAATATAATTGTCAGCATCAGATTCTGATTTCATTTTCACTGGTTTTTCATGAGTGCAACTTTTCAAAGCCTGTGACTTTTATATCACTGTGAAGCCTTGATCCAACAAAGCATTTACACACATGCCTAAATTTAGATTGTAGATTCAGGGAGCCTGAGATCAGGAAGGGACCATATGTAGGAGCTCTTCTGTAGCACAAACCACTTAGCTTCCCCTCCTGACTTCTGAGTTGAGCCAAATACTTTAAAGTCCGTGAGCAGTTCCTTTGAAATGAATTTCAATTACCCACCTGCTTTGAATCACAAGCCTGTTACATGGTATGTTGGACTAAGGCCTCCAGGAAATCAGAATCTGGTCTCTCACACTCCAAATCTTTCCTGAGCTTTCCAGTAATGGTTTGAATAACAATTCTCTCATTTAAGATTTCCATGCATTCACTAACAGGTTGGCTTGATAAAGACTATCAGGACAGTGAACTGCCTGTAGCTGTCAACGCTTATCCTCAAACTGCAAATTGTGCAAAATTCTGCCTTGAACTGTGCATGCCTTTGTCCCTAGATGAGGAGGAGGAGCAGATGTTTAGCTGCAGTGACATTTTGGTGCTTCTCACATAATAATACACAGTCTGTGGCCCAAATTCAGCTCCTGGTTAAACTGGTAAGTGTTCTCCCTATTTCCATTGTCATCCAAGAAGCAAAACACATTAACAAACACAAAGCTCTTCTGATCATCTTCAGAAAACTGTGCTAATTAACCCAAAGATAACATGATTTCATATGAGAAATTTGACTGTTTCAAGCATTATTCTACCATTTTCTTTCAAGATTTCTATTCAGGAAATACATTACATTGTATTTGTCCAAGAGATGTAAGCAAGACTTGAGCATCTGCTTAGCATCATGACAAGTGCTCACGTGCTCTCCCTAAGCAAGAATTCTCTCCTGATTGACTCCCATGAGAAATGACAAAAAATACTGCACAAGTTCTATCATCTGTACTGAAGCTTCAACTCCTCACTTCCTTCTTTTTTCCCCTTCCCACCCCTCAATTTCAAAAAAACAGGAAAGACAAAATTTGGAGATCAAGTCAAATGTCCAATTTATTTTTATAACTTGAAACTGGAACAAACGTTGTTTTGAACGAGCGTACAAATGAAATGGTAGACACATGCTGAACTCAACATTGTGACAATAAGGGAAAAAAAAGAGGCCAAAAATCTTGTACAGAGAATAAAAGGAACAATAAATATTTCACTAAGCCATATTGAAATGACCTCCAGCCATCTCAACATTTTATCCATAATAAAAAAAAAAGTGCTCTTGTTTTTTAAACAGAGCACAAATACCAAGCAATAATAAATAGTTCCAAACTTGTAGTAAAAGACAAAACCTCCAAGTAAACAACAAAAGCTCATACAATAAGTAATAGAAAAAGGTAATAAAAATATTTTGCCTTGCCGGTACAAATGCAAACAACTTAAATCAACGTTACTTTGCTTTGCAGTTCTAAAATACAAAGAGCACCATAAAAATGAGTTTGCCTGTGATAAACAAAACCTTGGACTGTCTTTTACATCGGACTGGGATGAAATGCTGATTTTTTGATCCTTTTCTTAAAAATCAGTATTTTTCTTTCTAAAACCAGGTTCTCAGATCTGTCCTGTTGCCAAGGGAGTTGACTGGAGTTTTGCTCTGGCCTTCAAAGGCAGCAGGACTAGACACAATGAAAATAATAAATTCAACCTTAAAATAATAATTAAAAACTATTTAAATTGTGAAAAGAACTATGGCAGCATTCTAGCTATTTTATGTCTATGTTATATTGTGCTTATGGCCTCGTAAACTACGGTTCTTCTAAACAAGAAGGATGGCCATTTCATTATCACTACAGTCTGCAGAAACACAACCCTTGTGCTTTTGGGTGACTTATTGTTAGTTTCAGTGATCTAAGTCACAAAATTAGGCAACTGCTGGTGTTAGCTGGCCTGGATAATTGAAAACAACAGAGAGACTGGAGCTCCTAAGCAATTTACACTAAAATGAAAGATGAAATTCTTTCTTAAATCAACAAATAGTGGACTGAAAATATGTAGTTAACTTCTGATCTTTATTACATTGCTGCATATCCAAGGGATTCTGCTGAGTTCTGTGACATGACTCTGGATTTATACAAATGCCGGAGATCTGAATTTTCACCAAAAAGTGAAGAAATGCCTTTAAGGAATCACATTCTAGCCTCAGCTATGCTGGAGTAATCCAGGACTAGGAGTGATTAATACTTCCTGATTTATATCAGTTTAATTGAGATCCAGAATTTGTCCAGAAGTCTTAAGGGTACGTTGTTGAAGCCAGGAAGACACATATCTATCCCTTAGGTAGCTGGACCAAATTCTCCCTGCTGTCACAACCATGACTCTCCAATTGTGCTGATGAAAGCAGAAGAAGAATGTGACAGGGCAATATTTTTTTAGTTGTTTTTCTTACTGTCATTTCCTTCAAGAGTGGTGAGCATTTTCTCCTTCTCCCTTTCACTAGAGCATCAGTGACTCTTCTGCCACCTGTCTTCCCCTCGACCCAAAGGGGAGAGAGTGTGAGAGAGAGAGAGAGAAAAAGAACAGCAAAGAAGAGAGAAATCAAAAGGCACAGGATTTCATCCCAGTCACTCAAACATTCAGAAATTCATGGAATGTACAATTAAGAGTGAACAGCAGCAAAGCAGCTAATTACATGGACTGGCAAGACCTGTACACGGAGTAGGTCCTGTTCTGACAGGGAAGAGAAGGGCTGTGCCTGGACCAATTTTACTTCAACAGCAGACCATTTCTCTATTTTATGTCAAAGTGGATGCAACAGCTCTCACTTTTTACTATAAACAACTTTCTTCCAGAGGGCAGTGGCAGGGTGCAGTGAGCAGTGAGTGGGGGGTGGCCAGGAGAGGGAAGATGTGTAGCACATCTTCTTGTTTGAAAGGGGGGGTGTGAAAAAAATGTCCTCTCTCTCATATCTGTGGGGAAGCTGTGGGATGTCATCTCAGACACCTTTATGGGAACAGAATTTCATTTCACGTGAATAGGCAGTAACCATCCAGCCTGGTTCAACCATACCTGGTAAAACCTTGATGCAAGGGGTCCAGGCAACTTTGAAGTTATTTAGAGCCCTGTGGGAACAGCACATTTTTGTAGGCCATTTCTGACAAAAAAAAGAAATATATACAACTCAAATTATTTGTGAACAACAACAACAACAACAAAAATTAAAAATAAAAAAGCACTTAATTATTTTGTTTTGTTTCTTTTACTCAAAGGTCGTCTAACAACCCCCTTTTTTCCTGTACAATAAGGATTTCACATACAAATTTTTTTTTATTTTTGCAATATTTTATCCTGCCAAATTAAAAAAATATATTATGGCAGCCTGTTTGTTTGTTTTTATTTTTATTTCCAAATTCACTAACAAAAAGGTACATTAAATCCCTTTAAAAGGACAAGCGTACAGTTAAAAAATTACAAGCTTCAGTAAAAATACAGCAAGTGCCTACATCATATGAATCAACCAATATCAATATCCATTCCAGAGGGGGAAAAGAAGGGGAAAAAGGGAGAAAAAAAAGAGAAAAATAGGTACAGGTCAGAAACGTGATTTTTTTTTTTTTCTGCAAAGCAATAACAATATTAAGCACTTTTTTCTACGTACTTTTTCTACGTGGTGTAGCAATCACCTTTTAATCCCCAAATACAAGATTCTATACATTTTTTGAAATAAAAATTCAACACCCAAGGCAGAAAAAAATTTACTAAAACTCAAGACTTTACAGTTACAGTGACAAGAACAAATTTATAGACCCACCATTTAAATTTTACTGCAACATTTTCAAGGAAAAAAGAAGAGTTTGTTTTTTTTTTTTTCTTTCTGGTTTTGTAAAATGCCCAGGCATTCTCCATTATTAC
>WUAM01000071.1:16203194-16239761 GCA_024336885.1 Actenoides hombroni
AAATACTGGTCCACTTTTACAGTAATCAAGAAATTTTAATATATATAATATATACTAAAACCCCGTCACCAAAAGAAAACAATATACACATGGCCATTATGGCATTTTTTTAATAACCTATTAAGCAAACTTTGAAAAAAAAAAGATTGCTCAAACACACATACACACAATTTCTTTTTTACCCTTGTATGTATTCAATACTGTAAACGTATTTTAAGACAGAGTGCACTAAATTTAACTTTTAAAAAAAATTAGCCGTTGTTCCTGAATTGTTTTTCTCATTCAATGATAACAACTTATAATTTGTGTCATTTGAGTTTTAATTCAGCAGTAAATCATTTCCATTCCATTTCCTAAGCAGCGTTGTCCTGAAAAAAAAAAGGCTGAGAATAATTCAGCTAATGGATGTCCGAAGTTGTGCTGGGTATACATCTTCATTTGATTGGGTCTTATGGCATTTTCATGTCCACTATCTTCAACCAGTAATTTTTTTTTTTTAAGTAAATGTGGCTCTTTTTTTCTAAAGAATGTACTTTTCTTGTTTTACTTTTTTTTTTTAAAGTCTTTTCATTTCACAAAAACGTTTTGCATTTGTCTCAAGAGACTCAAATAGGAAGATCAGTTTTCAAGGCACTCACGTCAAATTGAATGGCAGTAGAAAAACTGTCCAATAAATTATTTTTATTTATTTTTCTTTATAGTGCCAGTATTGTGAATGCCATGCTTAGCAACACTGACACTTAATCTCAGCTGTTCCCTTACAGTTTAACCCACCTTTGGGCCAAGTAGAAGAATATGATGTAATTTCTTATTGAGAAGCCATTTTTCTCTTAACCACAAACAAAATCTTTAAAGTGCGGGTCAACATAATTAAAATCTCTAACCATAATTGTCCACTGTTTGCTAATATTAGTCATAAAAGGCTTTAAAGAATTTAGAATTTGAAAGTAGAGCAGGTGCATTTTTTCTTTACTTTTTTTTTCTGTCGTAATGCTTTTATCTGAATACATTTCCATTCTGTTCCTGATTAAGTCATGAGTAAAACTCTTACCGACTTCAGTAGGAGAAGAATCTTGCAAAGACAGGTAAATAAACTAGGATTTATTTTACCCTTCCTTATAATAACATTATTGTACATCATGTAAGATAGTTTTAATATTTCTATTCAGAAACCAAATGCCTCTAAGTTGAGGCTTTTCATTGAGAAATTCAGACTTTCCCATCCTCTTATAATTAACTACAGCAAATCTGGACTAAAGTAGAAGTTCTGAACTTAAATTTATGATTTTTTTGTTTAAAAAGAAAAAAGATGGCATCTGACCTCTCCAAGATTTGAAAAGAGTATTACAATACTCAAGATGTACTTTTACTGTCTCTGAGAAGACTGGCAGGAGGGGAAGAGGGAGGGAAAGACACCCCCAAAAGTGATAAAATGGCCCCATTATATTGCCATAGCTTTTAACAACAGGACAAAACAATCCGAGAGTAATGCACAGTTTCAGGTTTTTGAATGTAGCTGCCTTCTGCACCTATGTCTTTTTTTGTTGCCGTAACTTTAGTGACGAAATCCATCTAGAAAAGCCCTCTGTCATCACCAGCATTGTCAGTACTACATATTCAATCCAATTCCAAAAGAAAGTGCTAATCTTAAAGATTGTTATCCGCTGTACAATTTTGTTTTCCCTAATCTTCAAGGTTATTTAAGAAGAGGAAAGAAAAAAAAAAAAAAAATTCTGTTCAAATTCTGGCTTCTTCACAAGAAATTACACATGCTTAGCTTAAATTTCAACAAAGCAGCGGCCCAAAAATTATAATTTTAAAGATATGTTTCTCCCCTACAATGCAAGTAATCTCAGGCTACAACTGGGTAAAATTAAAAAGGGATACCCAACAAAATTTTAAAAGGAAATTTAAACAAAAAGAATAAAAAAAGTACCTGCACATGCCAAAAAATTACAAAAACCCAATAAATACAGAAATTATTGCACAGTTAAAAGGCTCCACAATTTTTACTGCCTTAATCAACCCTTGGGTTTAATAGAACTTTGTAGACACAGGTTATATTTAAGTGCCAAAGTCTGGCACCTACCATAGTTATGCTAAGTTATGTTTACGGAGGCAAGTTAGGTCATCTTTTCTCAGTTGGCAATAGTTAAACTGTACAAATAAAATGTTACCTAGACCCCTGAAATTTAACCTAGCGGGGGTGGGAGGAAAGGGGGGGGGGGGGGGCCTTAGCTTCTTTCTGCCTGCTCGATTTTGACGTCATTTGTCAGCAAATGTTCTCCATGCCACTTTTTCATGTGTTTCTCCAGGGTGCTGTAAACACTGAAGGGCATCTGGCAGATGTCGCAGCGGTAGACCTCCTTCCCTATCTGGCCATGCGTTTTCATATGGCGCGTCAGCTTACTGCTCTGGGCACATGCATAGTTGCACAGCTCGCATTTGTAAGGCCGCTCTCCAGTGTGGCTCCGACGGTGCACCGTCAAATTGCTGCAGTTCTTAAAGACCTTGCCACAGTACTCACATGTATCGCTCCTGCGCCCTTCCTTCGAACTGGGTCGCCCAGGGCCGGGACCGCTGATGTGGGGGGTGCTGCCTCCACTCGCCGTGCCACTGCGCCCTGAGAGCCCCCCGTCCAGCATGTCCCCTGGTGGGGTGGAGAAACGCAGGCTCCCGTTCTCTGACGAGTGCTCGGAAGAGGTCGCGAAGGGGGATTGTCGGGAGTCTGTGAATCCGAGGAACGGATCCTTCATGAAGTGCCGCGATGCCGCGTACCCTACCAGCCACTGGGAGTAAACGTTTTCAGAAGGTATTATTGTTGCTGGTGGCAAGTACAAATATTCTTCTACCTTTATCCTTTTAGAGGAATTGTTTAAGCTGGGGCTCGTGATAGGCGTTGGCTTGCGGGGGAACAAGTTTGGGAAGGGTTCACCCGGGCCAAAGTTTCTTCCGTTGACTGTCCCTTCCTCAGTGCGGTCCAGCTCTCCTACCACTGAGTCTTCGTCACCTGGATCTCTCTGACAGAGGTCTCGAGGACACAAGTCTCGCTGGTCAGAAGACCTTTTCATGAAGCTACTCCTCTTCTGTTTTTCAGCTAGCATGTCATTATATTGCTGGATGGCACCTAGACTTACATTCTCGATGACTTTTCCCAGGACGAGGGATTTCTCATCTGGCAGTGACTTGGAGCCATTTTCTCGGTTACGACTCAGCTCCGAGTCCATACTGAAGCTCGACTCTGGCCGGCTCTCATTTTCGAGCTCTTCTTCCTCCTCCTCCTCCTCTTCCTCTTCTTCATTGTCATGGCCCAGGGAAGGATCACTCTCATTCCTGAAATCTGCCTCACTGGATTTCAGTCCCTCTCCAGTGAGCTCACTTGTGCCTGGCTCGGGGGAACTAGTGGTGGACAGTCCATCATCTGACCTGCCTGTCATGGAGCCAGCTTTATGCATATGTGTTTTCATGTGGCGTTTCAGCTTGCTGGCCTGGGAGCAAGCATGGTCACAGAGCTGACACTTGTAGGGCTTTTCTCCTGTGTGACTGCGCCGATGCACAATAAGGTTACTCTGGAACTTGAATGTTTTCCCACAAAATTCACAGGACTTGCTCTTGGCCTGAGGCTGGGGAGGCGTAGTGCTGCTGGGGGGCATGGGGGGCAGGGGTGGGGTGCTCAAAAAAGGTGATTTAGGACTCGGCTGGAAAGGATTCAACAGGCGATGCATAGGGTTGGTGCGACTGGGTGAAACTGGCGGAGGGGTGGAACTGTTTCCTGCCAGCTCTCGGAGCCTTCTGGAGAAATCCATCGCTGGGGACTCAATTGCCATGGGGTTTAAACGCATAACTCTGTCAAAGGCACTGGGATGCTGGGCAACTAACCCCATTTCTTCGGCACTAAGGCGATGTGGATCCAGATGATGACGAGGTGGTGGGCTGAACAGTGGAGGGGTGTTTGGGAGCCGACCCTCACCAAAGCCGGGATGTTCACGCAAGATGGGCCCTGTCATCCGCAAAAGATTGAAAGGGTTGTTGTCTCCAAGGAAATTCATCAGCGGGGACTGTGCAACAGTCTCCGGTCCCAGAGGAGGAGGGATGGTGATGCGTGGAGTAAGGGAACTGTTTGAAGGGCTTGTTTCCAGGTATATGCGGAATCCATGTGTGTTCTGGGCATGCTGAAGCAAGAACCAAGCGCTATTAAAAGGCTGCTTGCATGTTGTGCAAATATAGCTTGAAGGCTCATCTTTACCTATAAAAGAAAAACAGAAAGAACACTCAAAAAATAATACAGTGGAGAACGTTTAAATACAGTTGGCGTGTGCTTTATTTTGCTAACACATTTCCTCCTTGGCATTTCTGAAAGAAGGACTTAATTGCAATGTATTGACTGATAGAAATTGTTGAACAGCACATTTACTCACCACTCTTATTCACTTAACATGTATGACAAGCATCACAAATATACATTGTTGCTATATATGTTTATATCCTCCAACTTGCAAATAAAATTTCCTTTTATGATGCAGGAAGATCCAAATCCTTTCATGTGTTTATTCCACAAAAAGGAATTTGTTTCAAGGGATTTATATCTACAGACAAAAACCAAGGAAAATGCAGTGTGGTAGGTTTTACAAGGCACCTGCAAGGAGCTTCAGTGTCATTTTCAGTCTTTCATTTTATATTTTTATGTACTTCATGCAGCACTCCCCGAGATCTTTCTGAATTTAATTTATACATGCTTTAGTCATGCCAGCATTTCTATTTTTAAAATATCGTGTAGGTATTTAGCTGCACAAGTCCTATTCAAGTCAACAGGACCTTGGAAAAGGTACCCTTGCATAAACCACTTCGTCGGTGTTTTGGCAAAAAGAATGAAAAAGAAGCCACTCAAATGAAACATCCGGTAATCAAAGCCGACAGCACAGTTGCAATTAACAGTAACAAATGTTGGGCCCTGCTTGAACTGGGTCCCAAGAATTTCTGAGCCTGAGCCTGAGCCTGCCCTCCTATGCAGAAATGCTCACCGGAGCCAAAAACATTGTTCTGTTTGCCTTTCTAGCCTCTTTGAAGGACTGCATAAAGGTGGAAAGCATTCCTTTAACCTTGATTCAGTTTTACATAAAGGACAGGTGTGGACAAGTCTGCACTACAGTCATAATTTTTGCTAGCTAGAAAATTCCAGTCCTGAGCACAATATAAACTATATGCTATCTTCAAAAAGCACTTTCCCCCCACTCCCTCATTTTTTCAATGCCTCCGCAAGACTCTGATAAATCCATAAATATGTGTCAACTTGAAAATCATGATCCAGGATTTATTTTGTTGTTGATTTGTTTTCAAATGAGGGGGAGGTTTCCTGAGAAAACAACTACCCATTTTGGAAAATCTAAAATTAATTTCTTGCTTGTTTGTTTGTTTATGGAGTGTATATTTTGGCTAGTGATGGTTCTGCTGCACCTAAAGGCACTAAACTTCCTGAAAGTTCAAAGCTGGAATCAAGTTTCCCATCTGACCTGTGTCTACATAACAACTCTGAAAAAGCTTCACCCCAGCCCCTCTGCAAGAGGCTCAGATCTGAAGCTCAACTACAGAACTCCTTTCTAGATGGGGGGACCGCAGTTCACAAAAACCTGTTGCTTGAACTTGAAAATGAAAGAGTTTATAAAGTGAACAGAACCCTATCATCAAAACTACCTTTGTGAAGAGGAATGACTCATAGCAGTCAAAAGAAAAAAAATAAAAAATTAACTCAGACACACCAGGGAAAGCTGACTGAATTCCCCTCTTCTGACTGTTGCAGGAACAGCTGCTGCTAACAAAACCTACAAAACCTTAGACAAGGAGCCTAGAAGATTATCTGCCTGCCTATCAGCCTGTCAGTCTATCTAATCTTATCACCCAATGAACATCCATAGAAGCGTAAAGGAAAAAACATCTATCAGATTGAGACTTATTTACAAAGGTAGGTGATAAATGTGGCGCAGCTCCGCACGCTGCTATTGATTTAGTAAGGCTATTGCTGTGGATACCGGCTTCAGACCCCAGTTTCGGAGAAGCCGGCACTCCAAAAAGAAATGTACACAACACAGCGAGCGTTTCTGCCTGGCTGACACAGCCTCTGTGCCCCAGCCCCACACACTGTGTCGTACGGAGCAGACCCAGTTGCTTTGAATAATCTCCAACAACTGCTATTGTAAAAAAACCCAACAAGTTTGAGAATTGTGCTCGGCTTGGAAAAAGTGTCCGTGACTGCAATTGACATTAATGAAAGATACATACAAACACAAAAAGGAACTGATATATTATTCCTTAAAAAATCTACTCAGCACTGAGGCAGTTAGGGATTTTTATGTCAGCTCTGCAGCCAAAGCAACAGTAAATGCTCCCATTATTACTTCAAATATTTAAATTTCTGTTTCTTACAGAAATGTGATGAAAATGTCTAGACCTTTAACTTTTCTTGCACGGCAACATGTGTAGTATAAAAAGTGACAGAAATCAGTGAAGCAGACTAAAGTATATAACGTACTCTGTCAAAAGCTTTTTTTAACAATATGTTTTACCTCAGCTCACCCTAGAACAGATTTTAATAAAGCCCCTTCTGAAGTGTGATCTAATAGCAAATGAAGTGCAGCATCTTACAAGGTCATATATCTTCAAATTAAAGAGTGCTCTGCACCCTTCACCTTCATTTTATCCACTCTAATTAATCGATTTATTATCCACAGATGTTCAATTCTTTCATTTTTAAAGTCACAGCATGCATTCTTTTTTGTTAGGGGGCTTTTTTTCTTAAGAAAAATAAAGTATGGGAGTGTGTGCATACGTTCTCCTGGCTTAGCACAAGAGCTGACAGGAAGAAAAAAGCAGTTGTATATTAGACGACGATGACAACAGCAACATGTCTACTTCAGCAAAGGCACATACGTAAGGAGAAAAATTCCTGAGCAGGCTGAGGATCAAGGCCAATCTAAAACTGAAATGGCTGATTAAAGAAATTACCCTCAAAATGGCAGCTGGCTGGATGCTTGCTACTACATGTTATATGGAACTGAGATGTTTTGGTTTGTTTTTTTCTCCAAAACTTAACCTCTGTGAAATTCAAGTGAGGAAAGTAAATGCCCCTCCTTTTTAGTTTTCTTTCAAACAGAGCAAATTAGTGCTATTAGTGAGCTAAGATTTACAAGCTAGCGGTCATAAAACTCTCTTTTCTTCCTTTTTTTTTTGTTTAGCTTTTATGCTCCATAACACTCCACTTAGATACTGACACGACACCAGAATTGACTGTAGGCTACCTGCCTATCAACCTCTGACCATTTCACAAGTGTTTGTGTGTGTATACCTGTGTGCATATATGTGTGTGCATATGTATATATATATATGTGTATATATATATGTATATATATATTTTTATATATATATAAACTTTCACAACCCTCAAAGGCTCTCCCCAGACTCCCTGTTTAAAGAAAAAAAGAAATAAAAAAAGATAATGTTCATTTCCACATTATCACTTCATGGTTATCTTGCCTAGAAGTTGCCCTGAGCAGTGTAGATCCTCACTTTTAAGAACAGAACAATGTCAAAAAGTCTTTGAAGAACCTCCCCGAACATTTTTGTATTCAAAACATACTAAATATTTTAGACATGCCCAGAAACAGCCACATATTGCTCAAGAATGATCCTTATATTTAATAATGCAGTGCACCTACACTATAAAACTCTTTGTTATAACACTACTTTTGATATATGGCTATCTTAATCCCTTGCCACCTGCACTGAAGTCTGTCTAAATACCCACTTTATGACAACTAGCTATATAGGCTTTGCCATGTGCAGTCTTTATCACTTTAGCATGTGCTTGACTTTGAGCATGTGAGTAATCACCACCAGTGAAATGTAAGCATGGGCTGAAGTGCTCTATTGGGTAGTGATGAAATTATTCATGTGCTTATAGTTAAGCACAAGCCAAGACTCCATTAATACTGTTCAATGAATGGTGCATGGATTCAACCCTACAGTCTGTAATGAGGCATGACTTTGGGGACTGATGGCTCAAGTATAATTTTTTATCGTCACATTACATGGTAGATATGGTGTATGTACTGAGATGAGACATCCAGACCACAAGCCCTGAGTAGTCAATACTAGCTTCAATGTTGCACTAAAACCAAATACTGCCACTGGCTTTCAGACATGGGACATGTTGGTAGGGCTGGATCCTACTGAGACACAGTTGATTAGGTTCAGAAATACTGATTTGAAGGCTAGGAAGGACTGTGAAATTAAAGAATGAGAGGACTGGGATAAGCCTTAAGGGTTACCCTTGTCCAACTCCTGACCCAAGGGACATCCACATCTATTCATCTATATTTATATCTATGGCAGGTGCTCCATTATCCCTCTTCAAAGGCCACCTTTGAAAGTCTACAACATTCCTGAGGTCTACCTCATTCCTCCTCTTCTTTACCATCATGAAGGTTCCCCAAATGAAGTCTAAGTCTTTCTTCCTGCAATTTAAGATCATAAAATTTTGTCCTACCTACATGTACAGGTATAACATAGGAAACAGTTTAGTCTGCACCTTACATACAGATATCATCCAGTTTGCAGTTGAACCGCTTCATGTCTGTTAGCACTCCCTTCTCCCAGTCTGATTTGGAAATGCCAAGAGAGAATTCACTCTGTATTGGACTAGTCTGTGGGAATAGTTGAGTATTAAAAAAAACTGTCTTCTTTCAGATTTGAATTGCTGAATTCAACAGCCAACCATTAGATCTTGTTATGATTTTATCTGGTAGATTAGAAATCTCTCCAGCATCTTTTCCCTAAGCAGGTAAACTATGAACTTATTGAACACTCTTGCCTTTTCTGCATGTTATGACAAAAGATGGTCTTTTCCAGAAATATTAAAATCTATTCCCTCCCTTACTGCATGACAGATTATGTTTTGTTTAGAATGTCAAAGCATTAACGAGCTTCTTTCTTTTTCATGAAAAGCACAAAACAAAGCTAAGTTCAGAACCTGCCTCCCAAATTCTGCCCTTACAGGGGGCAGTGAGAAAAGACAGATCAATTTGCCCAGTCCAGAAGAAGAGAAGCCTGGCACTTTCATCACACTGCACCAGGTAGCCTGAATCCCCTGACTTATCTGTCCTCTGCAGTCGAACTTGTATCATTTAGTGATACACAGATCTTCCTTGCCCAGTTGGTACATGGATTTCTACATACCCTGAATGCTGAGTGCCTTTGCCCTGGAGATAAATTTCCCTCAAAATATCCTCAATTATTCTGGATACCATCAAACAATAATCATTGTGAGATAAGAACTGTTGAGAATTCATTATTTTCTGCTGGGCTACAGTGACATCCAGTGCCTTATGAATCCTCTCCTCAGCATGCCTGAATAATTCCATTAGCTGTAACAGAGAACAAACTCTCTTCCTTTTTAATCACCCACCCATAACCCCTGCCAGGACTGCAATGAGGACCTGCAGTCAGGTCCACATAACCACTGTCGTTCTTTACCTCTAGCAATCCTTGCCAGATAATGTTTCTGGTTCCCTTTACAAAGTTACAACAGCAGCAATAAAAATGTTAAGGAATTTTAATGCTGCTTTACTGCACCTTTAGAAGTTCAGGAAAAGTAGAAACTTGCAAGCTTGAAAGAAAGGACACCTTTTATTGTAGCACTCAGGAACAGACATGTATCAGGTTCCTACAATCTTTCCACCAATGTTACTCTCTTCTCCACCACTCATTTTTTAATGAGCATTTAAATAATTACTCCCTGTTATTATGATGGTTATTCTAATAATACCAATAAAGGTAGTGTGGATGCTCCATAAAAAACACACCTTTAATTGAATTATTATTAAATTAAAATGTCATAATTGAGAACACTTAGTTTAACAAGTCTCCTTATAAGACCAGCTGACATTAAAGAGAAGGGCATTAAATACTAGAAAGATTTAGTGTTTCATAGTGAAGAAAATATATGGTTATACATGGTTTGACAGGCCACGTAGACAAGGGCTAAATGCTTTCCAGGTGTCTGCAGTGTGAACTATATCAGTTCATACCTAATGCTTGATTGAGTATGCAAATATATCTCTAATACAGGTATTTCTGCTGAAGATGTGTTATAAGCCATATGACCACTCTAAACTATCGAAGGTAGCAAGAAAACATTTACTTACATATGTTAATGATTGAATAAACATATGCTGAGCACACCCAGTATTGATAGTTTTACCCTCCCTGCACTCCCTGGAGCATTTGGAAGCGCTGCTACCTCCATTTCAAAGGGACTGACAGTCTCAGTAAAAAATACAGAAGTGTGAAGTGGGGTCCAGGCCTGGGTGAGGACCACCACCGCCAGTCCAATGCCAGTCACTCATTTTAAACACCAAACACAAAGGAATCATTTCTCTTTATATCTCTCCATTTTAATTTTGTTTTCACAGCAACACATGCTGAAGATGCAAAACAACTGCAACTCCTCTATCCATCTCCAGAGCTAACTCAATGCATCCATCCCTACATTGCCTTGTCTAAAGAAATAGCCCAAGGGAGTCTAGCAGCATATCCTCCTGAGGGTGGTGGGGACTATCACCAACAATTTGTGAAGTAAGCATCAATTGGCAACTAAAATTGGTGGTTTATGACTTAGCACAACACCTGCAGTCTCTCAGCCTAAGAACCTCCAATTCTCCACACAGATAAACAGCCGCTCTCTCTTGTAAAGCTCAGCCAACCTGGAGGTCGAGAAGAAGAGATGAAAGTTTAAGTGCAAGAGCCCAAGCATGGGCTGTCACTGAGCCTGTCATCATCTGGAAATAGGGAATCTCAGGATGAGGTTAGTGAAATGAAAGAATGTGAGAAGGAAACAAAAATTGATTGTTTTTAAGAGGTGGATGGAAAAATAAGGGTGTCTTAAGAGAAGGAGAAAAAACTGAGAAGTGACACACTTCCCAGTAACAGAATCTTTTTTCCTCCCATACTGGGCCCCGTTCTCTTTTTCTGCCTTGATTCTTGAATAGCCCATCTCCTCCAGTGCCATCTTCAAACAGAAGACAAATCACGACTTCATGTAATATTCTTCTCCCACACACTGCCTGCGTGTTTTACAGCTTTGCCCATCCTGTTTCTACCTTGACTAGTGAGACTGCAAGTTCTCTACAGAGATTATGCAAGAAGCTTTATGCCAAGAGAACTTACAAACCCCATAAGACTCTCTCATTCCCAGCACTGTTTTTAATTAGTGATGCGAATATTCTCGAGAGCATTTTCTACCTGTTGAAAAGGATCTACAATAGCACTGGTTGACAGCAATATTAAAATATATTAATATTACATTCTTATTAGTAATGTACTATTAATTCTTTCTATGTTAAAGCCAACTGCCAATCTCTGTCTTTGGTGGATTAAACGCTGTCCCACTTCTGGGAGCCTATTTTATTTTCTGAAGCCATTTGTACTTTTCAGCAATGTTCCTTTTCTATTAGGCAGGACTGCAAATTGTTTATCATTCTTGTATTAATAAATATCTTTTCTGTCACACGAACTATTTCATCATACAAGTGGAAAGGCAAACAGATTAATTCCCAATCACATAGTCAAGAAGTCAAGATTGTCATGCTGTCTACAGTCAATCCTTTCATAATTCTGAGAACAAGGACATGAACCTTTGAAAGACTTAGAGATATCAACCCAATACCTAAAAATCATACTCTTAGCCAAACTCTGATTTTAATTACCCTGCTATAAATTCAAAGTAGCTCCAACGACCACCACTGAAAACTAAATTTTTCCAGATAAGCTATACCAGGTTATCACAAACAAGGATCTTAACTAGGCCTATATGAATATACCAAGAAGTGATTTATTTTTTTTTCATTAAACTCTCCCCAGAAGCATTTCATATGTCCTCTCTGGCATTTATACTTACAAAAAAGAAGGAGACTGCAGGCAGACTACAGCCATGCATAACACAAACAGATGCTTCCTGCTTCTTAATGGACACAGGCGACCCTCGGCTGAAGATGCAGCTTGTGTTCAATAGTCCCATTTTCTGTAAGACTTAATCATACCTCAGATCTGTATTGCCAGATTCACATAAACGAGCCAAGTGCATAGCTCAGTTTAATTTCTAGCATTACAAAATGGCAATATTATATTTTTAGGTATAAAATGCCAATAGTCATTCCGGGCAACTTCCTTCTGGATGTCCAATTTCTCATTCCTTAAAAGAGCTTGTGGCTTATTGGAAGTTAATGCTCAGCCTACGGAAGCATAATAAGTGCTTGTACTTAGTGCAGAAAAATAAAGAAAAATGCATAGCAAAAATCAGTACTCACAACACAGGGATTTTGACCTAAAAGCTCTATTAAAATGGAAGATAAAATCACGTTTGTCATCTCTGAACACCTTCTAAGAGGTGTTAAATTCTTAAATACAAAGGAAATTTATAAAGCAGAGGGAGAAGTGTGAAAAGTAAGGAGCAAACAGGAAAATCAATATTAAAAGATCAATAGTGAATGAATTAACTTTTAAATTAGCCCTTTGTGATATAACAGTTTCAACTGACTCCACCTTTAGCATCTAAACAGCTTTGTGTCTTTTACTTAGTTTCTCTGAACTTAAGACATCAGGTAGGAGACTGAAAGGATGTTGTACAAACCTGCTCTATAAAACAGTGAAAACTATCAGTGAAAATGGGGAATGTAATACGGGGTGAAATGTACCCACTCGTGAGATGAAAAGACCGTAAGACTACCCGTGGCTGGTAGTTTAATATATAGAATCCCATTTACAGCATTCATGAAAAACCCTTGTACTGCTCAAGGACACTTTTAGGCCTTTTCTTTGCATAAGGTATTCAAATGCATTTGAAATAATGTCAGTCTTTTCTACAACATATAAAATACGCCAGCAGCTTCCCTTTAAATCGGTTTCCTGTAAGTAGTTTTGTTTGAAAACTGGCAAGTGTTGGGATTTTTTTTTTCCACAGACTTTTCTAAGGTGCCATTTTCTCATTTTACAAGCAAGAATTCTCAGCAATCTGAATAGGAACTTAAAGGAGGATACATAAAGGAAATTGTCCATGTCATATAATGGAAAAATAAAGAGTAAATTAGAAAACAATAAAAAAAGCCAAAGGGTGAAAACAAATTTTCCTGTTTTTTTCCCCAGGAGTACTTCAGTCTGTTTTACTACAACTATTTCTTAAGGGTATTAGGTGCCTATTCATAGTTAGTAAATGAAATAGCATTTTTGTTTTAATTCATTGCTTCTTTAACAAATGCTAACTCCCATCTCTGCTTCTTTAAATCCACAAAATCTCCACGTTCAATCCTAAGAAGTATTATAAAGGCTGTAAATCTTGTTTTAATGGAATGTACATTTAGCTATGAGGAGATAATTGACGTTATGGAGGGCCTAGATGCTGAATTATATAGGTTATCTAATACAAAGGGGACTCATTACTGAAGCACTACAAACAAGTAGTAATATATGTATATTGTTCTGAGTGGCGTTATAGCAAAAGTGTTCGGGTCTGCAGGGATTTATAAAACACAAGAAAACAGCAGACATGCACTTGTAAATTTGTCTCATTTGTCTCTGAAGTTAAAGGTTATTCCCTTGATCTGAATTTGTAATAAAAACATGCTAGACTAAGGTTTGTAGAGAATGTTTGAATATGTAAATTGTGTATAATGATAGGCAATTATAGGGTAAAAACTGGACCTTATGAATGTTACAGAATTGCATGGAGCATCAAAGTATTTTCCTTCAGATGAAATATTTATCTTTTATGCATGTTATAAGCACTTTTTCAAAGGTATTCAGCAACCTATTTGAGTGAAGAGTTGACAAAAATCAAACCATTACAACCAACTAAGACTGTGGGCTTATGCACAGGAGAAGCCACAGCTTTTTACAGAATATACATAATAAATCTCTTGAACTAATGGTTCCGGAGATGGATCCTCAAGGACAAGTTCCACTGATTTTCACTCCCTTAGATGAAAGCTGGTCAGATGTTTCTGGAATTTTTTTGACAGAATGTGGGGGTGGAAGTGTGGAGAGGGAGACTGGGGAGAATAACTAGGTAAGAATGTGAATTTTCCTAGAAGGGTTACGTAAATCACCTTTTCCCCATAAGTTTGTTGGGTGAGGATTTCAAAGAAAAAAAATAAAAAAAAAAAAAAAAAAAAAAAAAAAAAAGAAAAGATAAAGAAAAAAGGGATGCCGCATCAAGATAGAAAGGAATAAAGCCAGGAAATGATACTGTACTTTATGCTACTGAAGATAAGGTTTTCTCCTTCTCTGAGCACGACAGTCTGTTCAGGTTAACCAACTGCAGTGTTAGAATAACTCCAGCCGACTTGTCACAGAGTACAAAAGTCATCAGCAACTGAATGTTCTTTTCTGCACCGCAATTAAGACGAATCAATACGACGTGCCACAAATGGTATTTTACTCTCAATAAGAACTCAGGCTGAGTTTATTCAGAATATTTTAGCGCTTCCCCAGGGGATTTTGGTCCGACGCAGATGGCAAATAAAGTACTCAGCCTAGGGCTAGAGCACATTATGCTAATTCTAATGTCAGATGTACTTTAATATACAGCTCTATTTAATCACCCCATTATTTCACATTTCCATATGAAAAACCTGCGGCACTTCTGCAGAGCTTTCACTCTGCGACAATGCCAGCTTCCTTCAACTAGCTCCCTGCGAAAGAGAAAAGAAGACTGGTCATTCTCACCAGTCAAAATGTTACAGTTTCAAAGTTTCAGTATTCCTGCATTTCAAGTGGGTCTTCCAGTGCAATTAGCAAATCGCTCAGCTAGAATGCTGATATGTACAAAATGCTAAGGAGGTGTGATTGAAAAAAAAATTAAAAATAACAGCCCTCCCTCTTTACCTTATCTGCTCGTGCACACAGACATAGCGAGGCACGTATCTCAAATTCACTTGCAGAACAGTAAATAATAAAAATAATGAAAATATTTTCGTAGTACAATTCAACCAATATTCTCAACACTTGTCACCAAAACACTGCTATTCCTGGCTGCGTGGTTTCTGTTACTTAGAAGAACAGACATAGCTGGCACAGCTGCCAACATACAGATGTCTCCAAATAAAACCTTCCTTGTACATCAGTAATTTTTGCCTGCAACAACCTACACCTCTAAACAGTTTTAGAAGGCACACACCTCCAGCATGGACCACTATCCAAATTATTTGCAGATTTACCTTGATGCCCTATCTCTGTTTACCACAGAATTTGAACCTATGGACTTGAAGGTAAAATGATTCAAAAGTGGATTTACATTGAAAAGAATGAAGGAAAAAACTTTGCTGTGGAGCTGTTTTTCAAGCCATGTAGGTTCTTGATGTGCAGACAGGGAAAGCAGAAGCAGTCCTGGGAGCACTTCTTCAGCATCCAAGTTTTCCCTTCAGAGCAATTCTGTGAAAGGCCCTTAATTCAGCATTTGTTTATAGTCACTAGTGAAATGAGTTTCATGGTCTCAACAAAATCTTCCCCCAGTTTGGCATAACTGGGGCTTCATGACAACTAGTACTGCACATCAGGGGGAGCCAGGTCAGGACTGGATTATACCGAGCTGCTATTAGAGAAATGTATGAAGCTTAATTCAATCATTTTTTTAATTATTGTATTAAACCTACAACATATTTCTCTCACAGATACAAAAAAAAAAACAAACCTATTTGGAAAAAGACCTACTTTTTCCTCCTCCGACCAACCCCAATCTGCATCCTTTAAAAATTGTTCAGCAATGCATGCAGGAGCCAGCACCTGGGGCCAGATCTCACCTGGTTTCATTGTTAGGCATCAACATTTAAAGATACAGAATGGCTGCGGCTGTGCTGCTGTGACTTGACATGGCATACACCACAACTTTCATGTCCTAATTTGAACACGGCGGATGATATTCCTCACAATCAAGATAGAAATGCTTATATTTTCTAGCTTACTTTTCTTTTTATATATCTACATATTTGTATATAATATGTGTGTATGTATATGTATAAATACATGATTTGCACTCTGTAAGACTGGCTATTAATACAGCACTATGTACAAAGGAGAAAGAGGACTGAGTACAGGGCAGAGGTCTGTCCTTGCCCAGTTGCTCCAACTAGTCATATCTTCTGAGAAGGGTATACAACAGTATCACCCTATGGGAAGTTTTACCTGAATAGTAAATAATAAACAAGTTAATTTAGTAAATTAAGACAACTTTAAGATTTGTTTAAAGTAGTGAGTATCTCACCCTGAAAATAAGAAGTTAAATTAAAAAGAAGAGGAAATCAATGTTTAATATCCCAATCCAAAGCCCACCAAAGTCAATATGAATCTTTCCACTGGCTTCAATGGGCTCTGGTTTAGGGTCTTCTTTCACACTGGGATTTGTTAGTCTCAAGATGCTGTCTTCAATATAGGGATAAATCTGTTTTGTGGTGGTGTAGTTAAAAGAACAGAACTTGGTTCACAGCAGCTATAAACCTAAAAAGCTCAGCTGTAAATATGTTAGAGGAATAAACAGAGACATATCTAGTAAAGTACTTTTTGTATCTTTAGTTAAAAGGAAAACAGTTTATATAGGAGAAATACATAAACCAAAATTAATCCTTAACAATTCTGTTTCTTTTTCTTTCAGTGCTATGTTGGGGTTTGGAAGTAAAAAAGGATAATAATAATTCTCTGTAGATCTATCCTATGCTTTAGCTCACTGTAGATAAACTGACTGCATTCTTTAACTTTATTAATAAGAATTCTTCGAAAGAAATGTAGCTGAGACTAGAAAACCTTTTTTTTTTTTTTTTTTTTTAGTATCTATTCTTAGTAATAAACAAATTTGTGGAATCTCATTCCAGTTCCATCATTATGGAAATACTTTGAATGCCAGAATGTCTTCAGACACTTCTTACACTAAAAGGTTCCTACAGGACTCAAAAGTCCTGTAAAGGAAAATCCCAGACTGAGTGAACAAAGAAGCAAAATGAGCAGAAGCTTTAAAAGGCTAAATATAGGGAGTGTGTGTGTGTGTGTGTGTGTGTGTAAGGGAGGGAACAAGGGAAGGAGGAAGCTATAAAATACTTCAGATTAAAAATAAAATCCATCAGTTACAGAAGCAGAGATCTTGAGAGTTGTTCTAGATTAAGCAGTTAAATTGCAATCTATGACTGCGAAGTTGTGAAAAATGAATATCCAATCATACTTCCGGAAGTGCAAAGATAAAAATACAATTTTTGCTCCTTAAATAGGTGGTGTATTATGCCACTATAACACTGCAGAAAATAATGCCAAGGTTGGCTTTAAAGAAGGTTCTAAAACCTTACTATTTTGTTTCTATACAATCCAGACTGATCACCTACGAGAAGCATAATTAAACAACGCTAAGCATCCCAACCCCTTTGAGAATGTGCTGCCGAAAAACATTTTTAGAACAATCACTGTAGTAATTCTTTTTAGTTGTAGAAACACTCCAAAGCAGAAAGTCAATTTTTCCTCTATTTGCAGAAGTGTGCTGGTTTTCACTGGAAAGGCGCCTGTGTTTTGTTTGGCTGCTGTTCATATACTGCCTTGGCAGGATTTCCTTGGATTGCTTACAGTGAACATTGCTCTTGCATACAGTAGCACTCCCATTTTAACCGTCCCAGGCACACGTTTTCTAATAACACACGGAGAGCTGCAAAATCCCTATAAGCACAGCTCTTTAAAGCAGCAACAGGGGGAGTGGGGGTGGGGGTGGAGGACGGGAGGGGGGGAGTATCTGCCCATTCGAAATCCAGCGCTGCAAACAGAGGGTAGTCCTTTTAAAAACAACCAATGTGAATTGTGTTTAATGAGCAGCTTTCCAGGAAAAGAAAAAAAACATCTCCAAGAAGAGGGCCTGATTCAGCTGATTCACCGAATCTCATCTGCACTGGCTGGGCTCCGAGTGTCACTGAATTGGGTCCTAAGTACTGTTTATTTTCTTTTTTAAAATACTTTTTTTTCTTCTGAGGAGCTTGCAGATACCTTAATAATTCCTGGCATTGCCTTACATGTTTCAGACCCTGCACCTCAGCCTGTGCTTCTCGCACACCCAAATTTTTTGCCCCATCAGGGGGAGGCTGGGGTACACTAGGAACACAGGGCTCCACTGTGGGAATCAAGCAGGCAGGCAACATGAAAGAGGAGGACATCTATCTCACTGAAATAGTCGCAGGAAACAAATGCAGCATTTCTACCTACGGCTGAGAGAGAGAGAAAGCCAACAACAAAACCGTTATTCAGCTCCGTGCCCTTTACAAATAGGACTGACTTGTTAGTGGACAGCTGCAGCTCAGCCCCCCTCCACACCATTCCAACTTGCTGCCTTTGCCACCCTGCTTTTGGAGATCGACAGCAATTTGCATCTCCATGCATCTCATTTCTCGTTAAGTAAGTTGATTAATTTGGGCAAGGGAAGTTGTCATTCAAAAAACTAGAAATTTCCACTGGCATTATTTCTGCCTTTCAAAATTCCCCAGCCTCCACGCCTCACTGGTCCCCCCTTCACACCTCTCTTTCTCCCTGTTCCTTTCTCCCCTCTTCCCGCTCCCTCCCTCCCTCTCCCTCCCTCCTTCTCCCTGTTGTTTACAAAGGTTTCATTATGTTTTCAACTAATCAGAGAGGCCTACTAATACACAATTAACATGTGACTATAAAAAAAATAGCTTCCAGAAGAAGGAAAAGTAATTAAGTAGAGAATGCTTTTCAGTAAGTGCTCGCTTTAACCCATCATCAGAAAACAGAGTCTAGGTTAGTCCACAATGGATGGAACAGATGCCAAGGGCGAAATGTTAAAAGCAAATAAAAAAGGACATTATTTTCTTTGGGAATAATAACTAGCAATGCCACAAAAACGAACATCAGACTGCAGTTGTTTTTATCTGACCTCCTCCTCTTTCTTCCACTCTTCTAAAGAGCCTTTTCAGCATGTTTCATTAAATAAATACAAAAATAAAAGTATCATTTATTGCATCTTTTCTTCCCAAGTGACAGGAAACCAAGTGTCCTGGTTTCAGCTGGGATAGAGTTAATTTTCTTCCTAGTAGCTAGTATAGTGCTATGTTTTGGATTTAGGATGAGAACAATGTTGATAACACATTGATGTTTTAGTTGTTGCTGAGCAGTGCTTACACTAAGCCAAGGACTTTTCAGGTTCTCATGCTGCCCTGCCAGTGAGAAGTCTGGGGGTGCACAAGAAGCTGGGAGGGGACAGAGCCAGGAAAGTTAACCCCAGCTGGCCAAGGGGATATTCCATACCATATGATGTCATGCTCAGCATATAAACTAGGGGGAAAGCTGGCTGGGGGGCTGCTGCTCCAGAACAGGCTGAGTATCAGTTTGTTGGTGGTGAGCAACTGTTTTTAATTTGCATCACTTGTTTTTCTTGGGTTTTGTTATTCACTCCTTTTGCTATTTTCCTTTTAAATATAATTTTTATTTTATTTTATTTCAATTATTAAATTGTTCTTATCTCAGCCCACAAGTTTTCTCACTTTTACCCTTCCAATTCTCTCCCCCATTCCATGGCAGGAGGAGGTGAGGGGAGGTGAACAATCAGCTGTGAGAGGTTTATTTGCCAGCCAGGGTTAACCTACAACACCATGTAATCAGCTTCACCATCAAAATGGCACGATGCTGTAGGTTATGAAAAAGATTTTTCTTCACATTATTTTAGGCCTGAATGTACACACACAAACTAAACTCCCACAAAAGTCAATAGGAATTCTGCCCAAACAATGACAGAGGGTGTTGAACTCTCTGCAAGTTGTGTTGTATTATCACAATGTATAGGAACTATAGGAGACAGTTTTGAAGGTTGTAGTGATTGCAGCACTTCAGTTATTAACTTTGGATCTGTCTTCTGACACTGTCCTCAGCCTGGGAGTTGCCACACAGGTTGACAGCCTGAGGACACTGGTGTATATATAACACACACCATATATACATGTCTGTATATTGGGAGGGTGGTGTAAATTACAATGTTAGCTATATAGATTCCAATTTTTATTTGTTTGTTTGCTTGCTTTTGTTCTGTTTCTGGTTTTTTGTCTGTGGATTGTCAAAATATGTACCAATGTTCGTTGTGTTCCTAACACATTCAGCTAACCTCCACAGCAAAAATGGTTCCCTTTGGAAACATATATATTCCTCTAGGTGTCTGTCCTTGTAGTGGAACATTTGGGCTATTTTTTTATTTCTGTTCTCCTTCCTCAAATGAATTCTAAAAGAAGCGGACACTTAGCTATGTAGATTGAAAACAAATTTCTGCAAGGAGCTCAGGGTTTACAGCAAGACACTAAACACCACTTTGGTCCCACTGAAATCAAGGGGGAGATGAGGGGTGTTGGGAGGTACAGGTACTCCAAAGTCACAAGGGACCATATGCAATAACAGCTCCATTTCCTTACATTCCCCCCCTCCAATGAATTTATATTCCAAACTATGTATCACATACAGTGTACTTTTTACTATCCAAAATCCCATTAGTTTCATTGGCACTTTAGGTAATAAGATTTGCATGGTAAAAATTCCATTTCTATTAGATTGGGTCCATAGGACTCACCAGCCCGATATGATTGTCAGAGGAAAGGGAGGATGTGTGGGTTTGTTACAATGTGAGGATTTGTCCACACAAAATTTGGCACCAGTTTAATCAAAAGGACTCACTTTAACCAGTGAAAACCCCAGTGTAGACTCTATTTCTGTCAGCTTAAAACTGGCTATATCAGGAAATTTCTCACTGGAAATTTATATAGGTAGGCTAAACCAGGTCAGTTACACTGGTATAGCAATCAGTTAAAAAACAATCTGGACCCTGAAGTATTCTGGATTATCTGTCTGAAAGAACTCTTCAGTTAAACTAGTGGAAGAGGGTGTTTCAGGCCAGACCCAAATGCAGCATTGGCTTCATACAGGAAGCCTGTAAGAGAAATGATGGCATCCTGATCTGGAACCTCGAGGTCTCTTTCAGGATGGAGTAAAACCAGCAAGATCCCCTCAGTCAGACGCTACTCTTCTTGTTCATATAAGAACATAGAACACCTGGGTCATGCCCACAGGACCCGATTTTCAAGCATGGCCACCAGCAAAAGTTTAGGGAAAGAGAATGCGAATCAAGGTAGAAAAAAGTTCACAACTAGATCCTATCCAGACCTCCCAGCCCTTAGCAACCAAAGATTAAAAAAAAAAAGTCTTTCCGTCCATGGGGTTGACCCAGACCAGATTATCATTTTAATTAACCACCCACCAAATCCTCCTAGTTTTGTCTAGTCCTTTTCTGAACCCATTTGTTACTTTTAGCCCCTGCAACACGCTGCGGCAATGAGTTCCACTCCTCTTTTCCATGTGAACAAAAACCTGCATTGGCTTTAGGTCTGATGCCTCACTCACAGGGCATTTAACAGAGACACTTACACTGCACAGAGACAATTGCAACCCAAGTCTCTCACCGCAGCAGACCATCACAAAATACTCCCTAGCTCTACAGACAGCAAAACCACACTGTGCTTCTACACACTTCTCACTTCATCCAAATCCTTAAAGGAGACTGACTTATAACTAACAGCACATGGAAAATTTCAGGATTGGGCACAAGTCAGATATGGCAGTTCCTTCCCAAACCATTCTTCCTTTAGTGTTTGCTCTTGATTTCTGCTCATCTGAATAGTTTCTTGATCGGTTCCTAGTTTGGGTTTAACTTCTAATCTAGTTTTAAATGCCCCAAACAAAGAAGATGTGTTCACCAAATTTGAGGAGGTGGATTTATAAGTACTTTGTTGAGACTTGGCACTTTTCCACCTCTTAAGAACATTCTACAACCTGAAAATCAGTCATGGTGAGGAATTTTGTCCTAATGCTCATTTCACTTATAGTTCAGTTTACCTATTATTCATGGCTGTAGCTCTCATTCTGAAAGTGCACCTAGTGCATAGAATCAAGATGATACTGAAGCCTCATTGCCTTCATGGACTTTATAACCTCACTTCAGACCTTCTGGAAATGGGGCCTGAAGGGGGTGTCCCGCTACTGAATCTCCCTCAATGTTCCTTGTCACTTGAATCATATTCCCTCTACCTGCTCCTTATTTAACTTGCTCATACATTTTCAGTTCTTTCCATCCTTCCCTATGAAATAATGCTGCAAACATTTTGATCACTTTTGTTGTTCTTCTCTGCGTTACCTCCAATTTGACAACACTCTCCAAATAGCAAGGTGCACAGAATTATACAGTCTTGGGTCATTATTCTATGGAAAGATATTTTCTCATTTAGTCTTACTGTGGATCAGATTCTGACTTCAAGAACACCCTGTCAGTTGGAGCTGGGTGACTGAAGGATTAACTGACAACCTTCAGTCCGGACTGTTTTGCCTTTATCGGTATCAGGCAGATGATTAACTCTATGAAGAAGTTACTTTCTAACCAAAACATCACGGCACACCAGATTTACAAGAAAAATGTAAATCAAGGGATATGGGATGCAGAACAGCAAAAAGGACCCTGAACATGTACATAGCAGACAGCAGTCAGGCTGACTTATAGCTGGAGTTTGGTGGGAGGCTCCAGATAAGCATTCAGGAGGGTCTAACAAGGGACAGATAGTGAGGATGCCAAGGAATTGTCTGGGGGATCCCACTGGGGTATAACAAGAAGTAACGAGATTTAATTGGACCAGTGACAGTGTAGGCTGATTATCAGGAAAACATTTCCTAACTCTGAGGCTGGCAAATCCTTAAGAGAAGCCCCAAGCCGGTGGCATCTCAGATGAGGAGCACTTGAGAGTACACAAAAAAATAATGTTGTACTGCCAGAGCCAGGACAGGATTACCAAACAGGCATTTTCTGCTTTTTAAATTTGTGGTTATGATTCACAAAAGTTAATCGGGTTGCTCCAAGTACCCCATTTAGAAACACCAAAGTCAGTGTGAGCCGCACACGCTCCCTCCAACCTCAACATAGGCTGTGCCGTATGGGATCCTTGGTACACTCTAGAAATGAGTGTTATCAATATCAGTCACGGAGAGATGAGGTCAAAACTGTTAATATCTCATCAGTCACGCAAACTGCATCTCTTTCTCAACACACACCTATGGATTTATTACTAGGGTACTTCAGCTCTTTTGTATTTTTAAGTCAAGCTGATTCACACACTTTAACATTCATTATACAATTAAAAATATATGACGGTAAAAGGTTTCTTCCTAACTCATTAGGAAATACATATATATTTATAAATTACATATTATCATCTTTTTAGACCTAATGATGTGTGCTGTCTCAGACAAGATGACCTGTTACTCAGACTAATTGATTTCATTTCATATCTATGAGCACAAGGTGTTTTTATCTAAGCTTGGTCATTTGGCTCTATCCATAAAACATGTTCTTTGGGCTTTTCTGGGAGGGGGTATGGGAGGGAAATGAGACTGAACACTTGAGTCAATATTTATCTCTTTGTCAAGATGGATGAGGAATGGATAAATCTGGTGTATATGCTTTCTCTACTGAACTTGGCAACATGGAGCCTGCTCAGCAGACCCATCAAAGTCAACAAATACTCTCCCAATTAACTAACAGTGAATGTTAGGTACCAGACAGAGAAGTCCTGACTGCTTCAGTAAATAACATGAATTTCCACAATGACAAAAAGAGCAGCCCTATATACTCCCCCATGAGGTGAGATAAACGCTCAAGGTCATTGCTGTGTTGGGAGAAACAGTAAAATAATTTTTGAGGTATCAAAAAATGCCTGTTTCTAAAGCCTCTTTCTCCACCTAGGAAGATCACCTACATTTAGTGGCCTTCAATTCTTCCAAGTCCCAGTGCACACACAATTGTTCTCAAGTGCACTCTTGTGTTTGTAAAAAAGAAATCAGAGTAACTCACAAACCTTGCCGTCCTGAAGACTAAAATGGGATAGAGGCATGAAAGCTTCCCTAATTCTCTAGCCCTCAAAGCATGAAAAGGGACTTGCATCTTTTTATTCTTCAAATCAAAGAGGACTTAAATCGAAGTGGTCACTTGTGCTTCAGTCTATGGGCCTGACCTTCCTTGGAGCTTCGGAGCGATTTGTCATGTCTCCTGCACAGTGTGGGGTGCTCTGAAAACACAAAGCACTGACTGGCGAAGTCTGGAAAAGTATTTCACACAGCTCCACACTGCCAGTTCTCCTTCCCCTAGGTTCAACAGTGTTTGGGTCAGGTTTTGGAGCTGGAGGCTGACCAAACACAGACTAAGTTCTTCTGCATCTCACCGTATGCTGTCTCCCTCAGCCACCGCCAGCTCTGCAAGGGGAAAGGCTGTGGCCATGGCATGCATAATTTCAGCAGGATAGGTCAGGGCTGGGAAGCAGCATAGAGACCATGAAAGGTACCCAGAGGTACTGCCTGCGACAAAGCCAGCAGACTCTGACAATGGAATCCAAATGGCAACAAGGGTGACATCTGAAAGCTGCCCACAGAAAAGGATCGTAATGCTCCATTGAAGCTACCAGGAATCAGAGATCTGGATTCCCCCCTTCAAATCACACTCTGTGATACACACACCCCATTCCTATGTTTTCCTCACTAATTAGCCTTCCTTCCTTTGCCAACTTCCCTTTTGTTTTATCTTCTATCATCAAGCTCTCTTCTGGTAGCTTCTGTTGAATTTTTCCACTGCTTAAGTACCAGTCAGAAACTAGGAAGATCAAATTCTGCTCTATTGTAAATCTACTAGAGCCTTTAAACAGAGCTAAATGTAGCCCTGCAGACACAGTAGTGTGCAACAGAAAGGCATACGGAGAGATCTGATTTTCATTACTATAAGGATACAGGCAATGCAGTTACGTGGTGATTATTATACAACCCACACCTTTATAATGGACAAACAGGAGTCAAACTTGTGCACTTAAGTAATAAAAGGTTTACAAATGTGCCTCCTCTATAAATGTAAATAGTCCTCTCTGTTTTATTAAGATCCATCTACTGTACAGTGCAGTGAGCTAACAAGCAATCTTCAGTTGCCACCTTGTGCGTCTGCATTGCATAGTACAATTCCTCCTAGATAAATATCTCAAGAGAAGCAGGAAAACAATTAAAACTAGAAGGTAATAAATGATGAAGAAGCCTATGAACAGCATGCTGGCCCTCTTCCCAGTCTTCATTCATGCATCAAAAACTCCCATAGCTCTGAGTCTTTGAGAGGGCAGCTGGGCAGTAGGGATGTCCACAGTAATATAAATGGGTATTAGATATGATCGAATGTGCTCATTGCATTTTCAACAGCACATGTAATCTTCCCCATTCCCTCCAGTTCCCTCACCTCTCACCCTGCTACCAGAATAGATGACAAATGATCCTGTAACCAAGCAACTGGGCAACTGAAGAGTTTCAAGGTTCCAGTACATGATAGTTTACCTATGATCATTTGGGTGATCAGACTCTGACTGGAGATGCCATTCCTGAGTTAAATACCTTTGCTCTCTCCAAATAGTTTTACCCTGGCAAGGGTTTGCAAGGGCTGGCAGAGGTAGAATTTTGTCCTTGGAGTTTAGCAGCTCCGTCCATTACTTCTGCTGCTCCCTGACACATGCAAGAGGATGACAACCACAGAGGAAATGAAGATGGATCTACTGATGACAGTCACCTGCATGGCAGCGATGGAGGCAGCTCAGTTAATACAGCCTTGGTTATACTCCATCAGTGATACCCCAGTGAGATTTCATCTCCAGCTAGTGAATGCTCTTAAGAGTCCATGGGTAGGTACATTTAACACAGTTTAATCCACTACCATTTTTCTCTGCATAATGAAGTAACATTATTTATAAAAATTAAGTAACTGAAAACATTATTTTAAAATATCTAAATCTTTTTTGTGGGTCCATTCTAACTGCAGTAGTCCTTTCCACTGGGGGATGGACTGTGAGATAATTGATTTTGACGCTACCACGTGTGCCCTTGCTTTAGACTTAGGACACATAATTCACATGGAGGTCAATTATCTCATAGCACATTCCCAAGTGGCAGAGTCTACGGCTTAAAAAGATCCTATGCTAGAAAATGTATACCATTATCACAGGCTGGCATTTGTTTTCAAACAAAAATTTAATGGTAAAGTTGTTTATTGCCTACCCAGATATACATGTGGATACATGTGTGTGTATATTAACGTATATATTGAATATAAAGGAATATGTTGTATGTGTATCTATTTGTACAGGTATGTCTGTAACTCTCACCACTACAGTATCTTTGATGTAGATGTAGAAAAAGGTACAGCAACGATTTTTAACTCTTGCATTGCAAAAAGTATGTCTATAGTAAGGACATTCAGTTCTACCCATTTGAATAAAAAAGGCAAATAAATGCCTTAAAATAAATGAAGCCCAGAACCTGCTAATTGTTTTTAAACCCTTATTTGTATTAAGCCTTCTCAAATCCTTCAGTATCCTGGCATTCACATATCATCTGTAACTGTTAACTAGTCACCGCAGATGAAAACTATGAGTAATAAAACTCAACCTGATTAGGTTGACCCAAGATTAAGTTTTCTGGCTAGTCACTGAATGGGGGTGGGCAGGCATGTATTTGTACATCTCCATTTAGCAACGGGGGCCCAGAAGAATGTGGCAGTATTCTAAAGAAAACTAGTCATAAGTAACTAAATCCCCCACAAAAGACTTGGCAAGCCACCCCAAGATCACACTGTCAAATTCCAAGGGGGGGTTAAATGCTTTGCAATCCCCAGCAAGCATTCAGGTTAGACTCTTTGGTGCACTAGTGGTTAAATCAGTATCAGATAGAGAAAACTGGTGCAAACAGCAGCATCTTTACCAGGCTGGGATTCTGGGCTGTGCACGGCAAGGTAGTGTAAGACGATATGGCAGGAAAATAAGGCAACTGGAAAATATCATATGCCCTTTCTTCAGCCCAGCTCCTTGGTCCATAAGCACACTCTTCCAATCTTAGTTTTTAAATTATGCCCAATCCCTGACCCCAGGTGAATGTTGAAAGTATTCACACCTTACCACTTACAACTGCATTTGCTTTTTACCACCTTAAACCCACAGCATATAACCTCATCCATTTGAATACCAAGCCTCACGTCTATGTCAGTCCCGGTGAGAGATCTGCCAGAGGGACTGAGATGTGCCTCAAGTGAAGACAGTGAAAAAAATTAGGAAAACTATCTTGGGAATGTGCATCACTGCGACACTTTAAAGCTAAATGAGACCTAAGTTCCTTTTCAAAGTCAGGTGAAAAATCAAAGAGCTTCAAGTAAGAAAACACAAACTTCGGGAAATTAAGAGATTAGTGCAGCTGCGGTTTTTCATCACTGCTGCTTAGTTTAAGTTTATTGGCCGCTTTTAAGTAGAGAAAAGAAAGCCTAGCAAAGACAATCTCCAGCACATAGACCTTCAAATCTGAAACTATTAGCATCCTCCTCAGGGTGAATAATTACAATCAATAAATTCACCATCTTCATCCATGTTAGAATTACTTTGGCAGTGAATAGTGCAGATATGCTGGAGGGATTTGGGGAGCAAGTCTCCTCAATGCACTGCTCTTACTGAACTTACATCTTGTTGCATTGGGCAGTAATTAACAAAACCAAAAAGACTGAAAAAAAAAAAACACCCAAAAAAAACCCCCAACCCCACAACAAAAAAACCAACTCAGAATAAAACACAAAACCAAAAGGAAAACCCCTCCAGATCTTTTGAACTATGGGAGTGCAGGAGGCCAGGTCCCTGTAGAGTCTGGCTGGTTTAATAACACTAGTAAGAAAACAAGAATGGTAAAAAGAATGATCAGAGTGTTCAAGAGCAGCGAACAGAATATCAATCACAGCGCAACTGCCAAAACGCTGCCTGTTCCCTCCTTGCCGAGACGCTAACTCCGAACAATTTGCTGCAGCAAAGGAGCAGATTTAATGAAACAACACGGCCGGAAGGGTTGTGGTGGCAGGACGCCCAGCAGACCATGTTACATAGTGTGCAGGCACCAGTTCAGGGCAGCATGTGGGCTCCCACCTCCTCACAGGGTGCTTGATCCTGTCCTCTGCTCCCCAGCGAGATAGCAGTCCTAGAGCAGCCCTGCAAGAGGCACAGCCACAAATTCACCCACTCCTGCTCTCCTCCCACCTTTTCCCCTCTGGAGCAAACCTTGGGGAAGCAGCTTATACATGCCAGAGCTAGGCTGGCATTGGAAATGCCGGGATGAGACGAAGCAGGAGAGGAATGTAGGATGCTCTACTGCTCACACAGTGATGTTGGGAGAGGCCTCGCTCGCTCTTTACGTTACAAAAAACATTCAGAAGCCCGCACAAATGCTGACTTTGCTCCCCAAGACAGCTCACTGAGTGTCAGGAGGCCTGTTCACAAACAAACTGCCTCTCTGGGCAGGAGCCAAGGTGAAAGAACTCCAGCCCAGAGAGTCCAGCACAAGTCACTGGAAAGTTTTAATACCTTGGCTTTTGTCCCAAAATGTGCTGTCCTGAGTTTTAATACAGGTGACCAGCACCTTACTATTCCTGCTTGATTTACAAACTGCTTGTTCTCCCTGGGCGTGCTCCACAGCCCCACATGCTGCATGCAGAGCACCAGTGGCCCATCAATTCAGCATGACATGAATCCTTACAGTGGAGTTATGTTTTGCACCAAGCTATTGTCCACAAACCATTATTTGTCAAAAAATAAACAAAAGGAGAGCATTGGAGATACTTTTACATGATACTTTTCTGGTTCCTGAAAATGTGAGATAATGAATAAAAATGTTCATTACAGAATTATTCACTTTTCTCCATGATTCACGTCCCAGTAATTACCGTGACCAGCCTAATAAAAACTGCTACAAAACGAAGGTCAACTAGCAGTTAGAAGTGTTCATTTTCATTTCAATGTATTCATCTCTGGCTCCTAATGGCCTCATTTTCTCCTATGCTCTTTAATAAATACCACTGAATTACAGGTTAAATAGCTAAATTAAATTATTGCAATTACAGCATGCAGAGCACTGAAACTGGTTTACCTTTCCCAGTTCAATTAGAGGGGAAGTTTCAACAGCCTGAGACTCCTGATTGCTGTCAATATTCTGAATCACTAGGAATCCACACTAAAGGCCAGGTTATTTGGTTACAGACTGGGTAATTTCTACACCTCTTTTCCCTCCTGTATAAAGAGGAATGACTGGAGTGCTCTCAGCTAAAACAAAATGAGGCAATCAAAGTATTTTTGGGGAGAGCAACCGCAATGCATAATTGATTCTTTTTGACTGAAGAGAAGGAAGCCTTGAAGTGGCTCAGGCTGAGGGAGAGTATAGGAAACGACAACCTTCTTCTAAAGGAGAAGCAAATACATTTTAATAAATATGAATGCTTAACCTGCCATCGGCCCACGATTATTTTACATGTACAAATTAAAGATGTTCTTCATTATTTAAATATATTCCAGCATTTGTTGATGTTGCCCCTTCCACAGGCTTAATTATTTAACATCCCTTTACAAGAATGCATATCTTAGTAATAAGGACTGTTGGAAGATAAATTTCAAAAAAAAAAAAAATAAAAAGAAAAGAAAAAAAAAAAAAAAGGTTGCTTCCAAAGGATCCCAGAGCATGCAGTGATATTTGTTGTGGAAGAGCTCCCCCTTACTTCTTCACTCTCATGTTTGCAAAGAGCACCAAAAAAAGCTATGAAGGATAAGGGATTCTTTCCCGAAATGATAACAGGGCATGAAACACAGGCACACTGAGATACACTTAGAATGAGACTGAAATATTTTGACTGCTCAGTGTTGTTCCTGTTTCTAGTGTCAAGGGGAGAGGGAATGTGTTGTCTTCCACCAAAATCCACATGTTCAAAGCCACATGTTCTGTACTGCCCTTAAACAGAGAAATGATACTGTCACTGTGAGCAAACTTAAGTGGACCATGCAGCTAAATCACTCACAAGCTTGGATTATTCCTTCTTAGGGTACCTGTGGGAAGTAGCAAGAAAGTGAGCTACTTTCTGCCCCATTAAAATATCTCTACAGCCAAAGTAAAAATATATATACTTATTAAGGTAGTTGGGAGCATACACATTTATTATCTCAGCTTTAATACGTTTCACCACTTATTGGTGGTGATTATTGGTAATCAACTGGGTGTAAGCAAGAAGAGAATGTGACCAACACACTGAAATGGATTTGGGATTAATATGAATGTTCAAGAAGGGCACACTGATAGAGACACAGCTGTGAATTAAAAATGCCACCAAGTCATTGTACATTCCACGTCAAAGCTGTGAAACCTAACTATGATTTTGCCTATTGGGTTTTTTTGGATGTGGATCCTGCTGTAAATAAACTTAATAAAACAAAATATTACATTTGTGGTTTTTCTCAGCAGCTTGAGCAGAACTGGATCCCTATCATATTTTCTACAAATCTACAAATTTTCTACAAATTATAAACCACACTTCTCATGAACTTGGGTAGAGACATGTGAATTACATGTGAATTAGCAAAAGAAGAGCAAATCTGCAACAAGGTAACCTATGGTGCATAGCAGATTCTGAATGCACTTTATAACAATGCAAGAGCTAATTAGTGGCAGCACCTAAAGCCCCGAAGGAGAAGAAAGCACTGTACAGCATTCTGGGTGACTCAGCAGAGGAAGCCAGAAACACAACTAGAGAGAAAGTATTACGAGGATCACTATGAAGTCCTGAGTGAAGAGTACTAAAGGGCTCACTGCATGTGTAAGTAGATGAAGAGGATGAGGAGTTCTGAAGGTGTGAATTTCTCAGACTCATCCCTCTAAGCAAACTTGAAAGGTATGATTCTTCACGCACCCTTCCTCAGCCTGAGAGTAGGGTTCAGTTCATATACAACCTTGTGAACTGAACCTTGCAGGGCCTGAACAGTTCTAGCCAAAACTGTAGCAACAGAAATGAAATGAGCGTTTTGTGATAGCTGACAAATTAGGTTACATCTCTCCAACAGTGAAGTGCATACACTCTACAAGGTATGTTTCCACTGCTTTACTCTCAAGTCTAAGAGGGCATATGTAACACCCCAGGGCTCAGTGACCCATGTCTGGACTTTCAGATCCTATTTGGAATTTAGCTGGGATACACGGGGTATGGACAAGACAAATGGAAGTCTCTTCTTATGTCTATCACATTAAAAAAGCTCTTGGAGGATAACTGTACCAGCCAATCAATGTAGTAATTGTATAAAGCCCATTCCTTTTCACAGGTAACCACAGGTCCTATCCTACAGATTTTACTTATGTGGCTGAAGTTAAAACAAATCTGAAGGTGGTGAACTAGAGCTGCTCAGAACACTTTTACCAAAGATTCTTGACAGCTAAGATGATCTGTGTTAAGAGCTGAGTTTCAGTGAAGTTTCATCAGAAAAACTGTGCAAGAGAGAGAGGGTTGCCTAATGGTCAGGGACCTGCCCTTATAGTCATGAGACCCATATTCAACTCCTTCTGTCAGATTGCAAATGATCTGGGGGAAAGATGTTGAAACAACATTAATACTGACCCAGAAGCCATTAGGTTTGAACTAAAATATCATGGCTTTGGGGGAAAATAAATAAATAAATAAATAAATAAATAAATAAATTTCTCAGAAATCTTTACATTTGGGTTTCATTCAAGTAAGAATAAAAATACAATCTGAAACTGTAATGTTTGATACAAAGTGAACATTTGTTATTCTTCTCATCTCTTAATATGCAAATTCTTATGAGAAACCTGACAGAAGTCACCATGAAGTTTCTAGTGGGTTGAACAGAGCACAGTTTCACATCTATATCATGTGGGAGTTTTTTTCAGAACACCAGTACTAGCACCTGAAAAACTGGAAGAAGTTTAATTTTTCTGTGTAATTTCAAGCTTTTATATCTCTATGAAGTTCAACTACTTCATGTAGAAACTAAGTAGGAAGGAATACCAGTGCTTTAGTAATGGACAATAAAGGGAAACATAAAATGTACTTCTACAGTTCCTTGAATTACAGAAACCAATCAAAGCTCAGGCAACTTGGAAATATAAGCCAATGCCAACTTTTTTTTTTACTTTTTTTTGTTTTACTCTGTGAAGCACACTCTGTATCCTCTAGGGTGAAACTTTTATTATACTCCCTAGGGAAGAAACACCAGCTTGATACAGTTACTCGTTCTCTTATGGATTAATTGCCAGTCCCTTCTTCAAAGTAGAGAGAAAAGGCAATAACACCATAATGCACTATCAAGATCTCAACAATTTCAAGAGACTCTAAACCAGCCTCTCAGGGTTGGTGGCAAACTACATTGCCTGAGGGAGGGTAGCGATAAAGTCTAGAGACTTCTCCAGGGCTGACAACTGTATCACTGCAGTCAGATGCAATTATGGGCTGGAGCAGCTAGCAGGAAAGGGGATTGACAGTGACCAAGAGAGTGGAAAGGCCTGGGAGAAAGCAGATCAAACATTACTAATGCAAAGTCAATGCCTAGATTGCTAAATCTATGCGTTACACAAAGGACCTCCTTTGGCAACCGCTACTCAAGATGACTAACACTTGCCCATGCTGACTTCAACAAAAATTAAGTGCCTGAGAAACTGCTATCTAGGGTGAGGAAGGGTATGTCTACATGGTATCTGGCAAGCTGACAAAGGCTCACCCTGCCTGCACTCCAACCTGGCCAGACACAAGCTAGCACCAACGCAGCGAACATGTAGCTGTGGTTAGTACAAACCCAAACCCGAGCTAACAAGCCCTGCAGAGAGATGAGGCTGGGGATCAACATCCTCACTCACACAGCTGTACGGCTTCCGGTGCAGGGCTGGCTTATGTCCAGTTGGCTTGAAGCATGGGCAGAACAAGCTCATGTCTGCTTGCAAAATACCACACACACCTACCTTCATACAGCTCTGACTTTTGCCCAAGAGCTTGAAGAAATTAAGAAATCCCACATAAAGCAGCCATTCTGGATTCTTGGCTTCTTCAAAACCCAGAGATTCACACTGTAGAGCCAACCCTGGTTTGCTTTCTTAGCAGGTTCCAGGTACACAACCTCAACAAAATAAAATTAGTTGTATTTAAATCTTTCAGCTTGTCCCACCCCCACTTTTTTTTTAATTTATTTATTTGATATGTTCTTATCAGTAAAAGTCAAAAGTCAAGAAGATCCCATGATTCGATTAAAAGCACTCCAGTATCTCCATCCATAAGTTTTAGCCCTCCTATGTAGGAATTTTAGATGTGGTTTTGTCGTGCATTTCAATTCTGATTACCTTGGGCCAAAATATTCTTATCTTCTGCAAGATGATTTGATAACTGCTGACCTGGATTAGGAGCCTCATCCAAACCCAAAGCAAATCACTTTCAAAGTATATTAATTTTATGCCCATTGTTCATGTAGCAACGTGACAAGACCAGATTTCTAGAGGCTGGGAACTTACTAACAAGCCTGTATACAAGCCTTTTTTTTTTTTTCTGCCTGTAAAATGGTCATACTTAGCTGTGACATCTGATTAGGAGAAACTACAAGATTGAACTATGCTACACAATCTCAGGCAAGTTGCAGCATTTTTAAGGATTATCACTCCATTTCTAAAGCACCAAAAGACTACACTTGAGAGAGCAGAGGAGTCAAGAAATAATACACTCTCTGACCCTTACACAGCTTAAATTCTTAGTAATCTACATGTCAACATGATGGCCACTATTCATAAGTAACAAACCTGTACACTGTACCCTGATGCTTTCCAATCAAACCACATCACTACACCCATTGTCAAAAATGATGACTAATGAAATGACAAAGAGGGATGGGTAACTGAAAACCAGAGGCTGAAGGAGTGACACAATAATGTGAAGTATTAATTTTGTCAGGGAGCCTGGCACAATTTGAGTATTTTATATCCTTTTCTCCTTGGGAACACAATGCAAACCCAGTCTGGTCATTTTATTATATAGGAGAGGGGAATTCCTCCTTGCAGTAGGAACCTCAACACTGCAAAGGAAAAAGTAAAGTCATCCAGAGGAACAGCAAGATGTTAAAGCAAGCCTGTGTATTAGAGCTTAAAGTGGGGACTCAGAAAGGCAGCAAATGACAACTGAACCAGAATCTTCTCTTGCTGCTTACAGTACAGACATAAGAAGACAGAGAAGTGAGACAGGAGCATGTCAATGGCAAAAATGAGTGGACTGTGCCAAATTTTCTCTTACTACCCTTGCCAAAATGCCCTGTTGTCTCCTGAAATACAACTTAATGGCAGTCAAGGAGCAAGAAGCCTGATCTAATGCTCACTGAATCAATAGCAATTGATTTTTCTGATAACTCCCATGGACTTCGTTTGTGTCGTGCCCTGAAAGACTTCATTTGTTCCCTCGCTATTTGATCATATTTCTTCCTAGAGTGAATCTCCAAGGGTTGAATTTCTCTGAACATACAAGTCTATTCACAATAATTCTGTGAGGTTCTTCCACAGCTTTCTTTATACACACCTGTTTGCCTGAGATTAAACCTCACATGTCCCCACTACAGAGACACACTGAGGGGAAAAGGGAGTTATTTAGCCAGATTCACACACTGTGTGATGGGGGCAGCAGCAAGAAACCCCGATTTCCACTGGCTTCCCTGTTCAGCATTTGAGATTCAAAACTATCCTTGCTGTAATGATTTAAATTTTATTGTTTATTGTTTGCTCCCTCTTCAAATTAGAAGTGCTCTGGGTTCCTTGGGATGAAAGGTTCTAGCTAAGTACATATTGTTGTTGTTGTTGTTGTTATCGTTAAGATTATTCACAAATAGAAGTGTCAAGGTAGGTTCAGAACAAGTTCTGCTGGGGCTCATGTATCTTTCAGGCATCTATCCATGCTGTTATATAGTATTAAGGTGTGAATAGGGAAACCTCAGTGCTGTGTTTAAGTGGCCTGCCAATTCCAGCTAATCACCAAGTTATTTACTTCCAGTTTATTAGGCCTAAACTGCCACTAGCTGTTGGCAGCCTCTAATATTTACACCTTACTTTCCTGGGGTCTCTTCAAGCACTGCTGTAATAAAAAAGCCATTTCTTCTAGGTTTAGATGCAAGAATTAACACACAAGGCCAAGCCAAATTCTGATCTCGGTTACAAATGTGCAACCCCATTGATTTGAAATGGCTTAATTTGCAATGGTCTTGAGCTGCTGTACCTGAAAGCACAAACTGATCCACCATTTTCACAGAGAGGAGTAACAGCAGTACTTCTTATACACGTTTGAGTATTTTAAACACAGTAACAGTTGGACAAACATAAATCACTATCAATGGCCCTCATTCCCATTTCCATCACATCCAATAAAACACAGGATGAGCACTTTCTCAAAAATGAGCCCAAATTATTCTCATTCATTTTATATACTTCTGTAGCTTTTTTATTATTTTAACATATGAGCACCTCAGAAACTTCCACACCTTTATCCTCATAATATTCCCATCAGAAAGTGAACAGTAGGAATTCCTTACTGAATTAATGGGAGATTTTCCATAGAGAAATTAAAGTATTTTTCCAAGATCACAGGGAAAATGTAATGGATGCCTGGGTTTAGATTTCCCAAATTGTAGGGAATAGGGCATGTAATACATGAATCTCCTTTTCTTGTTAATACTTTTCACTGGACACCAATCAAAGCATACATCAAATTTTCAAATCCACTCACAATATTTTTTAACCTGGATTTTTTTTATTTTTAGACAAATATGGGGTCCTTTCATTGATATCCTGGGGGCTCCTGGACAGAAATGCTTTGTATTTTCCCACCTGTGAAGAGAGACTGTGGTTGGTCTCCTAAAGCTGGCTTTTCCAAGGAATGCTCCCAGTATGGTGGTTATCCTTTGATTTTAGATGCATGATTAAAACTTACAGCCATGCCCTCAGTTGTGTAAGACCAACAGAGTATCTGCCCATACAGAACAAACATGAGATTCCTGATGCTGAGATTCTGATATGTATTGAGCTATGCGCTCCACGTGAAGTTCCCAAACCCTTTACACCTTCCCACTGCCAACACAAGGGAGTTCCACAATTTGCTCAGGGCCAGGCACACCTTTATTCATAGGAAAGCCTGCTAAGAAACATACAGAGCAAGCCAATACTGACTCATAGCACATGTGTACTTGCTCAAGTGACCACTTCCAGAAACAATGAAATACTTTGGACAAGCCTTGTCCTGCAAAAATTGCACATTTGCAACTCATTCGTCAGGCAGAGTTCATTGCAATGAGGAAAGCTGCCATGTTAAAAAGGACAGCTTTCTTTACACATTTTCTCAAGGCTGTTTTATGCTAAACCAAATAAGGATGTGGGAACAACTAATCAAGAGACCAAGAGACCAATTTCTCAACCAAGAGAAACTGCAACATATTTTGCTGACTGCACTGTAAGCTGCACCACATCTCTTGACTTCAGTCCTGGCTCTTCACAGAAATGAAGTTTACTGTGCACTGCACACTGACCAGTAATGATATCAGCCACATGAGTATCTCACCATCTTAACTTAGG